>AP025054.1:4795052-5072552 GCA_036186865.1 Eustoma russellianum
TTCATTGATAAGAAAAAGAAAAAGCGTGAACGGGGTTGTATTCATGATAAAATAAAATCTTGGGTCGCGAACAGTGATGTGATTGGTGATGAAGAAAGAGAATTCTTGGTTCCTTTCTCTACCTTAAAGACAGGAAAGGAAATTGATCCAATTCTATAGAAATTGATCCATAGTGATCATTATCACAGAATGACTCTGGTTATCAAATAATTTAACAACTTCAACATATCTTTTCTTTTCGTTACACTCATTCAGTCTCTTGTCCCCCTTAAATTCAAGTAGTTCTCCCCGAGTCTTCCTCAAAAAAGGCTAATCTTAGTGGGAGAAGTGAACGGCCACTGAAAGCCTTCGATTTGGGAAAACTAGAACTCCGAGTCTGAGCCTGACCCTGGGTGGAAGTCAATGTGGATTGTTGCTATATCGGGCTCTGGTGGTCCAAAGAAATATCACTGGCGTCCCTGCAAAGATTTGTAATGGAAATAAAATAAATTGCTTCCTCTTCCTGACACATGATTTTTCAAAGTGTAATTTCTATTTGGTGTAAGTATCTATATATACAAAACTATAATGCAAATGCACCTAATATGACATGCAAACACACAAAATGCAACACAATCGTATATACAATAACAAAAAGAACAACACAACCATATAAAAAATATCCGCCCCACACACACTTAAAGTCTACAATATCCTCATCGTGGAAGGGGAAAGGCTATCAATAAAAGAAAAAAGAGCATAAAAACTATTTAAAAAGATAGAGAAGAAAATAGTGTTTCTTATGCACTATGTTCTCACGTTTGCGCAGGGTCTGGGGAGAGACCGGATCGCTTTGCAATCTGTACGTAGCTTTAGCCTACATTTTGTGCAAGAGGCTGTTTCTGCTGCTCGAACTTGTGACTTTAAAGCCACAAAGTAGAAATCTTACTAGTTGGTCCAAGTCTCGTGGTCCTATCTAAAATATAGAGTAAACTAAAGAGAAAATTCAAAATTAAATTAAAAGAAAAATAATATCCAGATAAACACAGTCTCGATCCGGTGTGGGAGGATCATCACAGGTGAAATACTGAGAGTATCCTATCCCAACTGCAGTGCCAGATCCTCCTGCAGTACCTGAAGCTCTGGCTCTATCTCCACCATGTACCCCAGTGGCAGCATCAACATAACGTCCATCGCCATCATCGGCGTCGGCGCCTGGCTCCTCCATCTCAACATCAGTAGGCATGTCCTGAACCTGTGGAACTGCATCCTCTGGAGGTACCTAGGCAAAGTAATCCAGAATAGGGGAGGTCTGAACTAAAAGGAATACCCAGAGGGGTATGAAGCTAAAGAGAATCTCATATGAAAATAAAACTCTTGATCCATGTTATACTTATGCCTAGCCCTCTAAAATTCACATTGAGCAGCGTAAATCATCATGAATCTTATCAATATCAAAATAGTGTGCTCTAGAAGACCTAGGTGGATGACACACAGGCAAAGGAGAGGGTGGAGGGCCCAAATTCTGAATGAACCGGGCGAAGATGCTTGCACAATAAGGATGTGTAGAAATATTGAAGAAGATGATAGCTATTAAAGGAATTAAACTTCCATTCAAGTTAAGTGTAAAAATTACAATGTTTTGTCCCTGTAAATTACAACGGCTGTGGTAACGTCTAGTTACCAATGCAGCTCTGCTATGTACAGTAAAACATAAATATTTACAAGCCTAAGTATATCAGCTCTGTCAATACGTTGCTGCCTCAATTGTACTTCGCCTCGTTACCTCATCTCATCACTTTCTTGTGTTAGTTCAACCTTCTTCAGTTCTGCTCGGCTTGACTTCGTTCTTCAGCGTTGTGTATGTCATTGTCCAGGTCGGCCTCCTTCAGATCAGCCTTATTGAGCTCTGCTCGGCTACCTCTGCCGAGCTTATTTCTAGAGGATGCGAATGTCTCTAGGAAACGGGGATGTTAACATTCAGAGCCAAGTGTGTGATCAATGCACCATAAGGAAGTTCTTTTTAGAGGAATTAGGGTGGACCAACGAATCTTTCATACACTCCCACATGAGAGGGACGACATCGAATTGGGTGCCTGTGTGATGGAAGTACAGCATAAAAGCTCGGATAGGATGAACCTCAGTATAATTGGACGAAAGCATGATTTGAGAGTCCATTGAATGGAATAAAAATCGACAATCCTCAGACAAACTCATCAAACTAAAACGCATGTAATCTTGATGTCGGGTAAATTCCCACTCTACTCCATCAATCACATAGATTCTTACTAAGCTCGGCTCTAAAATGCCTGTAATCCTGATGTGGGAATGGCTTCAACCCATTGGGACACATAATCAACCAAAAAAGGATATAAACAAAAGACGCAAGAACAATCTCCTGAAGTCTATGTTGGAGAAATTGAGGCAAATGGGTTTGTCAAAAGTTGACAACCACCATACTTTGAGCTTAATTATGATTAGTGTTCGTTAATCAAAAACAGAAACTAATAATTTCTAAATTATCTACGTAACAAGTAGATGACTTTAGGCTTTTGAATCACTCGATTTCGATACCGGGTGAATGAGAAATTAATGCTCAAAGTTGGAGTGAAATTGGAAGGAAATTGGAAAAAGTGGTGATGTGGCATCTTGAGGAGTGAACACATCACCCTTTAAGTGGAATACCACATTGGTCAATTGAGATGAATAAGCCACCAAATAAAGTTCAAAATAAAGCTTTCTAAAATGTGCCCTTGGGCATGAGAAGTTTTCTGACGGAGTCAGGACGCAGCTCAGGCAAGGTTCACCACACGCGCGCGCGCCGCCGCACGCCCATCCGGCTGGCTCGGGCGCCCGGGCTCGTGGCTCGTCCGCCCGGTTCTTATCTTTTTGGATAAATTTTCCAGAAAAATAAATCAAGTGATCCAACGGTTGAAATAATTTTTGATCATAACCGTTGCAAGATCTAACGGTGTAGATCGTAGTCTACACGGATTATGATCTAACGGCTGAGATCGTATCTGGGAACGGTTTCTTCATCTAGATCTAACGGTTGTGATCGTTGTCTACGCGGATCATGATCCAACGGCTGAGATCGTATCTGGGCAGCAGTTTTTCATCCGACGGTCTACGTTTAAAACTGCTGCAGTTGACGATCTAACGGCTGTGGATGAAAACCGTTTGATCCGACGGCTGCGGTTTAATCTGGAGATCAACCGCCGTTTCCTTCCCGCCTATAAATTGCCTCCTTCTCCAGGCTTTCTACTACACAACACACACTGCAATCTGCGTTTTCCACTGCTGTTCCCTCCTGCTATTTTTCGTTTTTGCATACTGCTGTTGCATCCCACAGTCCAGTTCGTTGAGAAATCAGATCATCCCACAGGTTCGCTGAGTTCTTTACGTTGCTGTGCCGTTTCGTATGAACTGTAGCCGTTGTATCCTGGGAGACGTTTGCTGTTTTTCGGTTGGGCACTTCGTACCGGAGCAAATCGTCTTAAGGACAGAGTCCTTAGACTCGCCTCGGTTTTGCTTGCATTTTGTCAATTTGCACAATCGCACATTGTACACTTTTTATAATTACAGGTTTTAACAGTCTATACCCCAAACATCAAAAAAACATCACAAAAAGACATAGGGACTTGGGGTGTTTTATTCCTCTTGGAAATGTTTTCAGTTTTTTGACATTGTTTTCACAACTCTTGCAATATTCATAAGCATCACGAAACAAAGTAGGCCAATAAAAACCCAAATCAAATACATTTTTTTTTTTGCTGTTTTCTTACCACTAAATTGGCCACTACATGCATGATCATGACATGAAGAAATAATAGGCAAGAATTCACTTTGAGAAACACAACGCTTAACAATTTGATCACTGCCATATTTCTATAAATAAAGATCATTCCAAACAAAGAACTCAGACTTGCTTTTCAATTTATCTTTTTTGAGTTCTAGACCAACTCGAAGAAAGACTTTATCGTTAAGATAATTCACAATGTCAGCATACCACATAATCATATTATGCACAAGAAACAAATGCTCATTGGAAACAGATTCATTAATGGTTTCATATATTTAATCAACCATTAACCAACTGAGATGGTTGCCAATGCAATTCTCAGATCATTTCTTATCCCTAATTTCTAAATTGAACTCTTGAAACAAACGTATCCATCTAATCAATCTAGGCTTTCTTTCTTCTTCAACAAGTACTTCAAAGCAGAATGATCGGTGTAGACTATCACTTTAGAACCTAACAAGTAAGACCAAAATTTGTCAAGAGCAAATACAACCACAAGCAATTCTTTTCCGATGGTGATGTAGTTGGCTTGAGCTGAATCTAGTGACTTAAAAGCATAATGAATGACATGGTATAATTTATCATTCTTCTGCCCCAAAACTGCTCCTACCGCATAATCACTAGCATGCTTCATCAATTTAAAAGACTCTAAACAAGACTTCAAACACAAAAGAACATCTTTTCACAACAATTTGGTCATAGGAATACAAAGATTGGAGAAATCCTTAATAAATCTCCGGTAAAAACAGACATATCCAGGAAAAGCTCAGATTTCTCTTAGATTCATAGGCGAAGACAATTGAGAAATAAGTTCTACTTTTGCCTTGTCAACCTTAATCCCATGTTCCTACACAACATGACCTAACACATTACCCTCATCAACTATGAAACGAAAATTTTCATAATTAAGCATAAGGCTTGTCTCAACACATTTATCTACCACATACAATTGAGACAAACATTCATCAAAGGTCTCTCCATAGACCAAAAAATCATCAATGAAAATTTCAATGCACTTTTCAACAAAATCACTAAAAATCCCTAACATGCATCTTTGGAAAGTAGCAGAAGCATTAAAAAGCCCAAATGGCATTCGTTTGTAGGCAAATATACCAAAAGGGCAAGTGAAGGTAGTCCTCTCTTGATCTTCTCATATAATCATACTTTCAAAAAAAAACCTTGAATAAGGATTTGTTTAATAAAAGGCAAGAAAAAGTTATCTTTCTTTGGGATGCAATTTAATTTTTGGTAACCAATGCAAACTCTTCATCCGATAATATGTCATATCCTCACCATCTTTTCACTTTCATTGGACAACTATTGGAACTCGGCTTTCTTTGGCATGACTTGGATTGGACTCACCCAAGGACTATACGCAATAGGGGAAAAATGATTTCCACTTGAAGGAGCTTTATAATTTCCACTTTGACAACTTTCTTCATTTGCACATTCATCTTTCGTTGTGCATCTCTCTTTGGTTGAGCACCCCCCTCAAGATGTATCTTGTGCATACAAAATGAGGGAGAAATGCCCTTGAGATAGGCAATGATCCAACCAATGGCTTATTCGTAGTTCTTAATCACTACCAACAATTTTTCTTCTTGTTCCTTTGTCAATTTTGAACTAATTATAACTGGGAGCATCTCATCATCACTCAAAAATGAGTACTTCAAATGTGGAGGAAGTACATTTAAATCTAGCTTTGGTGCCTTAACAATGGAAGGAAGCAAAATGTTCAATGAGCAAAGTAATGGACTCATATTGAAGCATATACATTCTGGAAATTGTAGAATTTGACCCAACACTTTAAAACATTTTTGTTAGAAGATGAAATACAGGTCTCCTCAAGTCCTTCATTAAAACTTTCAATCCCGTTCATCGGTTTCAATTTTTCTTCTTACAACATATACCAAACTATTTCCCTATGCATGATTCAATAACATTAAGAGCACACATAGAGTTACAGCCCATTTCAAGCGAATCCCAGTTCGATCGGCTCATTGCGACGCTCAACTGCTCCAAGGAGCAGTTGTTTTTGTATGGTATGATTCATCCGTTTGGAGACTACTTTTCTCAATTAAAGATTTTGGGGAGTTTGACCAGCAAGTTTTTGTCTTTTTTATTTTTGTGGTTTCTACATCTTGGTGTAGATCACATTTTACCGACTAAATTTTTGTTGGTGGGACATTTTGCTTTTGGTGTTGTGTTAGTAATGCTTATGGATATCACTGGATTTGATTGGTCAGTGGAACAACATTAATTTCCGGAAATGCCAAAGAGAAAATGGTCGTTAGAAGAACTAAGTGCTAACGTTCGAAAACTGCATTCAGCACTTCAAGAATAGAGGCATGCAAGAAACAGTTTCCTCTTAGCTAACCTTTCTTGTTTTTTCCCCTATACTTTTTTCTAAATGAAACACTATTAAATGATGTTTCTTTAAATTTATAATTTCTCGAATTAGAATATCTTTTTCCATTTCCAATAGATTTAAAGACACACTCTTCCTTCACTTTGGAATATGATGGAATAAAGTAAAATGACTCAATAAATTAGTTGTTCTTTTTATATTGTGAAGTATCAGTTGATCAACATAGCTTCACGTATCATTATGGGTCATCGGAAAATAACATCTGTATGTTTCTAACACATGAGTATAGTTGTATACATCCGACTTTTTCATATCTTGTCATAGGTGGTAGCCAATAAGATAATGTTGTTGTTGTCGAATTAGAATATCTAGATGGATAAGTAAATGTGAAGTGCGTGTACACGTGATATAAATACCAATTTCATGGCAATGTTCTCCACTAGAATCCAACCTCCACCGACTGTCAGTCAAACGGAGCTCCGATTGAATCCTCTCCATTCATGCACGTAAACCGATTTATTTGCAACCAACACTTATGACTCTCATGCAAATTCTTCTCTCCCCTCAATTTTCCTACAAATTTCTTCTTACAATACTCACATTTCTTTCAACCCATCTAATTTTGGGTTGTGCTCTGTCAATAACACATCTCACTCCCTTCTTTCCTTTGTAAGGTAAAGATTTGAGTTTTTTTTTTTTTTGGTTTCCCTTACATTCTGATTCAATCATCCTCGGATTTTGGTGACTGTTATTGGATTTGGGATTGTTTAGATCCTCAATATTTTTTTAGTTTTGCATACCCATGTGGGATTGTTTAGATTCTCATTATTTATTAAGGTTTGCATTTTTGGTTTTGACATGCAAGGCAAAAGGGACCTTTTTTTTTCTTTTAGAAATCCCAATTGCATCATCATCATCATTTTGCATGTGGGTTTGAAATTCCTGATCCGGGTACCATCCATTTCATGATTTTCTAGGTAAGTCATTTCATCGCTTTTTTGAGTAATAATGGACATCCAGTTAGTTTCTTGCTGTTTTTCATGATCTTTTTTTTTTTTTACTGCTACCGTTATGGTAATTCTGAAGTTTTCAATTTTGTGTGGTCGATTCAGATAATTTTAATAGAATTGGAAAAATTGTGTGTCTTGCGACGTACAGACTTATGCATGATGGTAAGTTTGATATGAAAGTGTGGGATGATGGTTACAGGAACTTGTGAGATGGTTAAAGGCCACGGTGAAGACAAAAGTTTGCCATCAAGTGTGAACAAAGGGAGGAGCAATTTGGGTGAGAATTCAAGGGCCAAATTTGTTGAGAATTCAATTCTGGAAGAATTGAATAGAAGTGGGAATTTCCAGAGTAAAGGGGTTCTTGACAGTCAGCTTGAATTGCTGCTGCTGCTACAAAATCAAAAGCAGCAGCAGAGGCAACAAAACACAAAGGATAAGGATTCGAACTTATCTGTAGAGGAAGCCTCAAGTGCTTCTGAAAGCCTAATAAGAAACCCTAGTTTTGGATTTGTTGATTATCATACTAGTGTTAGTGATGGAGAGGTAATAGATGCAGAGGTTCGATCACGCCCTGCGTATTTAGCATATTATTATTCAAATATAAATAAAAATCCTAGATTACCTCCACCGCTCTTGTCGTTAGAGGAATGGCGCATTTTTCAGAGGTTTCAAGAGGTAGGTTCTTCAACAGGAGAATATGGGAACTGGAGGAACAAGGAATTTGTGCAAGATGGCTCCGGAAGATCATCGTTGTTCCAAATGCAGCATGGGATCCCATCACACAAGGCTGAGGATGATTTGATTGAGATGAGGAAGACTGCAGCGAGGAATCTTTCTCGGATAAGTTCTTCTGAATCGATGGAAGGTAGTTCAGTGTTTGCTGGCACAGGGAAATCTGGAATGGGTGGAAGGAGGAAGAGTTTTGCTGATATACTACAGGTATTGCTGTCTTCATTGCTTTATCACTTAGTCATTTCTTGCTCTGTGCCTTGCGTTTTCATTATTTGCTCTTTGATTTCAAGAGTTCTTCCTTCAAAAATAATACAAAAGGTCCCTATGATTTAACTGCTAAAGGGACTTTGTTCAAACAGAGTTGTTATATAATTAGAGTTTACTAATCTGGATATGCTGCTGCAATTGTTTTTATGGAAACTTAATTTAAAAATTATTAACAAAATCTGAAGGGTAGAGAAACATTTTGTTTAAGTGACAGCTACCAGGATATAAGCATATACAGGAATTTTTAATATTTGCAGGGGCCAAGGCCAACCCTTGGTCCCATTGAGCTCCACACGTGATCTTATGAATACAGCTGTATAGTTACAGTTCCAATCAGAGGGCGGGCCTCGGAGCAACTGGTAAGGTTGCTGCTTTGTGACCTTACAGTCACGAGTTCGAGCCGCGGAAATAGCCTCTTACACAAAGTGTAAGGTAAAGCTCCGTACATCAGATTGCGAAGCGATCCGGTCCTTCCCCGGACCCTGTGCAAACGTCTGGTGCACCGGGAGCTCCCTTTTTAGTTACAGTTCCAATCAAAATGCTCTAATTCACGAAAAATTCTTGACTATTCTAATGGTACATGGTCGAAATAATAGCATTATTTGTATCATATCCTAAACTGAATTGATGACTCAATGAAACACTATGGATCATGAGGCCTGAGCCAACAGCATTAAAATTCTTTTGTTGTGAGAAAAGTTTAAGATGATAATTAAACGCATCAGGATGGTCCAGAAAAAGATTCCATGTTTTAGCAGTTTTAGGTTATGCTTCTTCCCTTGTTTTTGTCAAGACAATCTTTTCCAATTTCTGTGTATGCAATTATCACCATGTTGTTTAGATCAATTTTGCTGTAATTCAATCGTGTAAGTTTGCTGAGATGAATTTGTTAACAGGGAGAACCTGGCAAATCTTCAAACCCTCCTAGTCGTCTCTCGCGTCCTGCTAGCTATAATTCATTAACAGACATGATTAATCATGGCCAACTTTCTACTAGCACATCCAGTGGTTCAGCATTCCCAAAGTTCTTTACAGCTGAACCAGGTCCATCTGTGACGAAGATTAAAGCTTCAGAACCTTACAGAAATTTGAAATCTCCACCTGGTTTTCCTAGTAGGAGCAACCGAGACCATGAGGAGAATAATCTGAGCTCAAACTCACTCTCCCCCTCACATAAGAAAACTGAAATCTCTGATATTCCTACTTCCTTTTCTGGCTTAAGTGCATCAAAAGGTCAGGGAAATGCAGGTTCTCCTTCAGAGTCTACACTTCCATTGGGATTCTCAAATGGTCATGAGCAGACACTGCACCAGCAATTTAGCAAGTCTGGTGGAAATAATATTGCTTCTTTGGCCGACTACATGAATTTCATGATTGAGAATGAGGTTTTACTGGATAAAAATTTTATCCACTCTAATTATGAAAGACAAATGGATTACCCAAAAAGAGGATCATCTCTGGTCAACCTTCAGTCACTGGCAAATTCTCCAGATTATTCAATGCCAGGGGATTCAAAACTTAGCCATCAAGATGATACTCCAAAACGAGTAGCATCAATGGTCGACCTTGACTCACTTGCAAATTCTTTGGAGTCTATTAAGCTGGCAGGTCAAAATATTCAAGGTGATAACTTTCTAATTGGATTATCTGGTCATTTCTGGAATTTAATTTTCTTACTTCTATCACTTATTTTACTTGCATGATAAAGTAAGTTTTCTTTTTTGAAACTGCAATACATTTTGGGTGTGTAACTATTTTGTACTTCAAAATTCTAGGTATGCGGTTAACTGATACCATTCCGAAAGAGCAATCACTGAGAAGTGGTATTCTTGGTCCATCAAATCTTAATTCTACTTATGAGCAACAAAATCATTATCTGGAGAAATCAGATGATTGTGGAAGGAGTTCAGCAACTGTGCCACCAAACGTCTCTCGTGCAAGAAACGTTCTTAGCACTTCCTATTCTGCTGATGATTTGCATGAATTAGGTAAAGTTTACAAGGAGGCAATGCTTTCTCCACAAAAGCAACAGGATCAAATACCTTTCTTTTATAAACAGGGCCATTTGAACAGCCAGTATCATGGTAATACTTCCAGTGGTCCATATATGTATCAAGGTAGTCCAAGGGCATACTCTTCTCGTTCTTTTGCAAAATATGGAGGACGCCTCCAGAAAGAGGGAGCTTCATGCTTCTCTAATTCATTTAAAAGTAAAGAAGGGCTTTCTTTTGGTTCACGTAAATCAGAAGGCAAAACAACTGTGGAAGGTAAATCTGGGTCAGCGTCATCACAAGAACTGAAGAATAACAAGTACAAGTCTCTGGAACTCACAGAGGTGCTGAACGATGTTATCAAATTCAGGTAATTTATATATGGGATTTATAATTTTAGTTACTAATTCAGCTTGATTATTGAGTCCTCTTCTTTCTGTTCTGCAGTAAGGATCAGCATGGGAGTCGCTTTATTCAACAGAGGCTAGAAAATGCCAATGTTGAGGAGAAGATGAAAATATTTTCACAAATTCTTCCTCATGCTCGGGAGTTGATGACCGATGTGTTTGGAAATTACATTATCCAGAAGGTAGTCCGACTCATCATGGCTAAATTTTTTACAAGTGGATATTCACTTAATTGATATATTCTCTCTCAAATCGCAGTTCTTTGAGAATGGCACAGAAAGCCAAAGGAGAGAGTTAGCCAATCAAATTATTGGTCATGTTTTGCCTCTAAGTCTTCAGACATATGGTTGCAGAGTAACTCAAAAGGTTTATCTTTGATCTTTTACTGATATTACTATCAGCCACACTGGCAATTTTCATCTGTGTGAAGTTGAACTCAGTATCTATCGACAATGGTAGACAGTGATTCACCTTTTTCTGTTAGACTATGCTTTCAACAATATTATTCCTCACTTTGAATTCTAGTAACCTGTCAATTTACAGAATTCTTCTTTATGTGCTTCTTAGTGCAACATTGAGCTGAAGCTTCTTTTTCTTTCTTTTCCTGTCAATAAATTTCATATGTTATGAAATTTTTCGAATTAGCCACCGCCTTGTTGCATCCATCAAATAAACAAGTCAGTTCTCGTGTTGGATCTTAATTTCTTTTCCCTCCAGCTTCAAAGTGACTATTGAAGTTGTTGTAATGTTCTTATTTGTACTTATTAAATGTACTATCACAGTATCTTTTATACACTACAACAACATTACCCCATTGCCTTAGAGGCTCCCGCCTATGGCGGGGTATGGGAGGTCGGATGCACGCAACTATACCCATGTGTTAAGAACACACGGAGGTTGTTTACCAATGACCCATAATGAAAATTGCGTCAAGCTGAATCGATCAACTGCTACTTCACAATATAAAAAGCACAGCCAATTTAGTGAGTCATTTTGCTTTATTCCATCATATTTCAAAGTCAAGAAAGAGTGTGTCCTTGACTCCATTAGAAATGGAAATAAGTATCTTTTACACACTAGAAATACTTTATTAGGACCTCAAGGTTTTATAGCCAACTCCTCATATTGGAAAAAAGGCTTGAGTGTTGTTTATGTACCTCAAGGTCTCCTTGCCTCTTTTACTTGATAGGTTTCTGTTATTAGCCTATCCTAGTCAATGACTGCATCTTGATCATGAAAGATCTCCTGTTCAAAAATTTACACAGATGAAACATGAACTTGAGAGAGTTGTACATCATATTTATTACATACTAATGAACTTGAGAGAGCTGTACATCATATTTATTATATTCAAAAATTTGCTGCCGTTGGGATATACTGGGTGTATGATTGATTGATTGATTGAAGTCTTATGGGGAGAGCTGGAATTTACACATCTCAACAATCTACCATCCCCATGTGAGCTACTGCAAATCTCAGTAGCTAAACCAACGTGTACAAAAAATTTTCCCCCACAAATGAGGCAGCAGTGAGATTCGAACATAGATCTCTTGTTTTGATACCATGATAAGTTATCGTCCAACCCAAAAGCTAAAGACCTTAGGCAGAAGTCTAATTTAAATGTTTAAATATTCTAACAGCCACATTGCTTTCCATCTAATGGTGAACCTCTCCTTTCCTCGCCAACATTTTCAACTGTTTGCCTGTGATTACAGGCATTGGAAGTGATTGATGTGGAGCAGCAGAACCAAATGGTGAAAGAGCTTGATGGTTCTGTTTTGAAATGTGTTCATGACCAGAACGGCAACCATGTTATCCAGAAGTGTATCGAATGTATCCCTCAAAATCAAATTCAATTTATTGTATCATCCTTCTTTGGGCAAATTGTGGCTTTATCTACCCATCCTTATGGATGTCGTGTTATCCAGGTTCGAACTTAAAACTTGTCGTCATCTAGTTATTTAGTTGTTTCTGTATCATGTATATGTGTCTTTAACTGTTGCCAGAGGGTCCTTGAACGATGTGACGATCCACATACCGAGCAAACCATTATGAATGAAATCATGGAATCCATATGCACATTAGCAGAAGATCAATATGGAAATTATGTTATTCAGGTAATTTACCACACAAGTCCACTTATTTCTGTACCCCTTTGCATCACATCTAGAATCAAGTAAATTTTCCTGAGTTGAATATTGTCATCATACATATTCGAGTAATGAATTTCTTTATAACTATACTTGAGTGACGCTGCGTGATTCCACTACTTCTGAAGTGAGTTCTGCTCTTCTATCTCTGCTCCCTTGTTATATCATTTCATCTTTCCAGATGCTGAACTACTGCTTCTACTCTGAACATTGTACTGTTTGGCTTATCATGAGGTCTTGGGCTTCAGTAGGTTATAGCATTATTGAAAAGTCAGCCTGTCCTTGCCACCCTTTGTGCAATTAGTGAAGGGGACCTTGAGTGGTAAGAGTATCACTTTGCTCAGTCGGGCTAGGAAACATCCACCTGCAGTTAAAACTTTGCCGTATGGGCAAAGACAGCAGTAGCAACCAAGGAATATGTGGGTGAAACCAGCTCCTTCATTATGACCTTAAAAACTGAAGTACCCTTTTTTCAGTTATTTATGTGCAATTCTCTTTAGAGTTGACTTTGTTCATTTTCGGACTTTCCTTGAGATAAAGCTAGGGTGGTGAGAGATGTTGTGCATATCACAAGCAAAGGTAGCATACTCTGATGACCCGATTCTGAAATAGCTTACTGCTTAAAGAGGGGAATCAATCAAGTGGCTGATAACTGTTTTGCCTTACCTATGTACCCGCTCTACTACTTTTCTAAAACCTCCAAAAGCTTAACTTCTCATAGCAAAATGATGTCAACTTACATGTGTTTGTGGAAACATTTTTCAGATGTCAGTTCAGTGAGCAGCTTTTAAGCCTTTAGTCTCTGGCAATTGATGCAGGGTGTGCAGGCCATGTTCTTATATTAGAATTTCCTAGAGTACAGGAAAGATGATGTGAGTTGTTAACTTTTATCCAGAACGCCGGCTTCATTTATTGGAAGCCTTTTCATTAGCCTAGTTTTATAAAGAAAGCAAGATAGGCTGATTAAGAATGTTAATCTAGCCAATGTTTTTTCCTGCACCATTCTAAAAAGACTAAGTACCCGTTCCAGATATATTTTCTAGAACTGAATAATTCTACCCAGTGATGAGCTGAGAAGCTATTTAGTTTTATTATTTTGCTTAAAAGCATTATTCACTTGTCTTGTTTGAGCTCTTACTGAACGAGATCTTGAGAGTGTAATTAATGAGGATGTTTCTTTGAATTCCTGATAATTATTTTTCAAATTGAATACTAGAATCAGTCGGCACATTGATTTGTTAGTTCATTGTTTATTAACCTGTGGGTTGGTTTAGCATGTCTTGGAACACGGAAAACCGCATGAAAGATCTGCAATCATCGCAAAGCTTACTGGACAAATAGTGAAGATGAGTCAGCATAAGTTTGCATCCAATGTGGTTGAGAAGTGCTTAATCTTTAGTCCTCCAGAAGAACGTAAACTTATAGTAAAGGAGATGCTTGGTTCCACAGAAGAGAATGAAGCACTGCAGGTAGGTGGAATTCTATTGACCATTTTGCGTACGATAAACTTTGACACGTATATTTACACTCAACCATGATTGATTGACCACAGTTCAGCTTCGACTAACTCATTGAATGGAAAACCTTCATGTAGCATTGAGGTTGTTCTTTGCTTTTACACTGAGTAGTTGTTTTCATGAAAAACAATTGCAGGCTATGATGAAAGATCCCTTTGGGAACTTTGTCGTGCAAAAAGTTCTTGAGACATGTGATGACCAAGACCGCGAGTTGATCCTCTCGCGTATTAGGGTTCACTTGAGTACATTGAAGAAATACACCTATGGTAAACATATTGTCTCCCGTGTGGAAAAGCTCATTGAGGCTGGAGGTGAATATGAATTACCTACAGGAACTATCTTTTTCTTACCGTGCCACTGTCCATTCGCCTCCTGATCATGTTGTTTTATGTCATTTGCAGAAAGACAGACTGAAATGTCTACCAAAAACTCCTCTAAGGATGCCTCCTAAAGTTACTTATTCGCGATCAGGCATGTTCGCGGGCTAGGTAGTGCATCATTTTCATTTTCTCCACTCAGCTCAAATAATGTGTGTAGATACGTCAATGCTAAATCTTTATACCTGAATAAGAAAATTAGTGCTGGCCAGTCTCCAGTATGTAGAGGTTTTGTCCTTGAGAGTAAGTTGTTATAATGGTATATTACCTGTACAGATCAAATTTTTGTGTAAATGCCCGTTTTCTTGGATCATGTATTTCAGCCAATCAGTGATGGAGAAGGGCTTTGTGATTCTACCTTTGAAATAACCTCTTCTTTTGTATTCTTTTGTTCTGGGATTTTGTGTTTTTGGGGGTGGGGGGGTTTGTGTGGAGGGTTGGAGGAACACTGCAGTAGCATGAATCTGCAATAGAAAATCATGTAGCACATGTGCTTCACCTTTGTGCTTTTAACTTTTTATTTATCTTTTACTTTTCTTCATGTTCTTATTCAAAAACATCATTTTGATTCTGAATCTGTCTAGTACCTTTTTAGTTTTGAAAATATTTGCCATATATTAGCTCAAGGAAGCTCTTGCATGCATGATGTCTCAAGCTAGGCACAAATAAAGAAATATGGAAAAAAATAGGAAGGGATGAAACCTATGAAGCATCGACATTTTAGATTTTTTTTTATCATGCCACACTTCGTGGATATGTGCCCCAAGTGGGGATTACACCTTTTTTCTAGATTATACCACATTCTGTAGAGTCTTGCCTCATATGAAGAGATATTGCCTCAAACAGGAATTGAACTCATGATCTCTTAGTCATTGGGTCTCAGCATTACCATTGGAGTAATGCCTCATTGGCGGCATTTTAGATTTGGATGACATGTCTTTACTCAAACAGTCTTTCAAACCGGTAAGCACTGAATGTAACTTTACATAATGTCCAACATGAATAATGTTATACATTCTACTCTTAGAAAGTTTTGTCTCTCAAAGAGCCGATGAGATAAGGGAGGGAAGATTGAGATGGTTTGGGCATGTCAAGCGGAGACAGACAACGGCGTCGGTCAGAGCAATTGAAAGCCTAATTGTAGAGGGAAACAGGAGTAAAGGCAGACCCAAACTGACTTGGGATGAGCAGATAAGACACGACTTACTAGATTTGCACCTCTCTGAGGACATGGTCCAGGATAGGAGTTCGTGGAGACATAAGATTAAGGTTAACGAGGTATAAGGCATATATGGGGACACTTTAGAGTATATGTAGGGACATAGACACTATCTACGCTTTAGATTAACTTCCCACTTGGTAGCGTTATGTTTTACCGTTGTTTTTACATTACATGTACATATATACGTGATGTGTATTTTAATATCGAAAGGCCTTTATTGGTGTCTCTTGAATTTAGTCACTAACACACTATCACAACATATCCATATTATCATGTCATTTATGCAGGTAGAGCCGGGGGTCTCACTGGAAGCAGACTCTCTATCCATTGGGATAGAGGTATTGTCTGCCTACCACTTACCCTCCCCAGACCCTGACGATAGCGTTTGCTGTCGTTGGGATATACTGGGTACGGATGATGATGATGATTGACAAATTCTTTACTACGACAAACTTTTACAGTGACTTCTCTACTTTCTTAGTGACAAATGTTTTTAATTCAGCATATAAGAAAGAAAACACGTCATGCGTTTTTAACTTTCATAGTGACAACTGACAAATACTATCCAATTTAATAGTGGTATATAGAATAAACAAGAACACGAGGGAGACATCATCAGTAACCATCAATTTCTGATTCGATCGATCAAATATGACACGAACACACATACATATATGTTGCTTTGGCCAAGCAGTGCAAATAAGCGGGGCTTAGTCACATTTCTTTAACGAGCCGAGCGTGTTACAATTTAAGTATGTTTGAGTTCGGCTCGAACTCGCTTGAGTAAGGCCTACCGATGCTTGGCTCGGTTCATTTCAATTTTAGGTGTATTAGAGTTCGCTTTGATTATACTCGATTGACTTCGAACCATAAAACATGCCCGCGCTCGTGCTTGGTCCAATTATGTTATAAGTCCTTTGAGTCACGCAATAGGTTGTGCTCGGTTCGTAACTATAAACAAGATGTTCGAATTCAACTCGAGTTTGATTAAATGTATTTTGAGAGAGCATTTGATGAGTTGAACATAAAGAGCTCATGAGAAGACTCGGTTCATTTGCACCCATACTTTAGCCTCACGCGCTTAGATTAGAACAGGGTTGAATTCGAAACTGACACTCGAAACGTGTGTCTGGTTCAAGTCAACGTACGGGTTTGTCTCGCCAACTCACAAAAAGAAATAATTTGAAAGCATGTTAAACGTCAACATGGCCCAGCATCCTCGTCTGAACATGACTTGACAATTCGATACGAGTAAGATCCATCAACCTAAATGATCTGTCAGCTTGAAACGTTTGAAATTTTTAAGTTGACGGATCAATTCGAACACAGACCGGCGAACCTAGTTTAGAAATCTGAATCATCAAATAAATACATCAGGTTAATGTTACCTAAACAAGACCTATTATTCCCTCAAATACATGTCGACTCTAAAAGGTAGCCAAATAACTCCACTTTTAGCCACTTTTCAAATATATTATAAAACAAGCTATAATCAAGTCAGCCTGAAGATTTTATATTCAACCCTTTATTGTGACAGTTATTCATCTTATATAACTTGAAATTTTAATTTAACACATGACTTGAAAGAAAAGCCAAGGTTGAAAGAAAAGCCAAGGTGAGAGGACATATATTATTTTTATATAGAAGTTAGTTTTGGATATGCACATTATCTCAGAATCTAGATGCATCACATCTTATTTGTGTTCCATAATAATCTTTTTAACGTACGCGCGTATATTTGTAAGACCTGTTTCCAATAAACACCAAATCTATGTTACACAGATCATCTTTCACGTATGAGACATACAACAACAACCATAACAATATATTCTAACGACAACAAAAATATCACAGGGCTAGAGAGGAGACAAACAATATCTTTATCCTTTATGAACTGCCCAACATGTTACTAATGAGATCCTGATATTTTATGGGATTTGCCTTCTACGAAACATTTCCTTGGCGTTACAACGTAGGCCAATCTGTGATAACTGATTATAATCGACCAATAACTGTGAAATACCAGTTACAAATCTCTTAACGCAATTGTATCCACCCATGTAATGGGATCATGACATACATCAATTTAAGATAAAGAATTAAAAAGGATAAAAGATAAAACACATAATGAAATAGAATAAGAGATCTCAACCCGTTTTCAAGAAATTCTATGGACAGATTTTCCACTTTAATAAATCATAACTGATTCAGCAGCTTTAAAAAAACCCTACTTCTAGGATGTACTTATATTTTCATCCATAAAAGAACAATGTGTGTGAGAACAGCCCAACAATACATTTATATGGCCAGTGTAAAACACACACGCACACACATATATATCGCTACACAGAACTTTACATAGAAAAGAATAAAAAAAATAACAGCAAAACCTATACTAAGTATACATCTAGAAAAAGAAAAAGGGCTAAAAAACATGTGAAGTATATTATATATGTACAGGAACAACGCAAGTTTTAAAGCTTCCAAATAGGGAGATCATTAGAATATTGCCTTCATCAAGTCAGCAAAATCCTTGAAAATTCCAGATAGGGTTGAAAGGCAACAAGCCTTATCACCTAGCGGCCTGCACTCTGCTGTTTGTTGAGAATGCAAGTCAAATTTACACCAACCACCACTTCTTCTTCTTCTTCAGCACCGGAGGAGGCAACTCTGCAGAGAAAACAAACTATCAGACATGACAACTTCAGACTCGACTTGCCAGCTCGCCCACGATATTTCAGACTCCAATTTCAGATTTCAACTTGCCAGCTCGCACACGAGCTGCACATGAATTCACAAGGATTATAAGGTTAAGGAGCATGCGAAAGAAAGTGTAGTTTAAAGTATTGGAAGGGTATATGTATCAAACATTTTGAACTTGATCAGGAAATGGAAATGTCCTTTTTCTTCCATGCATCGATAGCGTAAGACAATGACACTAGGATATTTGGAGTTTGAAAAGCTAAAGGAGTTAGAGCCAAAAAAATCACTTAATAATGAAGAGAAAGTAAATCATGATTTTTGCACTCCCCTTTTTGATGACACTTCTCATATCCTTGATGAAACCAGAAAGAATTAAAATATTTCATGCATTCATGTGCCCTGTTGATGTAAGGTAATAAACAGAAGCTGGTACGGAACTCACCTCCTTTTGGGTATATAGAATTGTAATGCACTTCAGCCCAAAAGCTCAAGGTTATCACTGCATGAAAGATGCTAAAAATGAGTTCATAATGATCATAGAATAAAGACAGTCTACAAAGGTGAAAAACTAAAACAATTTCAATCACAATAATTATTACAACATCAACAATAACAACAACGATAATCCCCAGTGTTAGATATCTTAGAAACAGAAAATATGCCAACAAATCAGCTCCTCTCCAAACGACAGAGGACGGAACCTGCAAGCTTTGATACCTTCAACTCAAGAAAACGTGTTGCCAAAAAGAAAAAAAAGCAGAAGACGACAAAATGGAAAGAAAAACAAAAAAAAAGGGTTGTATCATAAAGTTGTCTTAAAGCACGTCAATTTACGGTTCATGCTTCAGTGTTCCCTCCTTTTCTCCGCTGTGCTATAAAATACAAACAGGCAGAGCACATAGAAATGAACTTCTTGCCATTTTATTTTCGGACATGATATTTTAACATGGGAAGGTTCAGAAAACCATACACAGGAAAGGATTCAAGCGAGTTACAACTCACTTCTTTTTGACTTCTCATCACGAGGAAGAATCTCAATGTAGCATGTGTCCTTGAATGACGTGATGACAAATATCCGCAAGCCATACTGTAGAGCATAGAAAGAAGACGTCATATGTCATGAAAATACCCCTACAATTTCCATTTCAGTAGTAACAAGGGAAACAGAGAATGTAAACCATGACGCAAAATCGAAAAAGCTATTATACCAGGCTAATTCTAGAAAGATTTATTTTCCGTAACGTACAAAAATTATATAATGAAAATGACTATTACCACTTGTATAGAAAAATTACTCATTTCTCGCTCTCTATCTCCACTTTTCTCTCACAAAGACGCTCTCAAGAAGTGAGTTTCTGTAGGTTCTGATAGTGTATGATAGGAAGCTTTTTGGCTATCATGCACGGGTTAAGAGATAGATATGATTCCTGCTACTAATTGTCCAGAACTTTTGCCAAAAGTTCCAATCCACTCAAACAGGTGAAGTTTGGAAAGGTTCTGGGGCAGCTGAAGGCAATATATTGAGTCTAGTGTTTGGAAGTACATGAGGAAATGGATGGAACTATGTTTATGGCGAAGCGAAGGAGTGAAAACGGCAGTAGGTTAAAGAATTTGCGGGAAATGCACCAGCCATCCCCAAAATGTGCTATCACCGGCTGGTTTAGCCCAGCAATGCCATCATTGGGTGATGACTATAAAATGCAGGTAACGAAGTTCAGTAGCATATGGACAAAGGGGAAAGCAGTGCACCAGAGAAAAAAAGGATGGAGAACCAGTTTGTATTTTCTTCATGCCACACGAACGATAGGAAATTCTATGCCGAAAACATCAGAGGATGCCGCTAAATCAACAGAGAGATGGTAAAACTGCGTAACTAATCTTATTTTAATACATTCTGGTGAAACTCCCTTACTTTAGGGAATCATTATATACCTTAACCTCTTTTTTCTTTTTTGGGTCTGGTTAAAGAGAAAAACTCTGTGAGTAGTTTTCTGGGTTTAGAATCTAAATTCTTATTAATCCACCTAAAACTCCTGCTTAATACCTCTGCTTATATGACAAAAAAACCTCAAGTAGAACCCTTTTGTTAACTTAACTTCCTAAGTAGACTATCTTCAGAAACCTTTTGACAATACTTTTTCCTTTTTGACATCATGAAGACTCGAACTTGAGTTCTTGGATAGGGAAAATGCTACTCAAGTGCTAAACCTATGGGTTTTTGATAGAAACCTTTTGACACGACTCTTTTGCTCTCTAAGAAATATCTCCTTTCAATAACTGCATCCATACTGTTTAGTTTTTCCACCTATGAACGTCGTTGTCCTTACTTAATATTCTCCAACTAAAATTCTACCTTTTTTTGTTTACACTATACCCTGTGAAATTTATTTCCCATGAACCTGCCAAGGCTGCTACAGGTTCTTCTGTGAAGATATGGTCCTGTAGAATGTTTATTGGTAAATGCCCAATTTTATTTGTCAAACCACGGTTTGATTCAAAAGCCTTGTTCCATCCACTTGACTTTTTGCCTTTAAACATCAACGATGCAGGAACTAAAGAGACAACATTGACGCAGTCAACTAGTGATTTGCAAGCACCGAAAAGAAAATATAAGCCGTTTCTACCTTGCCAATAGGACAAGTTATACAAATGTACCAAGGGCTAATCCAGTATTTAGGAGTTGTATAGCAAAATGCTCGACATTCATACAGACATGAAAACTGTGCGCATCTATTGCTGATAGAGAGAAATCTATCTTACTGAATCTGCAGCAGCCTGCAGTGTGACATGATCACCCCATTCGCCATTCCTGTTACAGTTCACGCAAACAAATATTTCAGCTTGAGCACCTAAAAAGCCCCCGGGGGGATAAGGATGTACTACGAGTCAAAACAATAACTAAAAGAAATAACCATACTTGCTCATTCGTTTGACATATTCATTGTAACCCATGGGTACATACCCCTCGTACAATTCTGGATAAGATTTCAGCTGATTACCAAAAAGAAGAGCACCGAGATTAAATCGGAGTAAGTACTAAATTGGGTCTTTTGGGAATGGATTTTTTCCTTTTTTTTCTTTTTTCCAAAGAGGGGAAGAAACAGTTATCTATAATACCTAGGATTGACCAACCTGGTTTACAATTTGTTGTCTCACAAACTTGTGATGCTCGCAAGTACGATATATCTGGTCTGACAACGACCGGAACTATAAGCAATGCAACAAAGTTGTTATCACCATACTTAGACAACTTTTTGTTAACTCGGAAAACATTGTTAATCACCAGAAAGTTTAAAGAGCATATGTTTCACAAACTATTGTTGTACAATCTCAGGCACTGTCAGAATACGAAACTAATGGGTAAAGAAAATAGCATAAACCAAGCAGTAGCCAGAGAGAGAGAGAGAGAGAGAGAGAGAGAGAGAGAGAGAGAGAGAGAGAGAGAGAGAGAGAGAGAGAGACTTCAAGCATGAGAGCAGCAAGTGAGATTACTGGTGCAGGATAAAGGGGAAGAATCGGCAATTTAAATACTTGCACTTTACACCCCTTTAAACTTTAGGACACAAAACCATCGACTTCTTTTCTCTTTAGTCTTTGTTATGTCGGGAAAGAGCAGTGTACATGGACTAACAGGGCAGAAAATAATGCCACATATTTAGAATTTAGAGTTCAAGTAATTGCAATTTCCATCACCACACAATTTTAACTTTAGAATACAAACCAAGAAGCCATCATTAGTTTAGTATTCCTTCATTCTTTGTCATGTCGGCATGTTAATGATACATGGACGAACAGGACAAAATATAAGGCCAGTCAGAAAATGACACATGATAACTAAACAAGTATCTGCTCTTTTCTCAAGCATTTTATCTGGACAAATATAATTAGAGCGAGATGTTTCCAACATATTTGCAAAGTCGAAAATTGGGTGGGCAGTAAGCCCCTGAGATGTCTTATGATATAACTCGAGAAGCTAACATGGAATCAATAGGACACACACAATGAATCAAAATTGAAATGTATTCTGAATAAAACTAAGGTGAAAGGTAGAAACTTTCACGTTATGACACTTTCTACAATTCAAACCAACATGTATGCCTGACGCAGGAGCTTTTGTTGTTAGATAAGAACAGGGGAACCAATATGATACATTTGAGGAAGGAATGTCTTTAAAAGTAGGAAGGTCAGAAAGTGGGCAGAGAAGGGATATTTTTCGCTTACATTCAGTGAAAGTATATTGTTGTATAAATACACCTACCTAGCTAGTATCATATATCGTGATTGTAGGGATTGAGTACCTACCATAATTACAGCCTATCTTCCTTGATTTTAGCCTATCCAGATATCATAGGATATTCCCTTTGTTACTATAGTGTATTCTACAATTATTGATGTTCATTATGACCGTATATTCCAAGCCTCCTTCTCAAAGTAATATGTAAAAGTTTTTCATTCCCAGCTTGGTGACAAGTGCTTCAAAGCTCGGCTTACGAAGACCTTCGGTTAGGATATCCGCTATTTGTTGTTTCGTTGGAATATATGTCATACAGAAGCTTCCATCGTCTATTTTTTTTCTCGAATAAAATGACGATCCACCTCTGCATGCTTTGCCCTGTCATGATGGACTGGATTGAAGGCAATATTAGATGCAACTTTATTATCACAATAAACCCTCGTAGGACTTCATTGGATGTCTTTGACGACTCCAGTAGTCTTCTTAGCCGAATACCTTCACATACTCCATGAGCCAGGCACGAAATTCTGCCTCCGCACTATTTCTTGAAACCACTGGTGGTTTCTTACTTCGCCAGGTAACCAAGTTACTCTACACATAGGTGCAATAACCTGAAGTTGACCTTCGGTCCATTTGTGAGCCTGCACAATCCAAGTCCGTGTACATTTCTAAGTCCCTCCGAGTCCTCTTCTAGAAACACAACCCCCTGCCTCGTGGATTCTTGAGATATCTTAATATTATGTGTACCGCTTCAAGATGTCTTTCTCTAGGAGAATGCATAAACTGACCTACCATACTCACGGCAAAGGCAATATTTGGAGGCTGATAAATAAGTTTGCCGACCAAGCGTTGATATTGTCCCTGGTCCACCTTGTTCCCTTCATCATGCCTTAATTTGTTGTTTGGTTCCATAGGTGTTTCAACAGGACTACACTCAAGCATATCAGTTTCTCATAGAAGATCAAGCATGTGTTTCTTTTAAGACACAACAATCCCAGAAGCATGTCTAACCACCTCCATTCCTAGAAAGTATCGTAGGGGACCCAAGTCCTTCATTTCAAACTTGCTGGCAAGATAGCCTTTCAATAGTCTAATATCAGTATGGTCATCTCTCGTGATAATTATATCATCAACGTACACAATCAGTATAGCTCGCTTCCCATCGTGTGCATGTTTGTAAAACATAGTACGATTAGATTGAGCTTGATGAAACACACGAGCCTTGACAACTTGAGTGAATTTACCAAACCATTTCTGAACTGACTGCTTTAATCATAAAGTGACTTTCTCAGTTTACACACCAAGTTTCTGTCCTTCTTGGATCTTGGAGGAGTATCCATGTATACTTCTTCATGTAATTACAATTCAACTTTGGCACGGGAGCAAAAGTTTCTTTGTAGTCAATCCCATGAAGTTGAGTGAAGCCTTTGGGCGACCATTCTAGCTTTATGTCTACTAATGCTCCTATCTGTGTTGAACTTGATAGAAAACACCCATTTACATCCCACTAGCCTCAACCATTTGGCAGTCTTACAATGTCTAAAGTATGATTTCTCTGCAGTGCCTATATCTCCTCTTGGACTACTACTCTCCACTTAGAATCTGCAAGTGACTCTCCTATATTTTTAGGTATTTAAGTCTCTGTCATTGTTGTTGTAAATCCTGAGAATGCTAAATACAGCTTATCAGTAGCAACAAACTTAGATATAGGATGTTGAGTGCAAGTCCTCTTACCTTTTCTTAGGGCAACAGGTGGACCTAATGCTGGAGGCTCTTGGCTTTCAAGGATATCAATTTTGCGGACTTCTGGATAGGCTTAGCTCATGTAATAGGTTCTTCTTCTGGGAGAAAGATCAGCTCCAAAAGTTGAGGATGCTGAGGAGTGGAGTCATTATTATCCCGAGGCTTTTCCGGCAAAAGTGGACTAGTAGCTTACAATTTTGTGTAGGTCTTAGCCGCGATTAGTTTGGTGATTGCAAGGGCTTTTGCTGGAAGTTTTGTTGAGAGGGTGTTTATTGGGAATTTTATTGGAAACTTCGTTGGGGTGACATTTCTCCCCGTGAATCACTAGTTAGAGGTAGTGCTTTGACCAAAGGACGTGGAAACACTGGAACGGAGGTTCGAGGATAAGGGCGGGTGTCTTCTACTATAAGTTGATTTTCAATGATTGATGTCTACTGGTTTTTCCGTGAAGGTTCCAACACTTTTATCTTGGGTATTTGTTGCAGTGGGAACATCTGGGTCGTGAGTTGGGATGATTTACAGTGGTTCTGGATACCAAAGCAGAGGTGTCAACTGGCCTATCACCTGAGGAGTTAAGAAGGTCCTTGTGTTCTCCCAGCATCACTTGTCTTCTGCTGTCTTTTCTTCGAACTTCAGCAAATTCCTCACTGAGAGAAGGAAGAGCCTTTTTCTCAGTATGTGTCTCCTTACTTCATCCAATTCCTTGTTTAATCCAACAAGGAATTCATACAAGCGTTCTTTTTCGAGATGTCTCTTGAACTTGATATTGCTTTTAAAGTCACCGCAGTCAGCCTCGTACTGCATATCTAGCTATTGGTAGAGAGTTTGCAAGGCATTATAGTATTTCATGATGCCAAGATCACCTCACCACATTTCCTTGAGTTTGTTTTTTATTTCAAACACTTGGGATGCATTTTCAAGGTCCAAGTTCTCTTTGACTGCCTCCCAGATGACTCTAGCAATCCTCAGAAACAGATACGTGCGACTAATATGTGGCTTCATTGAATTGATAAGGCATGACATGACCAGTGAGTTGTTGAGTTTCCAAATTTGGTATTGTGGGTCTGAGGAATCAAGACATGGTATATCACTATAAATAAAGCCCAATTTGCCTCTGTCTCTTACCAATATTAGGACTGACAGAGACCAAAAGAGAAAGTTCTTCCTATTCAATTTGGGGTTAGTGATTTAGAGGGATGATCCTTGATTAGAGGATTGAAGAAAAGTGTTTGAGCGTGACACTATCATTGGTTTGGCCATAGAGGAAGTCTCTAGTGACTCATAGCTTCCCTGCCCTGCACTCATTGATATGGCTGGACAGTAGATGTAGGTGGCTAAGTTTGAGCCGGTGGCTCTGATACAATAAAATTAGGAACCAGAAAGTGGGCAGAGAAGGGATATTTTTCTCTTACATTCAGTGAAAGTATATTGTTGTATAAATACACCTACCTAGCTAGTATCATATCACATGATTGTAGAAATTAAGTACCTATCACAATTACAACCTATCTTCCTTGATTCTAGCCTATCCAAAGATCATAGAATATTCTCCTCATTACTATAGTGTATTCTACAATTACTGTTGTTCATTATGACCGTATATTCCAACAATCTTCTAAGTTGAAAGAGAGAACATTGTTAAAGGAAAATGCAATGTATAATCTTCATTTATTTTTGCATCGAGTCAGCTTCTCAAACCTGTAAAAGGTCCATCATAAACGTTCTACATCCTGATCCTGTAAGTTATGTGGGAAAGGTAGCTGAGAAAGAGATCGATAACATCGGATTTACACAGCTAAACTTCTACAAGAAGTTGGGTAAACTTCTACAAGAAGGAATAAAAATCTTTCATTTTTATTTTTATTTTTTTGGGGAGTACCTCTTGTTCATAGCATAATCTTATCATTAGCTTAAAAACAACACAACAACAACATTACTCCATTGTCTTAGAGCCTTCCGCTTATGGTGGGATAAAGGGGGTTGGGTTTACGCAACGTTACTCATGTGTTGGATACAGAAACTGTTTTAGGATGACTCGTAATGAAAATTGCGTCAATTGTGTCGATCGGCTACTACTTCACAATACAAGAGCAGACAATTTAATGAATCATTTTGCTTTATTCCAGCGTATTCCAAAGTCAAAGAGAATATGTCCTTGACTTTATTGGAAATGGAACAAGTAGTAGCTTAAAAACAAAAGGAAAAAAATGACAGGTGTTTCCAAAATGCCAACCTGACAGTTGCCATCTCCTGACACTTTCAGCTCATCCAATTCATACAACTCTAACCTGAAAAATGATACGCACAAAAGAACAGGCAGAGTCAATTAAACAAGCAGCATGGAGATACCAATTCCTATGCAAGCTATTCCCATGTGCAAAATCAAACTACATATACACATAAATTTGTACATACACACGCAGATATACATATATGTACGTGCGTACATACATACATACATATATATATGTGTGTGTGTGTGTGTGTAATTATACTTAAAATATATATGCATGTTTTGCATGTGTTTGTCTCTCCCTCTATGTGTGTGTGTGTGTGTGTGTTTATATACGTATGTATGTATGTATTCAAGAGCTGAAGAGAGTAAAAATAATCTGATTCTATTCTACAATCAGATTATGATTACTTTAATCTCTAATCTATGCAACAGAATCTATCAGAATCAGATCGGATTTAATATCTTCAACAATAAGGAAAAAAACATATTATTTGAAACTGAAATTGCAACTTCTTTATGAGTAAAATGATTGGGCACACTTTCGGGGTTAGGGTGGAAGTCTATTCTTCTCCCTTTTTTACTCTAGTTACAAGTAAAGGCAATAGCATGTTTCTCCTGGTGCGTGAAGGATGCAACAGAACTCATATATGTAATGGTTTTGGACATAAGCAGCTTACCATCTATCCTACTACCTAATTTCACGTATTTCTTCTTTCAAAAATTGAATATGAAAGACTCTATTGTCTAAAGCTGTTTAAGGCATTCTCATACAAAGTTACAATGCTTACAAGCTAGGTAATCAAGGTTTAGAAAATAATGAAATTCCAAAGGAAACTTCATACAGATGCAGTAAAGATAGAAAATAAATAAATAAATAAATAAATAAATATCCTCTATTTCTAGATTTTTTAACATGTTACAGGCAAATACAGTAGACCACAAAAGGACACAACCATACCAAGAATACAAAGAAGGAAATAACATGAAAATCAACAAAAAGTAGTCACACGAACTCCTTAGAGCAGAAGCAATTGTCATAATACCATTTTTTTTCCCCAATGTAATCAATCATGTCTAGTCAATATGTCCTAAAGAATAACACCATATGACAAATCAACTGAAACCAAACAAAATCCACTAACTTGAACAGCGATCATCAGCACTAAAGGTTGATGACAATGAAAATAAAAGGTGCGACAAAGGACCTCTTTAACAATCTTTCATGATCAGACGTGGCTTCGTCCACTGAAGGTATTTCTCCATTAGTTCTAGGCACATGCTGCAAAGGGGAATTAAAAGTAAAAAAAGCAAGTCAATAATAATTTCTTATACATAAAGAAATTCAGATTTTTTTTTACAAGATAACAAACTTGAACAGAGCTTATACTCCCAAGAGAAAACAAAGGTCAACTAGTGACGGTCAAGGTTACCTGGAAGGGGTTCGGTCGGATACAAGGAACTAAATCAAGAACGGGATTCGGAGGTAATTAAACTCATGACACGCTAGGGGTATACATCTTCAGTTCATTAGAGGGATCCGGAATTCGCTGACTCGGAACGTTGGGACGGTAGTAGGAGAGGTGTTGATAAATCTGTGTGCACTACTTTCATCAGTTGAGGAAATTCAATAATACTTTAATATATAAAAATTATGATTTGGAGAAATTGAGTAAAATTATATACATAATGAACCAATTAATTTTAAATTTGATCTAATTTTAAATATATGTCTAAAAATATGTTATTATTTATTTTGTGAAACTAAATCTATTTTTGTTGAAGACTATCTTTTGAATTAAACAAATATTCTAATTGTATTTTCTTAAAACAATATCTAGATAATGGATACATATGTAAAAAGAGTGTAAAAGTATATCGCTTTCTTATGTGAAAAATCACGTAAACGGTCGATTCTCACAAAGGAAAAATACCTAAACTCCAATCACAAAGGAAAAATACCTAAACTCCAAAAACATAGCAGACAATTAGTAAAAACCGCCATCTCCTCTATCCAGCTCACCGTCTTCCCCTTCTGTCTATTCCTTGATTCATGGCTACTGATTATCCTCTCTCTTCCTCTTAGACTATTTCTTTTCTCCTAAAACACAGCAACATTAAACAATCTTGACATGCTTCTTCTATATTCCATTCGGAACGGTTTGATATTACCGATCTAGTTCGGAATCGACGACCGATTGGGTATGACCGAACCAGATTGGAGTTCAGAGGAACATGAGCGAATTCCGGATAAGGATACAGAACTTTTTCTTTTCCGAATCTGCATAGTCCCATGTCAATATCGTATATCCCAGGGCTGGCGGTGAAGTTTTAAAAAAAAAAGGGGAAGGGGGGGGGAATGCAATTTTGATCAATAAGAGAATGGTGGCAATAAGTTATCCATCAAAAACAAAAGGTGAATTAAAATTCTATCAACCGATTTGTAACTTATCAAAGACAATGCACAAATCAGTTAAAAGGGAAACCCCAAGAAGAAGACTATTGCCGTTTTATAAAAAGAGAATAAAGAAGTTCATATATTTTTTATAAAAAAGAGAACCAACGGATAAACATCAAATACATATTCTTACAACAGTGATACAGTGAATAAATTGGTAAGCAAATGAAACCAAATAAATAATTTGCGAACATATGAACTTACAGGAACAGGACACATCTGATTCAACCTCTTGCCCACTTCACCATCGAGAACAGATTCAGTTTCTATCGCTGGTAAATATTGTAGAGACTCAGCATCGCCAACAATTCCTTCAGGGTCAGGACATAAACGAAATGCTGCTTCGGCAGCATCTTCCTGATTGCTCTGAGACACTATAAACTCATAGAAGGATAATCAAAATAGACTCGAGTGGGGGAAAGGCATCTTGAGTGTTTGTTCTCTGAAATTACCTGAATTGTAATGCATCTCTGGACGATAACCCCAATCCTGAGTCAGATTGGACTCGTGTTGATGCTCTCCCTCAGTACACGAAGATCCTAATGACTCAGCATCTGCAACACGTGATAGTCCTTCTCGAAAAGCCCAGTCAATCATTTCATCGTTCTCCACATTCAAGGATGGAGACTGACGGTACTCTTGCTTAACGTAACTTACTTGAGATAAATCCAAGTCATAATGAGTAACAGGCCCAGTAGATCCACTATTTGAGAGGGAACAAACATCTACAAGATGATGAAGACCCCAACGAACCACATCAGGATCCTCCTCATAGATAGCCATATGTCTCTGTCTCAAGTCCCAACAAGAAAGCCCTGGTCCAAAAGCGAAAACTCAGAACCAATATATTTTACTTTTCATTCATGCTCCTTATGCATTTACGATTGCCAATTCTAAACTTTAGGAGAAGAAGCTACAGTCAATCAGACTTTCCATACACTATCTTCACAGTCAACCACCTATGGAACAAAGAAATAAAATCTCCCATGCTGCAACAGCTCAAAGGATGTTATTTCATTTGCAAACGTACTGAGGACAAGAAATGCTGATTAACACCTGACACTACAGAAAATTGTGACGTGTTTTCCAGCATATGAGAAGAATATCTAGAAATTCAAAATCTCGAAAGACAAAAAGAGTTTTCTTATGGATACACTACATTGAAGTTCTCTCAAATTTTCCACCTAATGAATCCATATATAGACTCGAACATTAAATCTCTATAGTCAGAAGCTTACAGATTTAGACAAGAGAGCTTATGAGAGCAAAGCAGTAAGTCAATCTTCACTGACATTTAGTGAAATAAACTCCTTTACCTTTAATCATGCACAAAAAGGAAATATAATGCAAAGGCTAAACCAATTACAACTTGGAAATTTGCAATTCCGAAATTTTGAATCATGATGAGTATAGATGATGAACCTGCATGGAGTCCCAGATATAGTCTAGTGACCACTTCCAAGCACTCTGACAATTTTCTCATGGGAACAGAATACGTAAAACTCCCAAGTGATGAGCTAATACAACAAATATCCACAATGCGTCCACAATTAAAACCTATGTTTTCAAAAATTGGGACTTTTTTATTAAAGTTAAAATTTCATAAATAAAGACCCACGTAGAGTAAATTTACAATATGTTAACACCGATTGTTGGTGTTAACAAGCTAGTTAGTATTCCAGCGTTGCTCAAAATAAAATATGTAAAGCTCCTTCCATTCCAATTCAATCATACTAAGCTATGGGCTTTGCCCATGTCAAAACGCAAAATGTCCTGTAATCTATGCAGGAAGGAATTCCAGCACCTAATAGTAGGTTAAAACAAAACAAGATACTTTACATAGTTCTGGTTCTAAAGGCCAACATGGCTTGCACCCGACAAAACTAAAATCCAAACTGATACCGTCAAATCCCAATTACAGATCAAAGAGCCCCCAGCCCAAAGAAGAGACTGGGAAATGATGTCATGGCGAAAGAGAAGTCGCCGGATATCAGAAGGAGATAGTGGTCTTTGTGGTAAGCAAAAGTTGGAGTAAAAAGTTCGTAGAAGAAGAGGGATAGGAGATTGGAGATATTGACCACCAAACAGTACAAACTCCACAGAGCCTTCCACGTTTGTAGCCAAATTACTCCAATCCCCGGTCAAAATGTGACATACCTCAGACTGAGAAAAGGAATAGTCCAAGTACACCTGAAAGAGAGGCCAAAAACAGGCCCAGATCCCAAGCCAGAAATGAAGAAGAGGAAGGAGAGTGTGAAACTGGTTATGATGATGAGCCAAGTCCAACTCTATGGAGGCATCCGGTAGCCAATGTAATCTCAATCTCCATGGAGTAAGCAAAAATTTAGCGTGGTCAGAGGGAGAGGCCAGACACAGCTGAAGGTACTGGTCGAAAACTGCATCCTTAGGACTTGAAGATCTTCATAGATAGACCAAGGTTCATGATGAATTCCCAGCTCCTTTTTCCTACAGAATCCTAAACAAGAAGAGGCAAAAAATCAGATTTTTTGCAAGATCTCCTTGAGGACATGTTGGCAATCTCTGAAGATTTGTTAGTGCAATTTCTGGTTCCTCTTTATCCAGATTGCATACACTCTCGAGAAAGCAAAACAAATAGGTCCTTTTGTAAAGCAGAGCTCCACTGGTTTGATAGCAGCCAGTTTAGAATTGAGTCCCAATTCAGGATGATATTATTGTAATTGAGTTGCGGCAAGACTGATTTCCACTTCAGTTTGAAGTAACTGTGGTGGAAGAATAAATGGCAGTGGTCCTCAGTAGCACGAAGGCTTTTAGTTCTTCTATTCAGCAATGCAAACTTGCATAAGGAGCTCAAAGCTGAATAAAATCAGCCAGATAATTGGCTGAAAGCAAAGCATCTGGTGCAAAGCACTTTATAACACACATGTCAATGCAATAACACTGAAAAATATAACTTTTTGTCCGAAGATATCACTATGTTGGCATGCTTCAAAAAATAAATAATGCAGATGAATTACAATGGCAAGCATATGAACCTACAATATGAACACCTGGCCTCAAAGTCCAGCTGAAACTTTTTTTAAAGTAAAAATTCCATAGATAAGTCATGAATGGCTTATTCACAAGAGGTGTTACTTTAAGAAAGTAACAGCAATCCTAGCTAGTGCAAAATGTAAGTGGCTTACAATGACTATCAACTTTCTAGTGCCAACCTTTACAAAAAGTAGCTTCATAGCATCAAAATACACCAAGCAAAACATACAGAAAGCAAAGATATAATCCGTAAGGAGATTATAGTCAAACCTACAACCCCAAATGCTCATAACAGATAAGGTGCAGTTGGCATATTTCCCCCTTAAGATAGAAGTCTTAAACACCCCTCCCATGGGGACAAAAGCAACAGGGGCAAGAGGAAACTTAAACAACAAAGAAGTTAGCTGTTCTCAGAATGAAAATTTTCCTATATAAACGGATGCATGGCGACATCATTTGTTTTTAAAAACCCTAACTCAGGCGTCTCCTACCTGAATGCTTTAGATAGAATTATGCTCCAACACAATATTTCCTCTACCCCGACAAACCTTCTTTAGTTAATCACCCAGTAACAAAAATGCAGATGTAAACTCCAGAATGCACTAATCAATCGTAAAAAAGGCTGCCAACAAATGACTTGGGTAATGGCAAAGCAACTGCAGGAACGGAGAAGGTCATGGCACATCAAAGATTTTGAAACTTTAATGCTATGAAATGCATTATCCACATTGATTTAGATATAGCCTCCCAAAACCTAAAGACCCTCCCTCCAAGAATAGAGTACCGCTTTGCGATTGATTCGATGCTCACCATTCCGCACGATATCATAACCTAATCTCCCGTTCATTCCAATGATTAGCTAATCTATTCCCCCCGCCCCCTCCCTGACTAAGTTCACATACATCAAACAAACCTTAAATTAACTGGATAAATTCACATACATGAAGCAAAATAAAAAAAAAAACAAACAAACAAACCTTGAATTGAGAAAACCTCGAATTTAAACTGGGATCCCTAGCCCAGAAAACCTCGAATTGAAACAGGGATCAATAGCACGGAATGACCAATAACACAGGAGTCGCCGCTTCTTTATGAGTTCTTGCATAAACAAAAGGCTGCTGCCCTATGATATTTGATCGAGTAAAAAAAATCCTGATGATATACTTGATGAAAAAAATCCTGGTCTTAAAGAAGCAATCTTTGATGTAACCCAAAAAATGATGGGGATAAAGAAAAGCGCAATCTTGGAGATGAGGCAAACGTTACCGTTCGCGGAAAAGGGCAGGCGCCACGCCACATAAGTTGAAAAGTTCTTCTTTTTTTTTTTTTTTGGTCAAAAATTTGTCTAAAAGGTTTGCAGAAATTTCAAAGATTTTCAAAAGAAAAACATCAAATGAGATATGAATTAAAAAAATTTATGAAATAATCAAGAAGCAACTGCAGTCGTGTCCAACGAAATTCTAGACGGCACTGTCAATCGAATATATAAAATAGTATTTAGATGGCATTGTCAGTTGCTTCAAATGATTATGTGGTTTTCAGATACAGAAATGTTGTTTTGAAACGCAAAACCACCTAGGTCTATGACGGCATTGGCAGGCTCATCAAGGGTTGTACGACACTGCCAAGTGAGTCTTGCGTCTTGGACGACGCTCCTTCATGTCTGGCCCTGCCAGGGGGCCCTACCAAACCATGCTAGACTCATCCAACTATAATCCTAACCTTAATGTTTGTCCATGTGCAATTTATTTTCTATGTATTCCATGTAATGTTTGTGTTTATGTTTAAGGTTAGAGGCGATTAGGGTTAAGGTTACATTAATGTTATGTTATGGTTAGGATTAAGGTTAGGGTTAAAGTTAAGGTTATAGTTAGATTAGAGTTAGGCTAGAATCATGGTTACGTGTGTATTTTGCATCTCTAGCCAAAGATATGGCCACCGTTACGCGTCTCAGTGGTGATACTCTGTTATCCGAAAGTTTCGGAAAGCTCATGGAGATAACTTCTGTAGATGCAACCATTCAACGGAATACAGGTGACTATGTCCCACAGTACTCATACGCAACCCCTGTCACACACATCTAGAGAGCCTTCAAGTGGGGCGGATTTCCACACACCAATTGCACACCAGACACATGCTTCAGTTACGAGAGGTATCTAATATAATTGTTTGAGCAAACACTTTTACGCATAATAAGTGACTAAAGTATGTCCAAAATTACAGGTTTGATGCGTATTCCTTAAATAAACTTATGGATGCTGCTGCTGATGATGGGGATGATCAAACTCATATTGATCAGTCTCATACTATGTCTGATACTGAGTTGTATAGAACATTTGAGTCGATGTGTACAACATCAGGTCCTATTCGAGGCGACGTCGCAGGTCCATCTTGGCAACCATAGTCACATCAATTACTTATACTGAAACCTCTGCCAACCATACCTATCAAAGGGTCACGGATTAGGCGACAGAGGGGCTGCGATACAAGTGGACATATTAGAGGCAAAAAAAAAGAAGGCTCGAGATATGTATTTTTTGTACTCTATGTACCAAGATCTGTATCGTTAATGAAATTTGTAATATATAACAAAGGTGGGAAAAAAGAAAAAATATAATGTTTATTAAGTAAACCTATTTTTATAACGGGTTTGAAAGAAGCCTAGAAGTATACTAGGTGATTTTGACAGAACCATCTAGTAATTTAGATGGTTGTTTTTATAGAACCGTCATGTGTCAAAATGACTTTTTGCATACAACGGTTATAAACAACTGTCGTATGCTTTTTTTTAAAAATAATTTTCCAGTTTAATTTTATGGTTGCTTCTTCACATATCTGATTAGTGCAGTTTCAAACTATAGGTTACCGTGTGGGGCCTCAAGATATTGCACATCATCATTTTCGGATGGGATACTCTCATCGCGCGGTGACTCACCGCATTCACTACCACGTGACACGTGGCAGCAGGGAGGGGTGGTGAGGCTGGATGAGTGCTCATCCAGACTTACCACCCCTCCCTGCTACCACGTGTCGCGCGGTGACGCATGCGGTGAGGGAGGATGGGTGAGGGGATCTGAACCCCATCATTTCACCCTACTAATCAAAGGGGGGAGATTGCATGACGCGGTGGGATGAGACGTGATTTTGATGCGGCCAATAATATGGCGACACGTGGCAGCAGCTGTCAGCCTTTTTTCTATTTTTCTGTTTTTTATTTTACATAAAATAAAAATAATTTAATTCCTAAATCCTTTACAGGACCTTTTCTTTTCCCCTGCATATCGCTTGGAACAGTTCTTTACAAGACCTTTTATGCCTCCAAATTTTGCATAGAGGATAATATAGGAAAATTTGTTGATTATCATGCTCTTAAATCCTTTGGCAGAAGATCCATTCATAGGAATCCCTCAATTGTCTAGTTGTAGTCAAAAAGTAGAGGAGTTGGAGGATGAAATGCGGAGAGGTAAGGTATCAGAAGCCAAAATGCTTGATTCTTTAAATTTGCAGACAAAGCAGCTGGAGGAGTCAGAGGTTGAAGATGAAGAACCAAAGCTAAAAATCGCGTCTTTAAGTCAGAAGATTGCGTTCTAAGATGCACCAGTCCAACAAAAAGAGAAGAAAAGAGAGTGAGATGGGGTTGCAAGAAAAGAGCAAAAGAGCCTGAATCACCGGAGGCTGACAAAGGAGAGGTCGAAAATCTTGCCGGAGAAGAGAGGTTTTCGCCGTGCTTCTCTGAGATGCTGCAATGGCACAATCTGAAAATTTTGAGTAATAAATTTTGGGGATAAAAGAGAAAACATGATAAATCAATTTGAAAATTTTGAAGAATAAATTTTGGGGATAAAAAAGAAAACATACATAAATCAAAAAAAACATGGTAGATCTACCACGTGTCGTCATATTATTGGTCGCGTCAAAATCGCGTCTCATCCCACCGCGTCATGCAATCTTCTCCCTAATCAAAGACTGTCGTTTCCAAGCATGATGGCTAAACAAAAGAAAAATCCGTCAAAGCCAATTTAAAAGCATACAAAAATAAACAAATTACAGGAAATTGTCTCGAGAGAATTGTTTATTTCTTTTACCTTTTTCTTTTACTCCCCTTTTTCTATACGAATTTCCTAAAATATCCTTAAAGTTGAGGATATCAGAACCAATTTTATGCTTTTCTTTTTCTATTGTCAGCTTTTTGATTGATGGATTTAATTTTTAATTATTTTACGTTTCATGATTTTTTTGATTTTTTTTTGAGAAACATAATTTAATTGGACGGACGCATTTTTGATGCTGTGACATTGTAACATTCATTCCCAATTAGCAGTGCTCTAGAAAAGAAGGAAAAAAAAGAAAAAAAAAGAGAGAAATAAAGAAAGGGACACCCCTGAACTGGGCTCGCCATCTTAATCAAGCCCCCTGTAAAGGCCCATTTTCTTACCTCATTTCCTCTTTTCACTCCCCAAGCGAAGTTGCAGTAGGTCTTCCACTGCAACAATGGCGTCTCCTTTCGTTAAACAGTTCACTCAAAAAACGAAAAGCTTAACGAATCGATCAACGAAGAAGTATTTAGAGGAAGCCCTTTACAGGAATCTCTTGAAAGAGGGCTGTGAGGAGCAGAAGGTCAGACAACATCTGAATGAGTTCTTGAAATCCCGCAAAAGAGCTTACAAATGGGAAGTAGGAGTTTCCCTCAAGCTACTACGCGAACGCAAGCTCTATGCACCTGCCCTCAAGGTCCTTTCTTTAATGCCCTTATACCCTGTCCCTTCTTGTTCTTTTGCAACCTTTCTTTTTATTTATTTAAGATGTGATTTACATATTTTTTTCCTTTTTGCTCAATAAATTTATGCATATGAAATGATGGGAGCATTTATTTTTTTGACTGATTGATTGAGATGGCTTAAGCATCTCGTCTAAGATTTTTCTTCGGAGATCTTTTACTTATATGTATCTGTAAATATATCTATATGTATATACGTCTACGTACATAGATGGATAAACATATATTGAAATTATTTCATGAAAGATTGAAAATTTGGTACATGAAAAGAAAATCATAGATGGAAAACTAAGAGGAAAAGTTGCACAAGGAGCAAAGGATAGGTCTTGTCCGCAATGTCTGTCTTTGGCACACGCAGACAACTGTATGTAAGGGCAAGTGTAGATGTTTAAGTTGTTTTTCCTGGGAAAAGCAGTTCCTTTTTCATGTATCCATGAAGGAGAGGAAGGTGCTTTTATCATATATCAAGGGAGGAAAGGAGCTTCTGATGGAGGCCATCTTATGGCTGATTATGTATCAAGGGCCATAGGATACTTCAATCAGTTGATTAGAGAAAGTCCAAACCATGGTGGAGGATATCAATAAGGTTTCAATTGCTTAAAGATAGTTGGGATTATCCATCAAAGTCATATGTAAGGGTAAACGATTTAAAGAAGGCCTGAAATCCTCCGCCATGCTTAGGATTTTCTCTAATCACCTCTTTGAACATCTCCCATGGCCTTTGATGCATAATCAGCCCTTTGATGGCCTCCATCAGCTTTTTGCTCTTTTTTTGGTTTTGATATCTCCCATTTTCTGGGTTATGTTCCTCGTCTTTCTTAGCGTGATTATTTGTCTGGTCATGGAGATTTACGTTTGGCTTTTTCAATCTAGTACTCCCTTGTTGTTATCTTAGGCTTTCTGTATTTGGTTAATATTATGTTAATGCTTCTGATGGGAAACACTGAATCATACTATGTATGGTATGGTGCCGAAGATTGTTGTGAATTACAGTTGTTGTGTTTGTGTGCCCATATTGTATAATTAAATTTATGATGACTTGCAAATGGAAAATTTATAGATGGAGTATATGTTATCCCTTTTTCTTAGTTAAAACCGAAGCTGTGAATCTTGTTTGCTTGGTGCTTAGATGATGCTTTTACTGTTATGTTGACATTTTGTACTCTAGTCTCGGTTTGTCTTATCTTATACCTGCTGAATAGTCAACATTTTTTCATGTACTATTCTCAGCTTTCAGAGACTATGTCGAAAAGGGGGATGAACAAGACTGTTAGTGATCAAGCTATACACCTGGATCTCATTGCAAAAAGCAGAGGCATCGCTGCAGCAGAGACGTTCTTCATGAACTTGCCAGAAACATCAAAGAACCATTTAACTTATGGGGCTCTTTTGAACTGTTATTGCAAGGAACTCATGATTGAAAAAGCAGAGGCTTTATTGGAAAAAATGAAAGAACTTAAACTATCTTTAAGTTCCATGCCTTACAATAGCCTGATGACACTCTATGCCAAAAGCGGGCAGTCTGAAAAGGTCCTAGGAATTATCCAAGAAATGAAAGTTAGTAGTATTATGCCTGATTCTTACACGTACAATGTGTGGATGAGGGCTCTTGCTCATGGGAATGACATTTCTGGTGTTGAGAGGGTGGTTGATGAGATAAAGGGAGATGCCCAAGTTTCTTCAGATTGGACAGTATACAGCAATTTGGCATCCATATATGTTGATGCAGGCTTGTTTGACAAAGCAGAGAAAGCCCTCAAGGAACTTGAGAAGGTAAACGCGCACCAAAATCTTTCTGCTTTTCAATTCTTAATCACATTGTATGGCCGCACAGGAAATCTGTTTGAAGTTTATCGCGTGTGGCGTTCTCTAAGGCTGGCCTTTCCAAAAACTGCAAATATCAGCTATTTGAATATGATACAAGTGCTAGTTAATCTAAAAGATATACCAGGTGCTGAGAAATGTTTTAGAGAGTGGGAGTCTGGCCATCCAACTTATGATATTCGGATCGTAAATGCCCTTATACGAGGTTATGCCATGAATGGTTCAATAGAGAATGCCAGAGAGCTGAGGAGGCGAGCTAGGATGCGTGGTGTCAGGGTGAACGCTAAAACTTGGGAAATTTTTCTTGACTATTATCTCAAGAATGGGGAGATAGAATCAGCAGTTAAAACACAAAAAAAGAATAAGAAAAAAGAAGCAGCACTTAAATGCGTGCGAAAAGCTGTCTCTATTGGCAGAGGAAATGGCTGTAAATGGATCCCATCCTCTGCTGTTGTTTCACAATTTATGGAGTATTTTGAGAAAAGGAAAGATGTTAAACGCGCGGAAGCTTTTGTAGAGATGTTGAAGACGGCTGGTGATGCATTAGACGCGAATGTCTTTGAATGCTTGATACGAACATATGCAGCAGCTGGAAGGACTAGTCCTGTCATGCGACAAAGGATTAAAATGGAACATGTGGAGTTAAGTATGGAAGGTAAAAGGCTGCTTGATGCTATCTGCCCAGAGTGAGATCTAATCAGCTAATCTCGTTTGCACTTGGAATATCATGTGAAGAGGTTTTGCAACTATTTTTTTGGGTATTTTATTCAAAGAAAAAAGGGCTTGAAATACCATATCCATTTACGTTTGTAGCTTTTCTTTCCATGGGAAAATTGTCTGATCGAGCAATGTTTAACTGTTTTTTGCATATGTATCAGTTGATTGACATACGCAATTTTCATTATGGATCATTGGAAAACAACATTTGTGTGTTTCTAACAAATGGGTATGGTTGCGTACATCTGACCCCCCATGCCCCGCCATAGGCGAGAGCCTCTGAGGCAATGGGGTAATGTTGTTGTTGTTGATACATATGTAGATGGTTTTGTTTTCTATTTGCAAAATTGTAATTTGAATGAATGCATCAACTACTTTGGGTTGATGTTGAGACGGTGAGTTATCCAAGCAAATGAGAAAATGTGATGGCAAGTTTTCACCCTCGTTTCAGCCCCTTCATTTTTTATCCTTTTCTTACACATGTTCCGCTGCATACATGCTTTCTCGGAGCACTTCTGTTGGTGTCTTTGAATGAACACCTCCTTTCTTTTTGGGAGGTGGGGGTAACAAGGAAATAGTTTCGTAAAGTGGGTGATTTCTATTTCACCTGGGCCTATGGTAGAAATCTTTGTCGGTTAATGTCTGCACATTAGACTTTTCTGCTTAAATTCCAAAGAGGAATTTTCGTTGACATTGCAATATCAGTTTGCAGTTAATATACAATCTCCTCTCATGTGCTTTATTTCCCTGTTGGTCTCCCAAGATAGCTGATTCTTTTGTGACGAAGAAGCATCTGCTGGATAGAGTAAGAAACTGCTGCGTGTGTTGCCTAAAGGCTCCAATAGGTGGACTGGTTCTTGCTATCCTTTCCTTCATTACTTTTAGATGATCTGCTTAACATAGATAATTACAGTGATGCTCAGAGTACAGATGTAGATAGGGTACTTTAAAACCTAAGTAACCGATAAATTGGAAGCCATCTTCTCCATATGAAACCTATCTCACTTGAGTTTCTCTAACAAATCTGTCTCTCCAAGTTCTCCAAACTAAACTTCTGTTTTCTCCTATTATGTGGCCCATGAACCTTCCCTTAGAGCCCTCTCTGCAGGAATCCTCCTCCGGAGCGTCCTTACTCAAGCTCATAGGAGCTTCAGGTTTTACGTATGCACTTTCTTCCATAATCTTGCTGACAATGTCAAGAACTTCGCTCATTCTGGGCCGATGTTTTGGGTGCCGCATTAAGCACCTGTTGGCTGTGGCTGCCAGCTTTTGAGCAGACTTCACAAAATAATCTCCACTTAGACGAGGATCCAAAATTTGCTCGAACTTTTTTATGTCTGCAAGATGTGGCCTTATCCATTCCAGCAGATTCTGCTCCCCTTTAGGTCGATTTTTGTCTAAAGGACGTCTTCCTGTAATAAGTTCATATAGAAAGACTCCATAACTCCAGACATCACTTTTGGATGTAAGGCGCCCAGTCTGAATATATTCTGGAGCCGCATATCCAATGGTTCCTACAACCTGTGTATTCCGAGTTAAGGCGGTTCATCATTTAGCATAGATGCTAGCACAATGATGTTTACGAGAATGTGAATAAGGCTGCATAAATATTGCAAGGGAATTGATAATAGCATTCATGTACATACCGCGGTTGACACATGGCTTAAACCATCAGAGGGACCAAGTCTGGCTAATCCAAAATCTGAAAGCTTTGCATTCCAGTTGTCATCTAATAGAATATTTGATGGCTTCATGTCCCTAAAGATAATCTGCACCATAACATATTGGTCATGTGAAATAATGATGATCTGATTATACACAAAAACTAGGATCCCACGAATTAGATTGTCTCTCAGGGAACTGCTTGGTTTAGTAGCATTGCCATAAACCAGTCAAGGAACACCATGGTAAGGAGGACGTCTTGAAGCTCTCTGTCTTCATGAGGTTTTTTGCATTTTCTCTTAGTGATGAGATGCAGATAGGAAATATACCTGAAAATCCATTCCTTCATGAAGGTATGCCAAACCCAAGGCTGCATCCTTAGCAATTTTCATCCTAGTTGTCCATGGCAGAGGAGTCTGAAACCGACCAGACAAATGGTCGTGCACACTCCCATTCGGTAAATATTCATACACCAGAAGCCGTTGGATTCCTCTTTCATCATCTTCTGCGCAGTATCCAATAAGTTTGACTAGGTTTGGGTGTTCAACTATGCCTAGGACATTCACTTCTGTCACCCATTCCTTGTGCCCCTATACATTAGACCATCATTGGAAGTTCATATCAGGAAAAATAGAAAGCCTGAGGGGAAGTTACCATGAAGGGGTTTCTATACATTAATCAATCAATCAATACTCAGTATGTCCCAACGACAGCAAAAGTTATTGTTAGGGTCTGGGAAGGGTGAGCGACAGACAAACAATACTTCTATCCCAATAGATAGAGAGTTTGATTCCACTGAGACTCGCCTCTATATGTAACTACATAAATGACACAAAAATAGGGATATGATGTGCTAGTGCGTTAGTAAGGTAATGGTTTCTATACAATAAGCTATCTACCAAAATCTTATCATGCTTATATCATGTATGAATGTTTCAAACTTATTGGTCGGTTTTACTACAGAAAGCACTCACCTGCAGTCCTCTTCTGCTAAGCTGTTTCACTGCAACATCAATCTTCTTATCTGAATCTTTATGATCCCATATAACACCTTTGTAAACACCCCCAAACCCGCCTTCTCCGATCATAAGTGAGCGGCTAAAGTTCTTAGTGGCTGTCTTCAACTCAGCAAACGCGAAGACCCTGAGGTTGCTCGGTTTCTGAGAAAGACGAGTAAATGAGATCCTGACAGAGGATTCTGTGCTTGTTTCTGAGACATTATTTGAACTGTTATCAGAGGGCTGTCTTCTCGCGTCATGATCAGTCGAAGAGGTTAACAATGATGTTGAAACAGACCTGATTGTCTTTGGTTCATCTCTCCTACCAAGGTTAGAGCAAGGAAAACACCTCATTGCCTCTAGAAACCCAGTTCCTTCACTGCAAATCCATGTAAAAGAAATAGCCGTTTCGAGAAATACGACAACGCGAGAAGAAGAAGAAGAACGTGAACACTTAAATTGGACAAAAGCTAGAGAAACTATGGTTTACCTGTTAGAGCCCTAGAGCAAGTGGAACAAATTTTTGATTATCAAGAATTATTGACACTTGTTTTCTGGGATTTGAGAGAGAAAACAAGAAAGATAGAAGCAATCTGAAGAATCCCAAAAAAGGAACGAGCTTCCCATGATTTAAGTCAATGACTGGCAGCTGGATTCAGCTCACCAACCATGTACCCCTTTGAAAATGACAAGCCAAGTAGGATACGAAAAGAACAGCAAAGATTTTGAGGATATTCAAACTGCAAGCACTATGCAGTAATCTTGTTTGGTCTTTCTGGTGATTGTATGCGTGTACGTGCACATATATGGACGTTGGGAATATGATGGAATAAATCAAAATGACTTACTAAATTGATTGTTTTTTTATTGTGAAGTTGCAGTCGATCATCTTGACGCAATTTTTGTTATGTTTCATCGGGTGTTTCTAACACATGAGTATGGTTGTGTACATCCGATCTCCCTATACTCCGCCATAAGCGGAAGATTCTAAAACAATGGGGTAATGTTGTTGTTGTGCTTGTGTCACCATTATTGATCGGATGTTTGGAAGCACCCCTTTTTGGCAAGTGTATGTATGTGTGTGTGTATATATATATACAAATTTGAAAATCTTTAAGAGTAATTAGGTGGTTTCTTAGTAGCTATTTCATAAACAATAAAAGATAGATATGTGATGGTGTGTTTAATGTATTTAATTAAATGAAATAGTATTCTATTTTTATATGTTAACTTTTTATTGGTTACAGAGCAACCCATTAATGGAGTATATATGTCTGCTCGTGCGTTTCCATTTCTAATGGAGTCAATAATACACTATTTATTAACTTTGGAATATGATAGAATGAAGTAAAATGACTCATTAAATTAGATGCGCTTATTATATTGTGAAGTAGCAGTTGATCGACACAGCTTGACGCAATTTTTATTATGGGTCATCGAGAAACAACTTATGTGTGTTCATAACACATATGTGTAGTTGCGTATATCCGACCTCTCCGTACTACGTTATAGACGGGAAACTCTAAGGCAATGGGATAATGATATTATTGTTGGTATATGTGTGCTCGTGCGTAGGGGTGGACAGATTGAAGAAATTGGTTGACAACTCATGGAGATGGGCAGTTACCGCTTGAAACGTTTATGTAGCATTATATGTCGGAGAAAATCTCACTTATTAGCCTAAGGTTTGGCCCATTACTCAGTTAGCAGCCTAACGTTCATGAAACTCACTTAATAACCACTCTTTTGCCGAAATGTCTCACTTGTAGCCAGGTGACCGTTGACCAACCGTTGACTAACCGTTGACCAGCCGTTGACTTTCTCAGACCAACCAGAATCTGACACGTGGCAACCCTTTTTAATTAAAAAAAATAAAATTGTATTTTTGAATAAATTGATTTAAAATGAATTTAAAAATTCTAAAAAATTGTAAAAATTAATTAAAAAACATTTTAAATATCAAAAAATTAGGAAAAAATATAAAAATAAAAAAAAATTACCCACAACACTCCAGCACTCCACCCACCTACCCCCCCACGCCACACCACCCACCCACCCCCCCCCCTGCACCCCCCGGGCAAAAATTTTTTTAATTTTTTTTTAAACTCACTCATAACGCTCCGACCACCTCCGCGTCCCCTCCCCCACCCCTCCTCTCGCGAAATTTTTTTTTAAAAATTTTTTCTAACTCATCCATAACATCCTAACCACCCCTGCGTCCCCTCTCCCACCCCCGCGCACACCTCAAAAAAATTTAAAATTTTTTCAACTCACCCACAAAGCTCCGACCATCCCCCAGAACCCGAAACAATCCAACCCTCAGTCCAAAAAGAAAATGACAATGTTAGTCTTGCAACTTGGAAAAAGAAAATAATATAATTCGAAAAAAAAGGCAGGGGACCTCTGCAATTCGAGCCACGCTACCACATTTATATACATTGTCATTCAACTACTTTGTGGGTGAGTTGAAAAACTTTTAAAATTTTTTTGGTGTGTGCGCGGGGTTGGGAGAGGGGACGCAGGGGTGGTTAGGATGTTATGGATGAGTTAGAAAAAATTTTAAAAAAATAATTTCGCGAGAGGAGGGTGTGGGGGAGGGGACGCGGGGGTGGTCGGAGCGTTATGAGTGAGTTTAAAAAAAAATTAAAAAAATTTTTGCCCGGGGGGTGCGGGGGGGGGGGTGGGTGGGTGGTGTGGCGTGGGGGGGGTAGGTGGGTGGAGTGCTGGAGTGTTGTGGGTAATTTTTTTTTTATTTTTATATTTTTTCCTAATTTTTTGATATTTAAAATGTTTTTTAATTAATTTTTACAATTTTTTAGAATTTTTAAATTCATTTTAAATCAATTTATTCAAAAATACAATTTTATTTTTTTTAATTAAAAAGGGTTGCCACGTGTCAGATTCTGGTTGGTCTGAGAAAGTCAACGGCTGGTCAACGGTTAGTCAACGGTTGGTCAACGGTCACCTGGCTACAAGTGAGACATTTCGGCAAAAGAGTGGTTATTAAGTGAGTTTCATGAACGTTAGGCTGCTAACTGAGTAATGGGTCAAACCTTAGGCTAATAAGTGAGATTTTCTCTTATATGTCGTGTGAGGTGATGGCGGTAACGTTTATCTCCCGTAATACGCTAGATTGATTAAAAAGCAACGCGAAACTATTGAATTCAAATATCTTTTTTTTTGGAAATAATAACAAGAAAAGCAATTGTTAGAGTCCTCAGGTGAGAAACATACAAACAATACTTTTATCTCAAGGAATGAAAGAGTTTGCTTCCAGTGAGACCCGACTCTATATGTATATGCATATATGATACAATAATAGGGATATAGTGTGCTAGTGTGTTAGTGAGGGAATTCAGTAAATACAAATAGAAGCTTCCGATATTAAATAGCCATAAGCGTGTATATGCACAAATAATTTGTATATACACAAATAATACAAGACAAAGACAAAACAAAAACAAAAAAGTACAAAATCAACCAAGAGTGTAGAAAGTATCTAAGCCTCTAAATATACTCTAAGGTGTTTATATTGTCGCAAGAGTAAGAATTGGGAAATGCATGATTACTTCTGAAAAACAAAATTCGGATGGGTGTTGATCGGGTTAAGATCCTCTCACCTCAAATTCCTTACCCCACGCGTCATCGCGCGACACGTGGCAGTAAGGATGGGTAGTGAGGCTAGATGCGGGTCACTCTCATCTAGCCTGACCATCCACTTTTGCTGTCACGTGTCGCATGGTGACGCATGAAGTGAGAGAAAAGAGGGTGAGGTGATCTCGTCCCGTGTTGATCGGGGTATGATTTCTTGGTCTAACTTTGTATCACACGCCTCTGTCTCACGTGTAAAAACAAGAAGTCTTTTTAAACAAATAAAAATTAAAACACCAACTTTTAGACATAGCAAGTTGGACCGATAAATCTCATCTTTGTATTGATTTACTGTGATTGTCTTATTAATTATAGTCAACTACGTTAGGGGTACTAAAATATAAATATAGATTGTCAGATTAAGGGATTAATGACCGACTTATTGGTGAAAATTGAATGATAAGCTCGCACGTCTCTTTCGATAGATTGGTGGCTACTTCCCCCTTAGGCCTATCGTTTATTTAAAAATAGGATCCTATCCCCTTCATGGTGATGAAAACTAAACCACCAAGAAATTAACATTCAAAATACAACAACACGTATCCATTATATCCCAACAATATCAAAAGATATCGCTAAGATTTAAAGAATGTGAAAGGCATACAAACAATACCTCCATCTCAAATGATAAAGAATTTGTTTCTAATGAGAAACTCGGTTCTGTAACATTCAAAATACATTAGGTTTAATGGGCAAGTTTCCCCTTCGCTTCATCAGCTGGCAAGTGAATTCCGTATAAGTTACATCGACACCCTTTGTCACAAAACATATATAAATCAAGGGGATAATTCCCTTTTACCCCCCTAATGTTTGTCAAAATCGCCAATAACCACCCTAATGTTTAAAAATACATCTTTACCTCCCCTGATGTTTGAAAAATACACCAATACCCCCTTGATTTAATTAAAAAAATGTTTTTCAAATATATATCATATGAATTGCCTATTTTACCCCTACCCTCTTCATCTTCTTCCCATCAATTCTTACCCACCAGCCGCCGCCCCTCTCCTCCGCGAGTCTCCGCCAAGTGCCGCCCACCTCTCCGCCCCCACAGCCTCCCCTCTCTGTCCCCAACCCATTTGAGAGGAGAGATGTCTGCAAGGGTGGAAAAGAAACAAACAAGAGAACGGCTCAATCACAGTATTTGAGTAAATGTCCAGAGATTGAGAACCTTCTTGCTATTGAAGCAATTAAGAGGATTTTATATGCCACAGATGATGATCCTTCAATTGTTGCAGAAGATCAAGCTATGTTTTCTGAGCTTTACCAACATGTCAAGTCATTAGCTATGATACAAGAGGAGACGAATGATGTGCTGAAGGTAGATACTCAGAAGATGAAGAATATTGTCAATGTCGATGTAGATGCTGGTCCAACTAATCTCCAAGGCAAAAAATTTCTAATGCTTCTGATGTTCGTCAGTGGCTCTCCCTTTGCGACATACTGATTTGCTCCAGCGATGATCGTCTTTGAGCAACTTCAACAGAGTCATTGTTTTATATTATATGATTAGTACCAACTTTGTATATTTGATATCTTGAACACGCCGCAGAGATTTTTGTTGTAGCGCCCCGACCCGAACAGCGGAATCCGAACCGGTACACCCGTCGTAGCTTACTGAGAAGACTACAAGACGTCTCATCTCTCGTTTACACATCATCAATGACGTAGGAGAAATAAGTGCGGAAACATGTATCTAATAAATCTCCACCATCAACTCAATACATCAAGTGATAACAACATCTCTAAGGGTAACCACAGTAATCACGAATTAATCCTCAAGAGTAGGAAAGAACTGAAATCAATAATAACTGTCTCATCTAGCCCCCAACTTGTCTCTATGTATCCCATTCAGCCCACTCGCCGTCATCCTCAATAAAGATCATATCGTACTCGGGTTCTCCTGTAACACAAAGACAATACCCTTAGCGAAAAACGCTAGCAAGTAACACGCTTATAAGACATACGGGATCAACACATGGCAAGACATGAGTAATAGGTAATTCAAGGGAATTGTGGGGCACATGTCTTGTAAACTTCCAAATATAGAAATGAGTCACGTAATAGCAAGTACAGCAATTCGGAACGCAATTAACAAATCAATATCAATCAATTAACATGAGCATTCATTCCACAACGACTCTCGTGATGCGTGTCAAAATATGCACTACACTACACAATCACATATGCATGAACCTTTTCTTTTCAAATCAATGCAATGCATGTCACAATGTCCGGTTCCTAACTCATTACCTTGTAACGCACCCCGGCTTATATTTCCATCCCGGTTAACGTTACAAGCTCATATGCTCTGTGATGCACCTCGGCTTATATTTCCATCCCGATTAACATCACAGATCTCGTAAAACTCTACAATGCACCTCGGCTTAAATTTCCATCCCGATTAACATTGTAGAGGACTTTATACCCTGTAACGCACCCCGGCTTATATTTCCATCCCGGTTAACGTTACAGTCTTTTGTGTCCTGCAATGCACCCCGGCTTAAATTTCCATCCCGGTTAACATTGCAGTTCACCTTCGCAATTCTGTGCCGAAGCACATCTCTTTTTCAAAACCTTATGCAATGCAAGTGCCATGATGCAAGACTCCTTATTTCAATCACACTTCTCGTTCACATATGCAATTCACATTCACATGCGCAAGTACAAGTCACACACAAGAGTTCACTAGCTTATATATCAACACTTAGACTTCAACTAGCTCGTCAACACTTAACCTTGATTCTAAGGTTCACAACCCAACGAGAGTATCCCTATCTTTCCTTCATTGAACTCTAAGACACCTTGTACGTTCATTTCCTAACCCTCCTAAGTCATTCACGTTGAAACTCGGTTCGAGAACCCATTGAAGTCATCAATATTGATTCACCATCCTAGGTCATGTTCCCAAGACTTAGACTACCTTTAATCAGGTCTTAAGAAGCCTCTAAGGTCACCCAAAGATTCCCCGAGCTTCCCTCTTTCTTTCTCTATTTTTCCACAAAACTGGTGGACATCATCCCCTCACATCGATCGATCGATGTGACATCATCCTCTCACATCGATCGATCGATGTCCATCAGAGAACATCGATCTCTCAGCCTCTTATACATCGATCGATCGAAGTGACTTCATCCCCTCACATCGATCGATCGATGTCCATCAGAGGACATCATACCCTCACATCGATCGATCGATGTACTTCATCCCCTCACATCGATTGATCTATGTCCCCGATTCCAGAACAGAAACTTTGCGATTTCTGCAGAAACTGCAGAACCATAACTCCAATTGATCCCAAACTTCATCCCAATCAATCCAAGCCTAATCCCTACTATAATCTCATGCTTAAACTACGAATCAAACACCGCACACATATCAATTACCGATTCAAGCCTAACACTCAAACCCTCCACCCAAAACAACCCAAAAATCCTACCTTTCTCTCCATTATTCTGTCAATCTAAAATAGCGGCAAAGAGAGGGTTCAAGGGGTTGGGATTTGCAGGATTTCACATAATCAACAACACCAACGAATGCTTTTTCATATACATTGGCCAAATCTCGAAACGAAAGCACATAGATCATACACAAATAATCACAAAACGAAACTACTGCATGGTGATCCAACTTGATATCAAAATAGGCCGTTTATCTTTCACAAATCGTAAGAACTTATAAGAAAGTTACTTGCCTGTGATTACTCGAAGACGGATTGGAGAACGGACGGAGTTTGGATCAAAACCTGACGGTGTCTTCCTCTCCTACACCTTTAGGGAAACGGCTAGGGCTTAGGGGGAGCAAGGAGTCGACGCTTTTTCTGAGGGATGGGAAAAACTGACGTTCAGTCAGTTTATATATGGGAAGGGGAAAGTTTGGTGTTTCTAAATTATATCCTTAATCTAATTTATCTTAAAGGATAAACCTTAATTATTTAATTCTAAATTAAATATAAATAAATTCTAATATTAAATCCCCTCATTAATTTCTAATTAATCCTCATATAAATGCCTAATTTATTTCCGTTGACCGTCATTAATTTCTGTGAAATCCTTCTTTGTCTTTTAACTACCCTACGGAGGGTGCGGGGTATAACATTTGTAGTCTTCACCTTGTCATTGACTTCTTGATTCTTGGCCATTAATGTTGATATATTGCTCTCGTTTTCCGGCAAGCTGATTGTAAATCTGGTGGTGGACGGAGAGATTCTTGAACACGCCGCGTTATCGACTGCAAGCCTGGTGGTTCAGTATCTTAAATAGATTTGGTAGGGTAAGCAAACAATGTGTTGAAAACGAAATATCATTAAGTCAGTTAGTCAGATGCCGTGGGAAATGGATATAAATTGAATATTAATTGGATGTTGCTCTTTGTGTATTGTTTGCAGAAGCACACAAACGTGTTCTACTTGGCAATTTCGATATTAACTTTGATGCTGCTGCCTATCTTTTACACGTTGGTCTATTTGTATCTTGAATGTAGGAAGCCAACAATGAGCCCAATGCAGTAAAACAACATTGAAACTGTAATTCCTTTGAGCAACTCCAGCAGAGTCATTGTTTTGTAATATGATTAGTACCAACTTTGTATATTTGGTTGCATTCTTGCTATTCCTCTTCTTCAGCATCCATGTAGCGTTCCTTTTCTTTTTTGCGGGTTGATTTGCAGGTTGAGATGATGATGAATAGTGAAAATGTGGGGGTATTTTTGACTTTTTCTTAAAATTTTTTAGTTTTATATTTTAAAATGTCATTTTACCTTTTAGTCCAAACATCAAGGGAGGTAAAGGTATATTTTTAAACATTAAGGAGGTTATTGGCGATTATGCCAAACACTAGGGGGGCAAAAGGGAATTATCCCTAAATCAAGAAACGTGTTTCAATGATCAGAGGTGTACGTCGAAACCTACAACATATTAAAACCCTATTTTTGTTTCACTCACTTTAGAGCAAACAGAGACTCAACATGCATACATATGTACATACGTATATATATACATACATATGTATGTACGTACATGCACATACATACATACATACATATATATACTATTTTTATTTCATTAGTTACAAGAAAAAATTTAAACGCAGATGTATGCATATACACTCAGATATACACGCAAATATATGCATATATACAACAAAATCAATCATACCCAGTATATCTCAACGACAGTAAAAGCTATCACTAGGGTCTGGAGAGGGTGATGGCCAGACAAACAATATTACATCCCAAAGGATAGAGAGTTTGTTTCCAGTGAGACCCGGCTCTATATGAAATACATACATATATACATATGTTTATGTCTTTGTATGTGTGTACCGTGTATACGAGTGTGTATAGGGTTCAGAATTGATGTCCTAAATCTGTATCCCTATTTCGTGTTTTATATGTAAACACATAAATAAAAAAAAAAATAAAAGCCGGTAATTGAAGGGGAAAAAATAACTAACTAAAATGTTGTCTTTTTATATATAAGACATGAAAGAGATACAATGAGTTGAAAAAAATCTGAACCTGTATGTACATGCACAGGTGTCTTTTAGCTTAAGTGTATGTTATATTTTGGAAATTAATGCCAATAAGAGTCGAGGTCTCACTGGAATCAAACTCTCTATCCTTTGGGACAGAGGTGTTGTTTGCCTGCCACATGCCCTCCCCAGACCCTAGCGATAACTTTTGCTATTGTTGGATATACTGGGTACGAATAATGATGACGACGACCGAGTGAATTGGAATGCTAAACTAACAATATAGGATGTGAAGCGGAACCGCCCTAAGGGGAAACCGGAAAGAATGAGAACCTCCCAAATTTTAGCTAACGAGACTTAATATAGTTAATAAGATTTGTATATTTAGATTTGCATGCTTTTATTTTTGATCTCTATTGTCAGTAATCTCTTTTAGTAACAACAACAACATTACCCATTGCCTTAGAGGCTCTCGTCTATGACGAAGTATGGAAGAATCGGATGTATGCAATTATACCCATGTGTTTAAACCGGAAAGAATGAGTCGGCCCAATGGTTCTGCTGCTGAGTGTAGGATTTCTCCTGCATGATGACAATCCCCACGGCACTAGCAGATGTATTTCTAGAAGTATAAATGTTCATCTTCAGAATATTTATAGGCTAGGGTTGCCCTTTCTCTACGAAAGGAATTCAGTGACGTGGCTGGGAGGGGGACGCGTCAGACGCGTCCAATAGAGGGCTGACACGTGTTCCCTCTGTGAAAAGCAAAAAAAACCCTGCTACAGTTACACGTGTCCCTCCTTATTGGGCGTGTCGCTGCGTCCTCCTCCGGACCCCTTTCTCTAGTACTCTCACAACGTGCAAAACCACTAGCTACAAGCCATACATAGTCTCTTTTTGCTAGTCCTTTCAAAAACTATTATATCTTCTTTAATAGATTCATATAATCTTAATGTTGCAACCAACAGGGATACACACGATGTATTTTAGATGTTAACTATATAATTAATCTTGAAGGAATACCTTTGATAGATTCGAGAAAAATTCAGTGTGGAAAAACATACCGAGCTTCACAAAAGCCAAGCCAACTCGTGTTTAAACCGTATTTAAACCTAGTTTGACTCAAATATTTATGCTAAAAAGCCACGTTAATTCATTTTTAGAATTTAAAAGTTTGACTCGATTTATATTAAAATTCGTCCGATTATTTGTGCCAAAACATTTTCGGTTATTCAAAGAGACACTGCCACGGTTTCTTTATGCTCAACCTATATGTTAAGTCTATTGAACTTACAAGATAAATTCAGAATAAATAACTTAACAAAAGAATATAAGTTCTACACAATAAATTTAAAAATTACATGAGAAGTTTTAATTTAATGGTTAAAACTCATTTAAAGAGATTATATAACAACTAGAATGGACATAATAAAACTGTTCCTCAAAGACATAATTTGTGACCATTTTATATGAACACCGTTAACCAAAACAATACCAAACTTGTTACTGCTGACCACGGAAGATAAAAGAGAGCCGTCTGCCATAATTGCTTCTCACCATGGATGGATGAGTTATCGATACCATGTTGTAATCGATAAAAAAGTTGGCGGCATCGGATAGCTCATTTGATAATCGGGTTGGCAGTTGCTTCAACAAGTACATGGTTCGATTTCAGAGACATGCAATGTAGGTATTTCACTGATGTCTGGGTCAGTTGTAGTGGGTATGGCCTATTCTTCAGAGACATGCAATGTAAGTATTTCACTGATGTCTGGGTCAGTTGTAGTGGGTATGGCCTCTTCCAATTTAGTAGGTCGTTGGGTTCCTGATTTACATACTCTACGATGCTCTTTAGGGCTGAGATGATGCAGGTCCTCAATACCAACGTATGATCTTTTGTTCCAAGATAAAAAAGTTTAAAGAAAGTAAAGTCGGCCGAAATATCCTTTATCATCTTTCTGTTTTTTTCGATCTTTACATCTATTCCGCTATTATTTATAAATACCAAATCACCATTTTTAATTAAAATAGAAACAACATTTTTTTATCAGACTTAATGGTGACATGTAAAATGACTGTTATACCTTCTATTAAAAGAGTTATTAGGGCTGATTGCTAAACTATGTGTGGTAGGGTAGAAAGATAATTAGTAAGATGAATTATAACTTTTAAATCATATGAGGCTTTGAAGATGCTGTTCACGTTGTATAATATAGTATCTTAATTTATGGATAAACATACACTTATGCGTTTAGCCTCCTAACACATATGTTATTACATATAAAATTTTACAAAATGATACGTAGATTATTTTGGTTTCCGATAATGAAACTTCTAGCTCCGACGTTGATTTTCTGAAATAGCTTGATCTTTATTTGCGTTTATTCTTATTACTATTTTTCATAATCACGATATATAGATTCATCATGTGAATAGAAACCGAAAACTATATTAGCATAAATGCATCAAAATAAGGGCACACAAACATTTACATTCACATATACATGCATACATAAAAACTGAGGTGGTGTTTGGTTTGGGGGTTTAGGAATAAGAGAATGGAGTTGGAGGAATCCAAACCTATTAAAGTTGTTTGTTTGGGGAAATGAGGGGTATAAATTTCAGTTTGATATCTAAGTATTTGGTAATAGTTCTATCAATATGGGAGAATAAGGGGTATGACTGGTCAACACCGGTCAATGCCACCGGCCACTATTCCAGCTGGTCAAATTTTTTCAGCCATCCACATTGGATACTCATTTTAATTCCGATACGTTCCAGACACTATCAATGTCTATCATATCTATTTTCACTTCAATACCAAACAACTATCATTTTTAGGCCCAAACCTATATACTCTAAACTCATACCCTGTCATACCCATTCCGATTCTGATTCCGATAACCAAGTGCGAACCAAACCCTACCTCAAATACATGAAAATCTTAGGTTTAAGGTATACATTTTGTTTCAATGAATATTTGATGTTTTAAACGCTAATTTGTTTGGTAAGTGTAAAATTCTAATCTAATCATCACTGAACATCATATGCATTAAAGAAACCCCAAAACTAAATTACAAACACTTTCAAAGTACAAAACTAACAAATACATTCTAGAAAAAACTGGTAATATTATTTCACTCTATTGTGGAAGATTTTTTAATCCCTGCATAATTTAAAAACAAACATTTTTAATTTTATACCAAAGTTAGTTGATATGCATCATCGCACAACTTACGTTACCATTTTATGCTTTGTTATTTTGAAAAAAAAAAAAGGGTTTATCCATATGAAAACTACATGTGAATGCAGAAATGAAGGTGTTCGAGGAGTCCGGCCCTCTGATCCCCGGTGAGAATTTACTATGCGACACGTGACTTACATGAAGACTAAATGGTTGGATGAAGAGTGACCCATAGGAGAGCCTTAGGCTAAAAAGGGGGATGATAACGTTATCGGAGATAAGATGATCTCGTTTGATAATCGAGATGGTTTGCCAAACAACAACAACATTAACAGCATTACCTCATTGTCTTAAAGGCATATGACGAGGTATGGGAAAGTTAGATGTACGCAACTATATCCATGTATTATAAACACACAAAGATTGTTTTCCGATGACCCATAATGAAAACTGCGTTAACTTCTGTCGATCAACTGTTATTTTACAATATAATAATTAGCTGAATCATTTTGTTCTATTTCATCATATGTAAAGAAAGAATATGTCAAACACAAAAGATAAAACGATGGTTTTTAGATAAAAGAAATGTTTAATACTTAAAAAATGTTTAATACTTTCAGTTGAAAAACAATAAACTGCAAAAATACTAAAACTAAAGAAACCTCGAGGGTATTTCACCAAAGTACAGGGTCAAATGTAATTTTCCTATTAAAAAAGCAACGACAAAATTGTCAAAGGACAATGATTGTTCAACCATCTCGCTTCATGTTTTGAACAGAGTGGTGTGAAATTGACATTTTTTTAAGCATTTACTTCAAAAGAAAATGATGGTCTCCTCTTCTTGTTTCCCCCTCTCCTTTTCCACTTCTCTAACCGCAACTTCGCTTGTCGGAGATCTCCGACCTCCTCACATAAAGAATGTGGAGTTCAGCCGCCGGAGGCTTCTGTCCCCGGAGCCGGTTGAAAGAGAAGAGGTTAAAATACAGTAATTTAACTACAGCAGCAGTTGTGCTAGTCGTGATGTTGCAGTTGAGCTGGGTGCAGTTGGTGTGCTGCCAAGCGTTTGATGAAAGTACTGACCCAAGCACATCGGCGGTTGATAATCCGGCAATTGCTGAGTACCTTACTGGAGTTGTTTATGAGCGGATGTCTAATCTCACGGAGCATTTCATCCGGAGTAATTTGGCTCATAATTCTAGCTTCTGCATCGATGATCCGTAAGTTGCTGCTGATTCTGACTTCTGACTTTCCATTTTATTTTTTTGCTTATTTTACTTCTTGAGCGATTTATTTTTTCATTTTTTCCTTTTTTTAATACAGGCAAAGGGAATGGGATAGGGCGTTTAACTTCAGCAGCAATTTGACATTTGTAACTAATTGCATCATCAAAAAAGGTAAAACCTTTCCTTTATTAGTTTCGACTTCCAGACTGCAAAAAAAGTTCCCCCCCCCCCCCTCCCTTTTGTTTTCTCCTTTTTGGATTTTTCTAAGCATAAAAGCTTAATTGGTTATCTTGATTTTAAGTTTGAGTTCAAGGGGCCAAAGTAGGATACTGTACTCTGAGATTGGACGCTTGTCCGATAATTTTGCTTCTCCCGTTGTGATGTTAAATGTGTAAACTCCTCGTTGAATCATGACTAAAAAAAGGATTGCTGTTTTCAGCCGTTTCGGTACTTTCAAAAATGTTCAAAACTTCACAAACGAGATTTTTACTAAAATAAATCGCTGAAAGACGATTTTCAATCTTCTTCCCCTTTAAGGAAATTTAACATTAATTTTATATTCCTGAACTTTTACAATCTAACTGAGGTAATGTGACTAGTTATTATTTTTATTTTTCAACGTATAACGTGCCTAGTTATGAGTGGCACAGGAATCTAAGAGATAAACTGATTGTATTTAAACAAATGCTAACATACACACGCCTACTCGTGTTGATGTTTTTCTTAAATATAACAGCAATTATACTTGAATAATGTGTGCCGTCATACATAATATATACAATATTCTCAGAAATTCTGTTTGGTGGTATCATCTATATATATATTTTTTTGTCTCCAACTTCCCCTCCCATGCAGTTTCTGGAGATATTTGGGGTCTTCAAGTCTCTATCAGGATAAAACTAGGAAAGCTGGTTCTGTTTGCTATAATGATAATTACAATGATTCAAGAAACCAAGTCAAAAGTTTTGTTAAAGAATGTATAGTTAGAAAAAGGACCATGACTATAATCATGAAACCAAACACACCAAACTATCAATGCAGCGCTGGTTTCTGTAATCCGTTTTTTTTTTTTGAATTTAACATCATGATTTATGCTAAAACCAGGTCCTGAAAAAAAAAAAACAGCAGCTTGGTAGACGTTGAGAGAAATCATATGTCCAATCTGATGATATGCTTTCATTTGTGTTTCCTTTTCCTGATTAATTTTTTTTTTTTTTTGTTCTAGCTTGTAAAAAGAGGAGAGTGGGTTATATCTATGTATTCTGCAACATCGCTCTTACCCATTGAACAGGAGATTTTACGCAAAGAATGTGTACAGCCAAAGAGATAAAGCTTTACTTCAATAGTTTCAGCCTATCAGGGCAAATTGGTACGGTACAACCAAACAAGAATTGCAACAGGACCTCTTGGCTGGATGGTTGCGAGCCAGGGTGGGAATGTAGTCTCGACATAAACATGCAAGTTGATCTTACAAATTCTGAAGAGTTGCCAGACAGAAGACAAGATTGCCAACCTTGCTGTGAGGGATTTTTCTGTCCTCGTGGCTTGACTTGTATGATACGTGAGTCTAGCAGAAAACTTTAAAAACAAATACTGTCTGCCACCTTCTTTCCGTTTGTCTTCTGAAGATGAAAATCTTGCTTGACAATGAGCATGTCTAAGTTGGACATCTTCTATATGTAGTTTGTTCTGGCTTTAGGTTCTCAAAAGATATAATTCATCTAAGCCTTAAAAAAAACAATGATTCTTTTAAAATTATATCCTGATGAGAAGAAAACATCGCCGTACACTAGAGAACCATAAGATGTATGCCGTGTCTCTTATCACGGGAAAAAAAATTGTAATAGTAATGAACAAAAAAGATGTCTGATGCATCTGTATAATTATCAAGTTACTTTTGGCATTTGTGATAGCTGATTAGATGAAACGTTGACCTAATCTTTTCTGCTGAATGTGAAGCTTGCCCTTTGGGTTCGTATTGCCCACTTGCTAAGCTGAATAAAGCTACTGGAGTATGTGAACCGTAAGTGAGAATATTCTTGTGGTGCTTTCTCTCTTCTTTTTCTCATACTTTTCCCCTTTTTCTCCCCTTGGGTTTTATGGCACTTACATTTTATTAATATAACTCTTCAGGTACTTGTACCAGTTACCGCTTGGTCAATCAAACCATACTTGCGGTGGGGCACATATTTGGGCAGATGTGGGTAGTAGTGGTGTATTATTCTGTTCAGCTGGGTCATATTGTCCGACCAGTATACAACAAAGTCCTTGCAGCAAAGGGTATTTATTCTGATACCCAATTCCAGTATGTTCCCCATTTTTCTGTTTATTTTTGCTAGATCAGAAATGCATTAACCACAGATATCACAGCAGAAATACGGCCTGTTCCTTGGTTTACCAGTAAAGGATGTCCAGAAGAGTTGAAACAATGGCATAAATCGTCACAAATTTCAGTCTAATTGAAACGCATTTTAGGAGAAAAACTTGCATGCACTCAATATTACAATCCCCTTTTCTTCTTGTTTACTCTATCTTCCTTACCCACTTTGCAGACATGGGGCTCAATTAGTTGGGTTCCTAGTCATGAACCACCTTTTTGCCATTTGAATTGTTATCGATAACACAGGTTCCTTTCTGCAAAAGTTCCTCTTTCTTCGCATTATTGATATTCAAAATATTTTTTTTCCAGAAATTATTGTCCGAGGGGTTCTACAGCTGAGAAACGTAAGTTAAACTTGAACCCTAGTGAAGTGTGATGTGCTGTGTGGTATTACTAAAAATGAGAAAAAGAAAAATACTTATAAATTCCAAACTAAAAGTTTCCAACTGTTGTCATGGATACATTTCAAGTGCTATTGTATTTCAAATTTACTCACAATCAATGCTTCATGAACACATTACTGCTGTGCATTATTATTGCAGGATGCGTCAAGTTGGGTTCATGTGACCCAAATACTGAAAATCAAAATATTCATGCATATGGAGTCATGCTAATAGTAAGTTTTTCCGTGTCATTTGTTACTGGAGACAAGACTGTGGTGCTTATGGTTTTCTGAAATGAGCTATGGGTGGAAGCGCGTCAGTTTATGTTAACTTATTAGCCCATATGGATGATAAAGCCATCAAGCAGGAGTGTGATCTATTATTGGATGCATGTTAAATCGCCAACTCATAGGTGAAAGTCTTTAGGGAGAGTGTAACTTAGACATTTGGAAACTCTTTACATGTTGTCTCATATTTATACCGATTACAAGTTTTTGCTAGCCTGGCCAAAACGTGTAAAGACACTTTCCAACAAGATGGGTGGATATAAGATATGCAATTAGGAGGTCTTGCTTTAAGGTCATATGGCCTAAAAGCTTAATAGAGGACGGGCTGATCAGCATGTGTGATGTGTTAGTATCTGAAAGCATATATTAGGTTTAAACAAAAAACACAATGTCCTTCAGATACACCTATAATAGCTGTAGTGGGATAAAATCTTAGAACACACCATGTTATTCCTTCAGCTACTTTACATAGTTACTGCATCTGAATTGCTGACTAGATACTCATGCATCCTGGAGAGTTTGTCTTCATGATTTTTTTCTTTCCTTGCTATCTCTCTATGTCGTTCTTTCTTTTGAAACTGTGTTTACCATCAGTGTTTGCTTCACTGTCACAGGCTGCTTTAAGTACTCTTCTCCTCATAGTGTATAACTGTTCTGACCAATTAATCACCATTCGAGAGCGAAGAGACGCCAAAACTAGGGATGCAGCTGCAAGAAGTGCAAGGATAAATGCACAAGCACGTGCAAGGTGGAAATCTGCAAAAGCAGCCATGAAAAAGCATGCAATTGAATTGCAAGCTCAAGTGTCTCAGAGGTTTTCTAGCAGGAAAATTCCCACAGAAGATGAAATGTCTATATTTAGTGGAAGAGATTATAGGTTAGAAGACGATGAATTCTACTCTGGTACTTATAGTGCATCTGACCAAGCACCTACTTCGTCTGAAGTAAAGAAAACCAAGGTTGGACGTCTTATGCCGATGCGTGAAGATAAAGATCTATATGACAATTTCGCAAGTTTCAGCATGGAAGATGAGAACAAAAAGGTCAAAAGTAAAAAAGATAAGGAGAAAGCAATAAATACTCATAGCCAGATATTCAAGTATGCTTATGCACAACTAGAGAAAGAGAAAGCTCAGCAGCAGCAGAACAAAAACCTTACCTTCTCTGGTGTGATTGCTATGGCTACAACTTCTGATACCAGAAAAAGAGCTGTAATTGAAATGAGTTTCAGGGACTTGACTGTTTCTCTGAAAGGGCAAAAAAGGCATCTTCTGAGGTCAGTAACTGGAAAAATTAAGCCAGGCCGAATTACAGCTGTTATGGGTCCCTCAGGGGCTGGAAAAACTACTCTTCTTTCTGCCTTGGCTGGAAAAACTGTAGGATGCAACATAACGGGTTTGATTCTCATAAACGGAAAGACAGAATCCATCCGCTCATACAAGAAAATAGTTGGTTTTGTTCCACAGGATGATATTGTGCATGGGAATTTGACAGTGGAGGAGAATCTATGGTTCAGTGCAAGGTGCAGGTATGGCTTTATAGTTTCTACTGCACCATTTATTGAATCACTGAAAATCTTATATGATTTTGACTTCGACATGATCGAGTTTATACGCTGTACATTGGTTTAAAAATCTCACTTGGTCTTCCCAGGGACATTCCTCTTAGTAAATCTTTTTTCGAGAACCACATGAAGTTTCAACTGAAAAGATGAATGATATTTCAGCATCTCAATTGTTGTAATGAGCTCATAAGATGGAGGCTCATGGAGTCCCTTCCTTAGTAGTGCTTCTAGTTTGAATACCTGATAACCTGAACCCCATGACACAAAGCAAGAAAGCTCTTGAAACAAAAGAGCTGAAAGGGCGCTTCATTCTGTAGGAATTCTATCTTAGATCTCATCCGAGTGCACTCTTAAGAGGCAGCCTAAGGAAAAAGGATGAGGTTTAGATGGATAAAGCAGGAGACCCAGGCTTGAAGGTGCTAATTTTGCCGTGTGAATCATTATCCTCTATGTATAATTTGCAATGGTAACAAGCTAATGGTCTACCACCTACCTCACACTGTAGTTTCTAAATACCCATCTTATCCCGTAAGAATCCTTTTTTTTTTTTGTAATTATCCCGTAAGAATCCTATATGAAATAATATAGATTCCATTAGTTATTTTGATGCTTATTACCAAACTACAGACTTTGACATCCACTTTGATTATGAATTGCTGTCTGATTCTCCACAATTTGCAATATTTGGATAATCTTGTGACAAATAATGCATGTAGATTTTTCTACATCTCTTTTTCTTTATGTCCTCAGTGGCAATAAGTAGCAAAATTTCATCGTCAAGGTGGATGGAGTCATGCATCTAAAATCCTAGTCACGTGTACGAGGTAGACATTAACTACTTTTCTGGTTAAGGTGGTTCAAAGGGAATTTAATATTTAAAGGAAAAGTAGACTGGAGTTTCGAGTGGCAAGAAACGAAAATATTTGTGAGAACTTATCCCTGCACTCCGAAAGAACACTTCCGCCATGTGGCTTTACATGGACAAGGAATACTGAAGGACGTCCTTTCCAAGATTTTGTCTTGAAATAGTATGTCTTCTAAAAGGGTAATTATATTAAAATGGTTAAAAGTTTTATTTCTCTCCTATTCTTTCTTGTCAGCTGCATTAAACATCTTCTCTTTGATTTCTTTTGTACTTGAAATTTTGCTGCTTCACTCTATACTAGCAAACTAGCCTTAACTGTCATCTATTTATGCAAAATTTCTAATGCAATATGCTATTAACTGTCATTCCTTATTGAAGGCTTCCCTCAGACTTACCGAAAGCAGATAAGGTTCTTACTGTTGAGAGAATCATCGAGGCTCTGGGGTTGCAAGTGGTGCGGAATTCCTTAGTTGGTACAGTGGAAAAGCGAGGGATATCTGGGGGTCAGAGGAAACGAGTAAATGTTGGTTTTGAATTGGTAATGGAACCTTCACTACTATTCTTAGATGAACCTACATCTGGATTAGATAGCTCCTCTTCTCAACTACTTCTAAGGGCACTTCGACGTGAAGCTCTTGAGGGGGTAAACATTTGCATGGTGGTGCACCAACCAAGGTACTAAAAAGAATCGATGAAGTTATAGGTGAAAGACTCATCTCCTCTCACTCTCTCTCACATAGCTTTTCTCGTGTGTGGGTTTGTCTGTTCATTCTACAGTTCCCTGCCTCGATTAATTTGTGCTGTCCTCCAAATTTTTTATGGTAGACCAGAAAACCGATTTCTTATTTTACAAGCAAGGATTGGGAAAATGTACTACTCTTTTCTTTTTCAATTTATATTTACAGTGACTTATCATAAAGATTACAAAGCTAAGTTGAATGAATCAATTAAAGTAAGTATTTACCATATTATGTTTAAATGGAAGATGTTATACTTTATGCAAAATGATGCTACAGTGTTTGGTTTAAAGGAGCAAGGATAGTTAAGGAAAAAGAGCAACAATATCTGTTGGTCAACAATCTTTTTGGAACAATAGAGGAGCCGGACACTTAAAAATTGTTTCAACATTGTGATTAAAATCCGAGTTAAGAGTTCAGATTTTGGGCAATAACATCTAATGTTGATGAGGTACTGTTGGCTTGACTACCTTGTTCTTGTGAAAGATAAGTGGGTGCCTTTCTGTTTCAGCTACATGCTGTTCAAGATGTTTGATGAGTTGATACTTTTAGCTAAAGGGGGTCTTGCTGTATATCATGGGTCGGTGAGCAAAGTTGAAGAGTACTTCTCACACCTTGGTATAGATGTGCCTGAGCGCGTTAATCCTCCAGATTACTATATAGATGTCTTAGAAGGTTTGGTCAAACCAAGAACAAGTTCCATTATAGATTATGGGGAGCTTCCTGTCAGGTGGATGCTTCACAATGGTTATCCAGTACCCCCGGACATGCAAAAATATTCTTCTGCTGTCACTCTGGCACAGGCAGATGTAACCCCTGGAGATCAGGATCTTCTTTCTAACCCCAAAGAGGAACAGTCTTTTGCTGGGGAAATATGGCAAGACGTGAAGTGTAACATTGAAAGGCGGCGAGATATGTTACGCCATAATTTCTTCAGGACAAAGGACTTATCAAAGAGGAGAACTCCAAATGTCCTGTTGCAGTATAAATATTTTCTTGGGAGGTATAATATTAGGCGTGCTTTCAGATTTGCATTTATTTCAGTTGTCAATGGCTCCCTGAAAGTGCAGTCAGATGAATTGCTTGGGTTGCTTGCTTGTTCTTTATTTCTAATTTATTATGATTATAGTTTGCGACGACTGATAATCTTGTGGTTTCCTGGACTCGACTCTTATTTTATGGTTACCATAGAGAAAAATATTCTATTTATACTGATATAAAAATCCTTGGATTTAGAGATCTTCTGGGATCTCGAGGCTTACTTTAGATTAAACCAGACGTCGTCTGTCCCATTTCTATGATTCCACCTGATTGTTTCTGAAGTATAAAAGATGGCCTAAATCCACATACTGGGGTTTGTAAATTAATGATTAGGAACCCCTCGTAAGGCCTTACCCTTGGATGAAGAAGAAAATAAAGTTGTAACTAAACAAATTTATCATACATCAGAACTTGATAGTTAACATTAAAATGCCTAGAAAATTATCCCCACATAAACGTCTGTGTGGTAAAATTCATTTTGAAATGAAAGACAATTACAGAGTCCTCCAATTTGGTTCTGATTTTTTTTTTTGGCCCATAGTTCCTCATGCTGGGTTAACACCTCATCTGATATGTCCTTGGTGTTTTTTTAAACCTCCATTGAGGCTTCTAGAATGTTAAACAAACCTGATTTCAATTAGTTGTGTTTTTTCACTACAAATACTGAAACAATTAAAAGCTCCAGTATGTAGTTCTTTCAGTATAATGAAGGGTCTGGTACTATGGTTTTCAGCGATCAATCTTGCCAACTTCTTTGACCTCTACAGAGTTTCCTTTATCCACTGCGGATAGCTGTGTCCCCTCGTATCTCTATCATGTGACCGATACATAGACTCTTCTCGATCAGTATTTTTGGATCTTTTTTTTTCTTTTTTTTTTTGGGTGTTTCATAATGCTTGATCTCATATTTTCCATTTTCATAATGATCTCAGGCTGGGAAAGCAAAGGCTGCGGGAAGCTCGAATGCAAGCAGTAGATTTGTTCATTCTTTTGGTTGCTGGGGCCTGTTTGGGATCACTTTCCAAGTCAAGGGATGATGATTTTGGTGCTCCTGGTTACATACATACGATTATTGCTGTTTGTAAGTTGAGATATTCCCATGATTCTTTCAGTCAAATTCATCAAACAAACATGCCAACCTTCTGAACTGCTCCACTCTGTTGAAATTGGATTAATGCAATTCTCTTTGTTTAATGTCTTTCCGTCTGATTTCAGCTCTTTTATGCAAAATTGCGGCGTTGAGGTCATTTTCAATGGACAAGTTACAATATTGGCGTGAAAGTGCTTCGGGCATAAGTAGCCTGGCTCATTTTGTTGCAAAAGATACTATCGACCAGTTCAACACAGTAATCAAGCCTGCAGTCTATCTATCAATGTTTTACTTCTTCAAAAATCCAAGATCTTCCTTCACAGATAATTACGTTGTTTTGCTGTGTCTTGTATACTGCGTAACTGGTATAGCCTATGTACTCGCCATCTTTCTTGAACCTGGTCCTTCCCAGCTGGTGAGTATTGTGTTGCTATATGGCATGAGATCAATTGAAGTTTTTTCATCTAACATTGTTTCCCTCTCTCTGTAGCTATCGGTGCTTCTTCCTGTGGTTATGACTCTCATCGTAACTCAAAACAGTGGCAATAAAGTTATCAAGATTGTATCGGAGTTATTTTATCCAAAGTGGGCTTTGGAGGCTTTTGTGATCGCAAACGCGGAGAAGTAAGCGTTGAAAACCCCCTCTTATTGACTCCTGCAACTCCATAATCACTGCACTTGTATACGGGGATATAACCTTCATATACTATCGTTAACCACTTCAGAAAACAAAATCATTTTTTCCACGAACTCGAATAAACACTCAAATTACTAGATAAACTAACACTCACCTGGTAGCCTTGGATTTACGCAGTCTCTAGCATCCAATAGCAGAAACCCTTTTGCTTGGAGAAAAATTTGACTGGTTTGATGGCTCCCTGGTTTCTTTCCCCTAGCTGTTAGCATGTTACTTTTAGTGCAAGCACCTTTTTCACCGGCACATCTGAAGATATTTGCATATTTGCGGATGAAAGTAGATATTGTAAAAGAACATGTTGACATGAATCTCTAATCTTAACTTCAAGAAAGCATTATCTTCCTCTGAAGTTGAGAAATTTGTTAGAAAAAAGCATATAAAATGCTATAGAATGCAAATTTATATATTTTTATATAAAAATATGTAAGAAAGTTAATTAGAGGATGGAATGAAAACTTGGATTGGATGGGGAAGATGATAATCTAAATTTTCTGAATTCTGAGGTGACCGAACATTTGGTGAGTGAGACCAAATGTTCAGTGATGAGCTCACGCGTGGTCTCGGAGTTCGGTCCAATTCTGAAGCTTCTGTTCAGTCACCGAACGCTTCACTGAATGTTCGATAAAGTCATTTACCAAATGTTTGGTCCAGAGTTCGGTGATGAGTTTTAAGATGAATTCAACGTTCGGTCAAATTGGCCGAATGTTCGATCGGTGCAGACAGAAGAAAATTTATTCTACCTTTTGAAGAAAAGATGCAACTTTTGCAATTGAGACACTTCCTTTCAATCTTGAACAGTCATAAACTAACTTTGAAAGTTAAATTTTGCAGAGATGTATCAAATTAACTTCTTTCTTGTGAACCAAAGTCTATAAAATACAAGGATCAAAAGATTTTGAAGACAAGTTTTAATATACTTTGAAATGATCCTTATAAAACCTTTTTGAAGTCTTTTGTGAAAACCTGTAAAATTTTTCTTTTTCTCTTTTTCTTCCTTGTTCAATCTTCCTCTTGTAAAACAAACGAAAGAAAGAAGCCGTTATATACTCGGAGGCGTTTACCACGTAGTATATCTTGCTCAATGGTGACATAATTTTGCTTTAAGGAGAATAACTTTGTTACATATAAAAAAAATAAAATAAAAAAACTTTGTTACGTCTCGTCCATTTCTCTTTCTTCTCTGTTACATTTCTTATATTTGTTTTCTATACCTCTGTAATTCTCTTCTACAATCTAGTGTATGTACAAAGGAAACTTCATCTTTTGAGGAATTACTCCTATGATGTGCTCTACATTTTACTTCTACTTCTACTTATGTTTATGGTTTCTTCATCTGTAAAGGTTTTTTTTGAGAATGCACAAGAAATCCAAATAGCTGGATAGCTGAAAGTGCTCTTTAAGTTAATTTTGTCTATAAGGCTGGAATTGTTAATGTGTTTTGTAATCCTATTATATGTAAGAATTTGGTTTCCGAGTCGCTACCAAGCAAGACTTATTTTTGTCTGGTTCTTTATTACGTGTGGTCTTTTGACTCTCAATAGGTTTACATCTAGTTTGTATGTGATTGATTCATTTGTCTTATGTCATGTAAGACAATATTATGAGAATACCACTACTTTTAAGAGAATGAAAAAAGGATAAATATTGTTACTGTTAGAAAGATCAAAGCATGTAATAAATGTTTTGTTGATGTTTTGTGAAAAATCTATGCATGTATTTAAGTGTGTTTAAATATATGACATGATTTGACTTGGTGACTTGGCAAAGATTTGATGTTAAAAAAACCATGTGATGAGGTTTGTAGATGGCTTTATCATTTGAATTTGGATTTTATATTTAAGAGAAGTTTGCGTAGAAATTCAAATGTGAAGCATGCTAGTTGTGTTAATGCTAAAAGCATTTTGTGGTTTAGTAAAAAACCTAAGAAATTGAAATGTGAAAAAAAAGGTTCTTGTGGAAAATGAAATAATTAAGACTAGCTATCGTTGTGATTTTATGTTGGTATATGTGTGTACATGGAAATTTCTTGTCTTAGGCATTTAATGAGTTCATTTAAATGCTAAGGAGCTTATGAAAAACTTTGAAATCATTCAAGATGGATTCCTAAGTTTTGATATTAGCATTTAGCTTAACTTTATATAAGTATTCTGAGTTAGGTATTTTGACCAAGTTTTTGATAAAGTATATTTCAAGAGTAATTGAGAAATATGTTGTGTTAGGTAACAATTGGTTTAGTTGGATATGATTTTAAAATCAATAATTGAGTTTATAATTGACATTGGTCATTTGATTAACAAGCATTGATTTTGAATCATGAGCATGTTTAAAGGTTGTAAGACTTGCATTTAGTGTAGCATGTAAAGGGAACACTAAACTAAATGTAAGGATATGATGAATTATGATTTTGTTGAGTTTATAGTGTGATTAAAAGATCAAAATGCTATTTACTTGTAAATCTTGGTTCATAAGAAAGTTGTTGGAGTTTGTTTCAAAATGACATAGAGAGTTAAAAGTATGTCCATTGTTGAACACAATAGCTTGTTGTTTGTTATTTGATGACTAGTTAAAGTTGTATGATTGATAGTATTAATGTAGTAAATGAATGTTGAATTTGATTCAAAGAATTTCGTTACATTTCGGCTATTTCTCTTTCTTTTGTTACATCTCTTCTTCTACAATGTACAAAGGAAAGTTCATGTTTTAGAGAATTACTCCTATGATGTACTCTACCATTTCCTTGTACTTCTGCTTATGTTAATAATTTCTTCATTGGTTTATCAACTTCTTTATGTCCTCTAAGTCCTAAATTTCCAAGAAAATTGACAGTGATATCTTCTTCCAGGTACTATGGTGTGTGGATTATAACTAGATGTGCTGCGCTACGCAAAAGTGACTATGATCTTCATGATTGGTATCTTGTGTAGCCATTCTCATACTGACCGGTATAGCTAGCCGTATAGTAGCTTTCTTGGGCATGCTAGCTTTCCAAAGGAAATGAGATCAATTCTCAACTCACTCAAATTGGACCAGAAAGCCATGTAAGTTTCGGAAGTCACTTGCTGTTAAACTTGTTCGAAGAGAAATGTCGATGTTCTACTCCGATATAGAAATACCACATGAAATTTACTTGTCTCGTAACTTTTTACAAACTGCTGATTTCGGGTTAGATCAGTAGTCAATGTAACCTAGTAATGGTGTTTATATGATTTTTTCCCCCTTTCTTGTTTCCTTGTAAGAGCATATATACAACAACATTATCTCATTGCCGTAGAGGCTCCCGTCTATGACGGGTATGGAGAGTCCGATGTACGCAACTATACCTATGTGTTAGAAACACATAGAGATTGTTTCCCGATGACCCATAATGAGAAGTGCATCAAGCTGTGTCGATCATTGTCACTTCACAATATAAAAAGCGTAGCCAATTTATCGAGCCATTTTATTTCATTCTATCATATTTCGAAGTCAAAGAAGCGTGTCCTTAATTCCATTGATTGCTCTTGTATGACTTGTGTATACTTTCTAAAACATAAAATAGAAGTTATGTTTGGTTCCATGACTTCTTTAAAATAATTAGTACTCAGTTTAACACCAGTCTTTCCTGTGCTTCGCTCCAATAGCGGTTACATGTCTAATATCTTGAACAGTTCTTCTTGGATAATGGTATAGTTCATCAAAACGCCTTGCTCATATACTCCTCAACAGAATGGTTCCCAAACGAAAAAATGAGATCCTTATGAAAATGACTAGATCCATGATGATTGAGTCTGCTATTCTTACCTATTTTTGGCCAGAGGCGGTAGCCACTTTTGCGTATCTTTTGAACCATCTTCCGAAGAAAAATACTTCACCATAACACGCTTCTCTACATGCTCGCTACTCAGGTTAGCATTTAGTCTGTTCTAAGAAAAGAAATAAAAGGGTTGATTTCGGCTGGAGAAATCAACAAACAAAAGAAAAATCAATGGGAGGGCAATTATTTGTATGATTAGTTGGATAACAGCAAGAACATGACTAGGAGCATTCTAATATAAGGATATCATTGCAACAGTATATGTAATACAATCAATAATATGTGATCCTGTTCACAACCAACATTGGAGATGTGACTACACCTTAGAACTCAATAAGGCAGGTGAATTATGTCTTTGACATTTCGTCCCAAGTAACAAAGAGGGTTTCTCGTTTTTCCTTGCGTAGTTTTTGCTTTTTTTGTTTTTTTTCCTTTTAGGACATCTTTAGAGCATTCAAGTGAAAAAAAATAATCTTATTATTCTTATAAGGGATAGAAATGAACCACCAAGAGCCTTTAGGTTGTCATAGTATCAACGATTACTTTCCATGTTCTAGAATATCCCACCTTAAATACAACAACATCCACCAGACCCAGTAATATCCTAACGAAAGCAGAGTTCTTGTTAGGGTTTGGGAAGGGCGAGAGTCAGTCAAACAATATCTTCATCCCAAAAGATAGAGATTTTGCTTCCAGTGAGACCCCCGACTCTATATGTACCTGCATAGATGACACAATAATAGGAATATGGCGTGCTAGTGTGCTAGCGAAAAAATTTAGTAAACACAAATAGAAAGCTCCGATATTAAAATAGTCATAACCGTGTATAAGCGCAAATACTGAAAGATAAAGACAAAAACAAAAAAAATGTAAAGTCAACGTAAAGTGTATGGAGTACCCAAACCCCTATATATACTCTAAGGTTCTTTTATATCCTGTCTAAACCTTTTCAATCTTAATCATCTGCCTTCATGAACTCCTAATATGGACCATGTCCTTAGAGAGATGCAAATCTAGTAGGACATGCATAATCCGCTCATTCCAAGTCAGTTTGAGCCTACTTTTACTCATCTTCCCCTCTACAATGAGTCTTTTCAACTGCTCTGACAAACGCAGTTGTCTGTCTACTGTTGACATGCCCAAACTATCTCAGTCTCCCTCCCTTATCTTATCGGCTATACTAGCCACCCCTAACCTTTCCCTAAAAATCTCGTTTTTTATCCGGTCTAGCCTTGTATGCCCACACCTCCACCTCAACATCCTCATCTCTGCCACTTTCATCTTCTATGACCGTGTCTTATTGATGGCACATCAATCTCTTTCATATAACATTGCCGGCCGCACTGCCACCCCATAAAATTTTTCCTTTAATTTAGTTGAAAAATTTTTGTCACACAGCACCCCTGAGGCCACCCTCCACCTACACCAGCCTGCCTGAACTCGGTGTGCTACGTCACTATCTATGTCCCTATCATGCTGTACAAACGATCATAGGTACTTGAACTTACTTACCTGCGGTACCACTTGACCCTCGACGATGAGCTGACTATTCTCACCGTTTGCTGCACTGCTGAAGTCGTAGTTCAGATATTCGATCTTAGAATGACTAATTCTTAAGTCTTTTCTATCTAAAGCACCTCTCTACTGCTCTAGTCTCATACTCAGAGTGTATCTAGTCTCTGCGACTAATACAATATCGTCAGCAAAAAGCATACACCACGAAACTGTCTCCTGGATCGGTTTTGACAACCCGTCTAGGACAACTGCGAAAAGAAATGAGCTCAAAGCGGACCCTTGATGGAGGCCTACCTCCACCGAAAAGAAGTTTGTTTTCCCTTCAGACGCACGAACGGTTGTTTTCGTCCTATCATACATATCTCTAATTATGTCTATATACTTAGTAGGAATTCCTAAAACCAGTCAAAATTTTAATAAAGTACCTTCAAAAAGCAATCGAGAAAAATCTGCTGATTGCAGCATCTATCATCATAAACTTAAGCAATCAACTCCTCTCCAACTAAAACTTTCATAGCTTTCCAGACCAGCTAATTAAAATTAACGCGCGAATTCTATTTCTTTTCAAACAATTTGAGCATGAATCATGGAACTTAAAATTTCCAAAGAGAAAACCTGAACACAGTTCCTTTCTCAACCAAATAACAGTTTGTACGGTATTCCCCCAAAAGAAAAACAACAGTATTTCTGTAAGTGGAAAAAAAAAATTTAACTTCCATATTCGTATCGAAATTCCATCTTTACTAAAGATTTTGACTTGCAAGCCAACGAAAAATATGCAATAAAAGTAAGGGGCAAAAGGGGTATTGGGCAGAGATAAACTCACCTCGGAAACATTTAATGGGCAGTTTTCTGGCGGACCGGAAAGAGACAAAGGCAGGAGAGAAGCCATGAAAAAGCTCGGGAAAAGCAAGAGGGGGAATCATGAGGTTTGAGCGACTGGGAAAAACAGTATGTGGGTATGGTGATGATGGTAGAAGTCGGTGAATTCCTTTCCAAGAAGTCCAATATTTCTTCAAGCACACTGCGGACTTTCAGTGAATGTGAATTTAACTTTGTTTTATGAGAAATCAAATTATGTTCGAAAATAAAGACGAAAATCATTGTTGATTTGATACACGTCTGAAATTAAAGAAAGTATAACATCGTAATATACTTAAGAACACAAATGACAAAGTTAAAAAAACGTTCCGAGTGTACTAGACTTCTGCGTCTGCGCAGGGTCCAAAAAGAGACCACTTCTCGATCTGATGTCTGTGTAAGAGGTTGTTTCTGCTGTTCGAACCCGTAACCTGAATAATGTATGGTTTTTATATGCTTGCGGAGCATAAATAAATGAACTTCATTGTATTTCTTTTTTTTTTTTGGAAAAAATCGAACAGGTTATTGTTTTGTAATACTGTATATCTAAAATTATCCTACTCGAAGAAGATGAGATCACCTCATCCACTTTTCCCTCACCTCACGCGTCACCGCGCGACACGTGGCCGTAGGGACGGGTGGTGAGGCTAGATGAGGGTGACTTGCATCTAGCCTCACCTCCCACCCCTACCGCCACGTGTTACGCGGTGACACGTGGGGTGAGGGATTTGCGGTGAGGAGATCCTAATCCGGCTCGAAGATATTTAAACTCTTAATTTCTTCTATTTTCAAGGGGGGGAAAAAGCCTAAAGCAATGATGTCTTCTATATATATAACACGTAAAAGAGCCATGGGAGAATGAAAAGAAAAAGACCCCCCCCCCCCCCCCGCCCCTTTTTTTTTTTTTTTTTTTTGTTGGTGGTTATTTTGTTCCGAGATAATCCTGTCAATGCTATGGGTAATGATACCGAATGTTGATTCGCATGTTATAAGGTAATGACATATTATGTGAGATATGTCATCACCTCGGTGCCAGAATATTTCATTATTTTCTCTTTTAATAGAAAAAATTTGTCCACATAGCACATTCCATAATCATACTACATTAATTCGACATCACACTAGTGTAACATATATATTAGTCGGTCTTTCCTAACATAACCTAGAATTAGGCAACCTAACATAAAAGTCACTGAAGATGGAAGTGGCAGATATTAGGATGTTGAAGTGGATGTTTGAGCATATAAGGCTAGACATGATAAGGAATGAGGTGATAAAGAATGAGGTATACAGAGAGAGGTTAGAGGTGGCTAGTGTAGCAGATAAGATAAGAGATGAAAGACTGAGATGACTTGGGCATGTCAAGATGAGGCATACAACAACGTCTGTCAGAGCAATTGAAAGACTCACTGTAGAAGGGAAGAGGAGTAAAGGCAGTCCCAAACTAACGTGGGATGAGCAGATTAGGCAGGACTTACTAGAGTTGCACCTCTGGGCATGGTCCAGGATAGGAATTCATGGAGGCAGATGATTATGATTAAGGAAGGGTAGGCAAGATATAGAACACCTTAGAGCAAACTTAGAGGATTAGATATTCTATAACATTGGGTTTACTTTGTATTTTTTTTTGTTTGGGTCTTTGTCTTTCAACTATTTGTGCATATCCACTGTTGACTATTTTAATATCGGAAGCTTTTTATTTATGTTTAATAAAATCCCTTCACTAGTACATATTCCTATTATTGTACTATCTATGTAGGTACATATAGAGTCAGAGGTTTCACTGAAAGCAAACTCTCTATCCTTTGAGATGGAGGTATTTTTTGTCTGTTTCTCACATTCTCCTATTATTGTACTATCTATGCAGGTACATATAGAGTCGGATGTTTCGCTGAAAGCAAACTCTCTATCCTTTGGGATGGAGATATTGTTTGTCTGCCTCTCACCTTCTCCAGACCCTAGCGATAGCTTTTGCTGTCGTTAGAATATACTGGATATGATTGTTGTTGTTGTTATAAATCAAGTATAATGACATATCACCACAACTCCCTTGTAGTCTTGGAAGAATCGAGTTAGTAGACTAATGATTAGTTTTAGTTACTCTAGAGAACAACATAAAACTTATTATTAGGGCATGTAAATCTTATATGGCAGATTTTGATCATATGCACGCTGCATAAGTAGTTGTTGGAGAGTTCAGACGAACGCTCCCTGTACACTAGGCTCCCACGAAAAAATGTCCGAAAAATCGAGGCTGCCACAAACATGCCCAATGAAACAATAGTACACCCCAAGAAAATAATTAATAAAAATGCAGATGACAGAATAAAATCAAAAATTGTATTGTAGAAACAACAATGGAAAAAATTATTTAATGCGCTTTTCCTATAGAATATTCATGGCTCTTTGTGACTCCATAAACTCTGCACTAGTTTGACCGAAGGGTGCATTATACCCATAGATGTCAAAAACTCTGTCATCTTGCCCCCCAAGTCCACCTTCTCTACCTCTGAAGCCCTCCGCCGCCGAAGAACCCCAATGAGCTGGAGTCGACATGTTGGAGGCCGACGCTTCTTGGCTCATCATGTTCGGTGCATTATGATTTTGCGGTGAGTTTCCGGTGGTCCTCATGGCAGAAGAGTTGCCTGGTGTCAAAGAAATTGAAGAAGCCTGCTGCTGGTTCTTCATTGGTGATTTTGGTCGCAGGGACTCTATTTCTGGGGTTGTCTGCACCAGGTGTGGTGTCTCTGGAGGTGGATTTCTTCCTCCCCCTCCTTGCCACACTTTCCCGTCCTTATCAGCAAAATTTCGACAATATGCCTGCAAATATTTCAATTTTGTGTTCAGTTCAAGAACACTAAACGACGAAACATTTTTAATTAACAGAAAACTTGTGCCAAGTTATTCCTGTTGAGATCAGGGGTACCATTAGTTATATGAAAATACTACCTATGGCAGGAACCTTAGAGTACAATCTTCCAATTCACCAGAAAGGGGGGGGGGGGGGTAAGGAAGAACAGCAAAACGGAAGGAATCTTTCATAAATGAAGCATATCATAAAACAGAGTTCGCTTCTGCGAGCTATTTTTCAGCCTCAGACCTTCTATCTCTGAATGATATGCAAAGCTAAATGCCATTCCACAGATTTAAAAAAATCAGGGGCAACACCATACCTCGGTGTTAAAATTTGACGAGGATAATCCTTTACCAACAGTCAACCAGCCAGTTCTAATATTATGATCTTCTCCAAAAAGCTCAAGCCTTCTTCCGCCAAGAGCAAAATGTTCAATTATTCTGTACATGTCTTCGGGCTTTGCCGTGGATCCTGCAAAAAAATTAAAGAATACCTTCTGGTCAGCCAAACTAACATTAAGAAAAAAGAAAAGGGGAGGGGAGAGGGAAGGGCGGTGTGTGGTGGAGACTGAAAGAAACCCTTGATTCCAAATTGATCATAATGGATGAGGTCTTCAATGTTTAGAAACAGACAAATTAAGCCAGACATTCAGACATGTTGCAGTAAGAAACACAATGTACAAATTATCTTCATGTTTGCAACAACAGACGTGAGAATGCATAAGATCATCACACTATGAAGATTATTTAGTCCAAGGAATTACAAAACAAAGTCACAGAAAGCCCTCCAACAACTACAACAGACATTCAACCAAAAAAGAATATAAAGGAGGGGGGGGGGGGGGGGAGGAGGAGAAGCAGCAGAAGCAGAAGAAGAATCTGGGCAGAAGAAGCATAAGCTCAGAAGGAGGGGAGGAAGGAGAGGAGGTACTTACCGTATGCTCTTCAGCATTATTACGTCAGTGTCAATATTGGCATGGATTATATGACCATCAGTACTGCGACGAACAGTCCCTTTTATTCCCATCAAGCAATGCTCCTTTACCATGGCAATAAGCAAGTTTTAACAACCGAATGAGTACATTGGGATAAAAAGCACTACACAGAAGTAGGATACAACTGTTTTCCTGTTTTTAAGAGACAGAGAAGGCTAAAATGGAGAATCCTTCCAAACCTTTGAGCGCTGAAACAAAGTATGAGAATCATGACGCAATCCTGGAGTTGCGTTACTCTTGTTAGTCTTCACCCAACAAATATCTTCACACCTTCTAAATCCCCACTGCAAAAAGAATTCAAACAACTGCTACATTTGACCGACAGTTTAATACAACTGTACACAAAACATCTATGAAATAACAGAAATGACAAATCAAGGAGAAAGTAAAATCACTCAATAGAAACTGCTAACGTTTAGACATACACAAAGCTCAGATATTTGCTCTCAAAGTAATCTTCTTTACCTTCTTCAGACATTGGCGACCTTGCTCAAGCCCGACTCCGTCACCAACCCACAGGAAAATGAAAGAAGGTGTATCTGCAATTGCCTGTGAATATAAGTCATTTCCATGTCACAAGAGAAAACACTGGGAAACAGTATCAAAACCAATTAAAACAAAGTTTCATATGTGCCTATAAGAATCTGATCCTGAAAAAAAGGCATGTTTGGGCACAGGGCATAGCCAACAATCATCAATAGGTGACATATACACATGCTGAGATGAAGTTACGATTGGAAAATTGAGAGTACAAAAGCACGCACACCTAAAAATTCAATCAAATGTTAGACTAAAGAAGACTGCAATGGTGCAAATACTAGCTAGCCTACCTCAATCTTGAGGTTCATAATTTCTTCAAATGTCCAATACTCCATGTGGTCAGTGACACCAGGTGCTCGATGAACATATTCCTCCCAAGGGGGGTCTATAAGAATGACATCAAACTTGGTACCAAAGAGCTCAGGAGAAAGCACCTGCTCCCGGAGGTCAAACTTCAAATACATAGGTGGTGTAGCAGCCTTAGCTACAATTTCATCCTTCTTTTGTATAAGCTCCCGAAGTTTGGGATAATCCTCCACAACACTTGTTAGCTCTAGTTCTCTGATAAAGTTTTGGGGCCGCATCCCAGTGTCAACAAAGTTCTGAGAGTAATCATTCTGCTCTCCTCTGGAAGGGGCTTTACCAGGGTCCATGACTTTTATTAGGAACCCAACCTCCAGTGACTTTGTCTTGAGAATGTCCACGTCCTGCAGGTACTGGACTGAAATTCGGGCCAGGCATATTAGGTGGTGGCCCTCTTATAGAACCTATTTGACTTAAATAAGGGGAGGAGTCGGTGGAGCACCCATATTAGGACGAAACCTTGGTCCAGAGGGCCCAGGAGGAACATGAAATGACAGGTGGAACACCTAACATATTCATTTCAACACCTCGGCACCAGGCCAAGAACGGGAGGTGAAATGGAGGCATGAAGACACCTGGGGACAGGAGCAGGAGTGACATTGTTGATTGTAAAGCGTCAGGTGGTGGCATACCTAGAGGCCCAAAAGGTGACCCCATCATTGGTAATGGCAGTCCAATCGGCTGATCATCCCGGCCAGTTGATCTATGCCTTCCTCCCCTTCCAATTCTATTTCCTTTACCTCCTTGAGGTCCAGATCTCATAAAGGAAGATTGATCCTGACTACCAAGCCGCAGTTGTGATCCACTGCTACTTGGGCCCCCAGATGCACGACTTGGAAGACCACCTTTATAGCCTCCATCTGTCAACCTGTCTTTCGAGTCTTCACCAAAATGCGTAACCTCGTAAGCATCTCGAGCTCTTTCCTCTCCATGACGAGGACTGTCTTCACCATGTGGAGCAAAGCATTGGACTGCTGACGAACTTCACCATTTCTAGCAAACCCCGACCTAAAATCTTCTCTACCATAATCAAACGGTTTGGTTTGGATCTCTATTACATCATAATTCTCATTGGATATTCCATAATTTGACGACGTTTCACAGCTTCTGTCCTGTTTCCGTCCTTCCTGCCACCAGAACGACTTTGCGGTCTTTCATTGTCAGTCCATGCACGTCTGTGTTCCCAGTCCCTGCCAGGTTCAAAGCAGCATCGACGTCTTTCATTTCGCGGTCAACATTACTGGCTTGCCGCTTTCTCCAATCCTCTGAAACCCTCCCTGTCCCTGTTCCTACCACTCCAACCATCCCTCTTCCTTTTAATTTATCCTCTCGGTAAGCATCTCTTTCATGTTCCTTTCTCCTTACAGAATAGCTTCTTTCAGGATCCATATCCAAGTTTTCTGGCTCAAAATGACGCCTCCCACTCCTCTCAGGGGTCATGGACCTGTTAGGAGCATCTGTTTCTCTTCTACCTTTACCACGTGTCCATGAATTACCATTCTTATCTGCATTGAGGACTTCTCACGGCTATCAGTAACATCCCCACCAGAGGAGTCCTTTTGATGCTTATGCTCTTCATTTCTCTCATTCAGAGAACCTGTTAACAAGCTGCCTTTGGCATCTTCCTCTGGATCATCCAGACTGTCTATGTTAACCCTCTCAGACTCGTCTCTTTTATCCTCCTTACCCTGGATTTTAATGCCTCTGTCGCTATCAGAACTTGGCATCCTGATTTCGCTTTCAGCCAATTCAATTTTAAAGGCTTCGTCTCTTTCTCTAGCACTATCAAGTCGAGAATCAGTGGGCTCCTCAGTTCCTACATCAGATTCTTCCATATATTTGCTGTCCGATTCATCCCATCTTCTCCTTGCATGTCTACCATGCTCAGACGATCCACGACCCTTCTCTCTAGAGATCTCACTTCTTTCAGAATACCAAGAATCTTTATCCAGAGCCTTTTCAGGGTCATCACCATGCAAAGCCCCATCAATACCAGTTGTCCTGATTTGGGAAATGCCCTGATCGGATAACCTAGAAGTAGATCTCCTTTTCTCAGTTTCATCAATTTGACTATATCCTCTGGACCCACTTTCATACTTACTCTCAGGGTGTTCTTCTTCATACCAATGGCTCAGCTTCTCTAGTGTATTCTCTTCAACTTTCTTCTTCATCTGTTTAGAGCGTGACTCTTTCCTAGCTTCATATCCATCCTCGTCACTGGCACCTCTGCTTGAGCCACCAGATCTCTTTCTGTTCTCATTTTTGTCCCCAGTATTTCTCTTTTTCCCACTGCCATCCATGCTCTCAGCTTCTTCACTGATCCCATACTTTCTTGACTTGCTTGACCTATGCTTTCTCTTATCATCGCTTTCCCAGTCGTTTCCATCCCTCGATCTATCATTCTTATCATCTGTGTCAATCTCTAGGTTTTTTTTCCCGGAACTCCTAAAACGCTCTGGCGAGTCCATTGGGAAGTAATGGCCTTCAAAAACCTCCCCTATCAAGCAGTATCATCAAACTAGAATCAGCATCCTGGAAAAGTTCAGCAAGGGAAAAGTAAATGAAGAATTGGCCATTACGATAAGTTTCAAGCAAAGATCAAAGCATCATATTTTGCAGATAAGATCTTATAAATAAAACCCAACCATTCACCAAAAATCTTTAAATTATCTAACAAGCACAAAACAGCTTCAACAGTTCAGAAAAAGAAAGGCACCGTTTTCAAACTTTCATATGCAGTTTTCAACCTATGGGACATTTTATTTCATATTATTTTATTTTCTTCTTTCTAAGTTTTCAACATCTGGATCATGAAGCTCAAAACTGACACACTCCGCATTCAGGTAAAGCCATTACTTAGCGTAAAAGACAGACACCGGAAAGCAATAAAAAGTTCTTTTCCCTACGAAAGTAAGAATATAACAAAATTTCTTTTTTCTTCCTTTTCCAAGTGAGCAAAATTAAGAAGATACAGCTAACACATACCAGTTGCCTAAACAAGATTCCATGTTAACCTTTAAAACTGCAGAGTCAAAGATGCACAAAAGAGATGCTGCCTGAAATGAGAAACATAACCACGGAAGTTTCTAGACCAAAGATAAGTTTCGCAAGCGTAAGTTATTGAATGCGGACTACACTCTTTTATTACATCCGTCCTAAGTTTTCCAAAATTTCACCTGCAGTTGCCAATAAGAACTTTTCACTAGCAATAGGCATATTACTCAGTTATCGAAACATGAACTTGATGATTGGATGCAAAAAAAAGTGTACTAATACATCTATTTAACTCCCTTTTCCTATGACATTAGCCCAAATTCCGAGTATGATAGATCTCTGACCTTTTGCATTCTAAGAGAAATTATAATAGCCAACACAAAGTTTCCCTTCAAGAAACATTAAACAACTTGCATCACAGTAACAAGTATAAACATCAAAGCCTTTAACCTTTCTCAGAAGAGCATAATAAGCGTAAATATGTTACTTTTTGATCCTCAACCGAATTCCTCCAAAGCCCTTAAATAAGGATTACAACCAATCAAAAAGTGTTCCTAACTTCACTAGTTTCCAATTTACCTGCAGTATTTCAACTGAAGAAAGAACTTCATGCAACAGAAACTTAAAGAACGAAAATTCTGCGGTGAGAGGCAGTGAATTTAGGTGAAAAAATTTGCATAGTCTTCTCCAGCGACGCCGACGGTGGCTTCCTCACAAGGAAGAACTGAATGGATTTGCCTTGGTACTTGTTTCAAATTAAGGGTAGTAAGGAGAAGGGTGAACTTCCTTTTCGGACATCCAGGATAAGGAGGGTGAATAGAAGAAGGTCGGACGATAGGCGGCCGCCGACGAGACGGGGAAGAAAAATCCCCAATTCTCAATTTCCAATTTCCAATTTCGAGCGAACCGGTTGGTCTTAAGTGAATGTTTGGTTTATGGCGAAATTTAATTTAATTTGTTGAGGATCTCTGGAAACAATAAATTTCTTTCTTTCCTTTTACTTTTTTATTTTGCTTTTTTGGGGGAAACATGTAAAAATTTTATTTAACTAATGAGCAAAAAAATCAGTTCATTTACATTTTCATTGAGCATATCCACGATGTTAATTATACAATCACCATAAATCTATTCTAGCTGGTATTATCCTATACATAAATAGTAATTCTATGAACGACATCGTGAACATTAATACTTACCCTGGAAAATTTTTAAATAATTCAGATACACTTGAGAAATGTTCTGAAGAGATTATCTGAGAATTTAAATTCTTTAAGAAATTAGCAAAAAACTTTTAGATGAGGTAGTCAAACCGTGATGGTTTTGGCTCCTTTTTCATTTTTATTATTTTTAACCAAAACGGTTTTTCCGAATGTGCATCCTCCATCCCAGTCAAAAAAAACTGTTACCTTCTGTGTGGTTCTAAAATTTTCTTCTTCTCATGGCTGTTTTGATACAATAAATCTACCTTATAAATTATAAAAAATATTTAATACGATAATCATTTTAATTTTATGATCTGTTCTTTAATATGATCTAATTAAGTAAAATTATATTTTATATGACAAAAAAGTATAATAAAAAAAACGTGAGAGTAAACTTTACTAAGACGAGTGTAGAATTAACTATCGTCATAATAGTGATGGTGCCAATGGGCCAGTTGCGTATGGCGCATTAGTTCGGGATGAGAACTGAAGGATTTGGAGTCCGTGGAAGATGTCTGTATTCTTTTTCTGGAGTTTCTTTTTTTTTCCCAGAGAAAATGGATCACTTCAACATATTTACATCGGTGTACACATCACATAACTAAGTGTTATCCTCAAAGGCTACACCAGGAACATTCTATTTGTGGAATTGAACATGCGGAATTGGAGTTGAACTCAGCCTCGAATGAAAGTCATTGTTTCAACGTCAAACATGTCTTGACGAAACCTCCAGCAGAAGTCATCTTGGTATCACTGGAGGTCATCTAATCAACGTCAAGTAGGTCTTGATAAAACCTCCAGCGAATGTCACCTAAGCCTCATGTGGAGGCCATTCTTTCAACATCAACCAGACCTTGATGAGACCTCCAAAAAAGAACATTTGGCCTCGAACAAAGGTTGTCTTTTCAACATCAAGTAGGTCTTAACAAAACCTCAATCAGAAGTCATCTCGGCCTCATTGGAGGTCATTTCCTCAATGTCAAATGGGTCTTTGAAGCCTCAAGCGAAGGCCATTTTAGACTCGAGTGGAGGTCATCTCTTTAACATCAAGCAGGGTCTGACGAAACCTCTAGAGGAGGTCATTTCGGTCTCGAGTGGAAGTCATATCATCAAAGTTAAGCTGGCCTTGATTACGACAAGTCGTAATCATCTTCCGAGACGAGCAATCCTAACAAAGCAATGCTTCCGAAACAATTAAGACAACAAAAAGGTTTGCATTTGCCATTCAAATAGCTAAGATAGATTTGGGGACAACTTATGAGGTAAAAATTGACACGTTCGGATAATAACGTGTAATAAGGTCAGCCCTCACAAAATCAACACCAATGGATTCCCTAAGGACGTGGGTTGTCCGAGGTGCAGGTCATCCATGCTGACGCAAACATGCTGTCAGTTCTGTATCAACTATCAGATCAGCTATGTCAATATACGCACGAAGTTCAAACTAAGTTAAATCAGCTCAGCCTGACCTTATTTATTGGAAACAGTTCGACTAAAACAACCACCAATACACATACTGTTTCATTTGACATTGTGAGACGTAGCGCCATCTCACCTTCTAAAAGGCTAGAAACTGGGTTGTGCATTGGTTTTAGATCATGGTGTCATTTACACTCATTCACTATTGGGTTATAATCGGCTTTCCGCTGCTGGGATGAGATATCTTTGTTATCTCCCTTAGTGCTACAATGTCGCCACTTAGGGAATTTGTAGTGTTCTTTTGTTTTCCTTCGAAGGCAAGCTAAGTATCCCAACACACCTTTTGTCCTCGTTTTGTTTTACGTGTATGGCATAATCTCATAAAACGGATTAGAAGATACATCAAAGAACTCGCTAGTAGATCTTTGACAACATATTTTATTGATAAAACCTATTTTTTCCTGAAGTTGTCAAATTTTAAAGGGGCTCTTACCAGTGGATCATAACCACATCTATTGAGCCATATGTGTGCGTGTCTACACACACACACACATATATATATATTAGATAGGCAGGTCAATTTGTTTAGTGGCAAGAATCCTTTCGAAAAACGATGTGCACTGATCCATGAAAGTTTACCTTAAAAAAAAAATAGGTCAAAAAGTTTTTCTAGTATTGATTGTATATGTGGTAACGCGGTTTTATATTTCTTTAAATGCTTCCAACCAAATTGCACTGAAAACCCAACTGGACTGACTACAGTCAAAGTCCAAGATGGGAACTACATTACCAAAAGAGGATTTCAGTCATCGTGTATATACGTCAATTGCTTAAGAACTAAACGAGAGAAAAGACACATGCCAACTTATCCCCATGAATCTTGGAACCTATGAGGAAGAAACCAGATCCAATCTTCTCTGGTACATAAGTGAAAATGAAAATGTGAGCAGAAAATTATCCTCGTCATGTAAGGTGTTAACGAATCTAGCCGAGCCGAATACTAGGTTTTTGAATTCGAATTCGTTTAACTAAACGATTTGTTTGGCTCGGTTCGTTTATTGTAACAAGCTTTAAAATTGGTTCGAATTCGGCTCGATAATACTGTAACTGGTTAAACGAGCCGAATAGTTTACGAGCAGTTCGGATCGTTTAACTAAACGGACCCAAATAGGTGTTCGAATTCGGCTTGTTCAAGTAAAATTAACAAACGAACTCAAACAGTTCACGAGCTATTTGGTTTGTTTAACACCCCTAAGCTCATGCAAATTTTATATATGTTCCAAAAGTCACTTTCACTTGTTATCTACAACAACAACATTACTACATTGTTTTAGAGACTCCCACTTATGATGGGGCATAATGGGTCAGATGTACGCAATAAAATGACTGGCCAATCACATTAGGAAACAAACTTCTTACCAATGTGTAGAGGAAACGATTACTCACAGGTGAAAATATATGGGATGGGATCGGCCAAAAAAGAGACCACCAATGGGATTGTGCCATGTGTTCCAGCTCAGTATTTTTTTTAAAAACATTTTTTAAGTCGCACCAACATGAGATTGCCATGTGTCTCCTTTAAAAAAAAAATCCTGATTCTCTTCCCCCAACCCCAACGCCCTTTTCCTTTTCTTCCATCCTAAATCAGCAAAATTATTTCTTCCCTCCCTCCTCTACCCCCAAAATCGCAACCTCCGTGTAAGCTCAGCAGGCCCCCCTTCTCCGGCGCCAGCTTCATCCTGCTGAACATTCGTCCCTATGCTTGGATTAGAAATTGTAACTATACTTTAATTTAAACCCAAAAAAACACAAATTCCTAAGCTCTTTTGATGTATTACTCATGTTCGTGTGATTAAAAGTTGCTCCAATGAAGCTGTGCTGCTAGCATCTCCTCCATCTTCTGTTATGACCGTGACCGGAAACATTCTAGGACGTACAACGATTTTACAATAAGATTATTTTCATCTTTCGTTTTAACAATGCAGTTACATCACAAAACAACTTTCTAATTTCAGAGTTTATTACAAAACGACACTATTTTTCAGTTACGACAAAGGAGACGTGACAAAGGTGCCTCTCATCTCTAATCTATCTTCATCTCTTATTATGATTTAACAAAAATTACATACTAAAATTCAACAGTAAAACCAGACAGGTAATCTGGGGGGAAGCAAAACTTCCACCTGTCTGCTAAACAATGTACAGGGCAAAGAGCTTCAACTGGACAGAAGAGACCTTGCCAGTTTGACAACATTTTCTTGTGTAAAACCATACCTTTTGAATGTATCCAAATATGATGCACTACACCCAAATGTATATACTCCAAGTATCATGCCTCTTTCTCCCACATACTCTCTCCAACCGATCGGCGATCCGGCCTCGACGCTCAAACGCCTCCACACACATGGTGGCAACACATGCTCTTTGTATTCCTTTGTCTGCATGTCAAAAAGCCTCCAACACACCAGAGACACAACTCTTACTTTCTTACCTTCTTTTCTCAACACTTCAGCACTTGCTTCACATAAGCATAGCTCTGATCCTGTACCAATTAGTATAATGTCTGGCGTCTCTTTCCCTGAGTTGTCGCTCACGATATAGCCGCCTTTCTCCACTGCATCTGCTGATGTTCCTTTGACATTGGCAGCCAACTTTTGCCTTGACAATGCAATAACACTAGGTACATCTCTGTTTGCAACAGCTATCTTGTAAGCTCCAGCTGTCTCATTCCCATCACCAGGTCGAAAAAGCAAAAGCCTTGGAATCGCCCTTAACCCCACCAGCTGCTCCACTGGCTGGTGGGTTGGTCCATCCTCGCCTAGGCCGATCGAATCGTGAGTCATTATGTAGATGACTCCAGCATGACTTAAAGCGGATAGTCTGATAGCATTTTTCATGTAATCGGAGAAGATGAGGAAAGTAGCAGCAAATGGTATTAAGCCTGGTCCATGAAGCGCGATACCGTTGGAAATTCCACCCATAGCATGCTCTCTTACTCCATACCTAATGTTCCTTCCTGAATAATCATTTATGTTGAAGTCTCCATAGTCATGAAGATAAGCTTTGTTTGAACTAGCAAGATCTGCACTTCCTCCCACTAGACCAGGAAGCACTTTAGCAAGTTGGTTTAAACACTTCTCTGAGTATCCTCGAGTTGCGTCCACAGAATCCGATACTTCCCATTTCTGTTAAGATTGTCACAGAATGATTGAGGACATCAGATTCATAATTTTCTTTGAATACTAAACCAGGAGCACCCAAGGATCTGGCTAACTGTTGTATTGAATAGGCCTAGAAGACACTTTCATCCTGATTCTATGTTAGAATGGAAACAGAAAATGAGACTCAATATAAAGGAGACAGCAGATTATATACAAACTATGATATTGAGTTGAACATTGATGCCAGAAGATGTAAAGTTCGTCGGAACGCCTACTTCTTAGAGGAATAAGTTTCAAAGATTAGCAGTTGTTTTGCTTGAAAGCATCATCCAGGAGTCTAAAAGTTAGGAACTTATGAAACTTCCACTTGTTATAACATAGTCTTGCAAAAGGAACAGAGCTGAAGCTTGGAAAACAAAGTCGAATGATCGATTAAATAATCAATAAGATAAGAAGAACAATAAAATTTGTAGAAGCAGAGGGAAAGGATATTTCACCGGCAAAGAGTTTTCCCAGCCTGGAGTTAATCCACCATTAAGGAGAGCTTTAAACTCTGTTGCTTCTTTTGGATATTTGCTTTGGTAATAGTACAGTCTGGAGTGCCACTCTCTTTCTGACCTTTCACCATGTTCTGCCTGAATTTGCATTTCCCTGCATAACGATGTCTCGTCATTCCTGTTATTTCCAAAGGCACAATGAAACTCTATAACTGGAATCATTAATACCTGTAAATGGCGGGAATCACGTAGAATGGCTCACGATCATCCCATTTAACCTTGTGTTTCATCTGTTTTGAATCATCTTCATCAAACGTGCCATGGTGAGCTTTTGAAGTCCCTTCTTTCTTTGACAATTTTCCAATGAGAGTCTTCACCTGGATAATAGGACAATAATTTGCTTTAGGCACCATGCGTTATTGGTAGAAAGGCTTCCCAAGCCGTGCACAATTCCATCTTCAACCTTCAAAATAATGCAAATGATGGAAAGATAAACTGATACGAGTATCTGAGGTGATGCAATTAATGTTGTACCCTGATAAAAGTTGGTTTCTCTGTCTCATTATATGCAGAGAGAAGCGCGTTTTTGAATGACTTCATGTTGCCATGAGTTAGGTCCACTGTGATTGTATGCCATCCTAGAGCATCAAACCGAGCCGAGATGTCTTCAGAAAATGCAAGATCAGTGGAACCATCAATTGTATTGTGATTGTCATCATAGATCAAAGTAAGCTTGTTAAGCTTCCAGTGTGCAGCCAAAGATGCAGCCTCGTTCGATATGCCCTCCATTGCACATCCATCTCCCATTATGCAGAATCTGAATAATGCAGCAATGAACAAATGAGAACAAATCTTTGTTAAGCTATGAACAGTAGTTTAGAGTTTCTGACAATCAACTCACGTGCGATGGTCCACTATACTAACATCAGGTTTGTTATATCTTGCAGCTAAGTGAGCTTCAGCTAGGGCTAAACCGACTGCATTGGCTACACCCTGCCCAAGTGGACCTGGAACAATAAGTACATCAGGATAACATAGGGGACGACTCAAACGCGCAGAATTTCAATCGGTTCTAGAATGCATGGCATAGAAATCACATGAACTTAGTTTTTGATGATACCAGTGGTGACTTCAATTCCATCTGTTATCGTATTCTCTGGGTGACCAGGTGTCCTCTTTCCTAGTTTGGTCAAGGCCTTGAGATCCTCAATCTACAAGAAACCAAATGTGTAGAAATACTGTAAATACTGTATCTGTATACTGTATAGTGACTGGGTATATTAGAGCAGACTGTGTATATAGCCGTTGTGCAGAAATAGCCGTTAGGTTGGGTTTGTTTTATTCTTCCTCTGTATATAAATACACCACTGTAAACTGTGAAGCTTTCTTAATGCCTCTGAGTATTACATTATAAAAAGTGATTCTTCTTCAACTATTTCTTCATGGTATCAGAGCCAACATAGAGAAGATATTACTTCTGGATTGAATCTCCTCACATCTCTGCTTAATATTCTTTACTCTGTGTAAGGTTTATTCTGCAGAAGGAAAAGCTCAAAAATCAACCTTCCTGAAAAGGGAAAATTATTTAAGGTCTGCGGAAAAGGAAAACAAACAAAAACTCTCAAAGATTTTGCTCGATTGATCAAAATCTGGAAAGAAAATTCTCTGGAAAATTTTTCGAAGGGAAAGCTGAGAAGAAGAAAGCCTGCGAAGAAGAAAGGAAGAAAAGTGTTAAACGGCGTTAAAAGAAAGTGTTAAACGACGTTAAAAGAAACGTTACGTTACGTTAACGAGGTTTTTAGTTCTGAAGGATATTTTCTCTTGATTATTTTTTACACATCATTATTTATTGCCCTTCACGTGGCTGATGTGCTTCGCTGTCCCTCATGCATGTAATGAGAAGGTACAGCTGGACATAAAAAACCTCGCTTTTATTGTCATTTTTCGGGATCTGATGTCCTTTAAGATTTGATAAAATCTTTCCTCCTCTGAAGTCCACATCACATTTATTGTTGTGGAAGGTTCTTTGTTTCTTCTCCCTCTCTCCTGTCACCGTCTCATTTTCTGCAAAGTATTGGGCTTCTTCTCCTTATCAATCAAACCATCCCTCAGTTCAAAATTTATCTTCATCCTCTTCACTCCGCCATATTTTTTTTGCTTTCTTCTCTTCCTTGAAGCTGCATGGCAGACCAGGGCAGTGAAGTCACCTCTGCTGATACTGGGGTTAAACAACCCACAAATTCCTTTGTTGATTCCACTCCAATCACCATCACAAATCAGAAACTTACTGGAAGTAATTATCTTCCATGGAGCAGAGCTGTAGAGCTCTTTATCACTGGCCGGGGAAAAAAGAATATCTGTCGGAGAAAATGGTCATTCCCGCAGAAACTGATGTGAAATATGTTACCTGGGAAGCTGAGAATTCAATGATAATGTCATGGTTGCTGGGCTCCATGACACTGGAGGTCGGAAATACATTCATACTTCATCAAACTGCAGCCAGTATCTGGAAAGCAACCAAAGAGATGTTTTCTAAGCAAGACAACATCTCTGAACTATATGAGCTAGAGGCTAAACTGAAGGATATTAAGCAAGGGGATCAGTCGGTGAGCAAGTATTTTCTCTCTCTCTCACAGATCTGGCAGCAGATTGATTCACTGGAAGCCTATCCATGGACATGCAATCAGGATAACCAACTGTTCCGTTCAATCAAAGAGACTAAACGCATCTTTGGGTTCTTATCTGGCCTACATAAGGACTATGACGCTGTAAGAGGTAGAGTCTTGAGTACTAAACCTTTTCCCACCATTAATGCTGCTTTCTCTGAAATTAGGCAGGAGGAGAGCAGGATGAAGGTTATGCTTGGACCTGGAGCTGGGTCAGGTTCTATGTCTGAAACTTCTGCTCTTATCTCACAAACTGAAAGTGATAAAGGAACGTTTATGGCCTCGAAGACAACAGGACCAGGGGGATATGTGAAGAAGTTTTGCAAGTTCTGTCATAGAAATGGACATGTTGTGGAAGAATGTTATAGGAGGCCCGGCCAGTACTGTGAAGCCACCTTCATGGTACAAGCAAAATAATCCCAGGCAAGGAAAGTCTGGACGTTCTGAGTCAAGTGGTCCATGGCGGTCAGAGTCTGATTCTTGGAAACCTCCAAGGGCAGCAGCTGCTGATGCACACAAAGCAAAACTACTGAAGCTGTCCTCACTCCAGCACAAATGGATGCTGTCTTAAGAGCCTTGGAGGGTCAAAGAACACAGACTCAAGCACAAGGTACTGGACTTCCTACTGATCAGATAAGAGCCACAATGGCTTGCTCAGGTAATATAGGTAAGCAAGACATATGGATTATTGATTCGGGTGCAACTCACCATATGACTTACAGCAAAAGTTATTAACATCATTTAAATGTTTTACTGATTCTAGGAAAGTTAAGATTGCAAATGGAAGACAATTGATATCCTAGGATATGGTAATATTGGTATATCTAGACACCTAGTTCTTAAAAACGTGTTATATGTCCCTCAACTCAGCAGTCATTTATCTCTGTAAGGAAGCTTATGTTGGATAATAACTGTTTCACAGTTTTTACTCCATCTATGCTACTTCATTCCTTCTTCCTCTTCTTGCTTTCAGGAGAAAGCTTTGAAGGAGAGGATTTTGAAGGAGAAGATTGGCTTTGCTAAGCTTCAAGATGGACTGTTTGTTTTTGAGGACCTGACACCAAGCTATTTTGAAGATTGTTCTAGTACTTATTCTTGTGTGAACAGAACTTCTGTTTCTAGAATAAGTAGAGTAGACTCTAGAATAAATCTTATTCTGTTATGGCACATGAGACTTGGACATCCTAATTTTTTGTATCTCAGGAAACTGAAACCTGAACTATTTGCTGGTATTGTTTTAATGATCTTAAATGTGAAACATGTTGTTTTGCAAAACAGACTAGAGTACCATATCCTGCAAAAGGTTATCAAGCAAGTGCCCCTTTCAACTTGGTCCATTCGGACATATGGGGTCCTTCAAGGACTCTAAGTGTAAGTGGTAACAGGTGGTTTGTGATATTTGTTGATGACCACACAAGAGTGACATGGCTTTATTTGCTAAAACATAAATCTGATTTACCTAAGGTGTTAAAGACGTTTGTCTGCTTGATTCAAAATCAGTTTAATACAGTTATTAAGAACCTTAGAACTGACAATGGCAGTGAGTACCTTGACACTGAGGTCAAGATTTTTTGGAAGGCAAGGGGATACACCATCAAACATCAAACGTGTATACCCCGCAGCAGAATGGTCTTGCTGAAAGAAAGCTTAGACATCCTTGGTGTAGCAAGATCTATTATGTTCACAATGAATGTACCTAGATACTTGTGGGGGGCAGTTTTAACTGCAACCTACCTGATCAATAGGATGCCATCAAGGGTACTTGGATACATCAGTCCAAAACAACAATTACTTACTGCTTATCCATGTTGTTTGTCTGAACTTCCATTTAAAACCTTTGGGTGTACAGTGTTTGTTTATCTACAGTCACAGAACAGGGGGAAACTTGATAGAAGATCTCTCAAATGTGTATTCATTGGATACTCTGGAACGAAAAAGGCTATAAGTGCTTTCATCCTGATTCCAGGAAGATTTATACTACTCTTGATTATTTTTGATGAAAAAGCTCCTTATTATTTAACTAACAGCCAGTTGAATTCACATAGTACAGGTGCAGATAATTACTGGAGTATTATTGACGTGTCTACAATAGGGGGATACCTACTGATGTTCACTCTAACCGAGAGAAACCATCATGACAAATACTGAACCTGATGGGACCTCTACACAGGGTGAACAGGAGGCTGAAGATACAAGAAGCTTAAGACCTCCAGTAACTCAAGTGTACTCCAGAAGAAGGCATCCCAGTCCATGTCTTGATCTGTCTGGTTCTGAATACCCCTCCTATTGTTCAGGAGCTAGCAGGTAATAGTAATGATTTTAGAATCTGAACTAGAGCTTCCATTGCATACAGGAAAGGTACACGTGAGTGCACCAAAACCCCATTTCATAGGCTGCTAAAGGCTGAGGTATGCTCTACTAGATACCCTTTAGACTCAGTTGTTAACTATGATAGGTTATGTCCTAGTTTTAAGACCTTTACTGTTGCTCTTGATCATCACTTTATTCCAACTAATGTTAATGAGGCTATGAGGAATAAACATTGGAAACAGGCTATTGATGAAGAAATGGATGCTTTAATTAAAAATGAAACGTGGGAATTAGTACCTAAAGCTGAACATAAACCAGTCAGCTGTAAATGGGTTTTTCACTGAAATACAACTCTGATGGATCCTTAAATAGGTATAAAGCTAGACTTGTAGCAAGGGGTTCTCAAGCTTATGGCATAGATTACTTGGAGACGTTTGCACCAGTTGCAAAACTTAACACAGTAAGAATTATTTTTTCCTTGGCTATAAACTTGGACTGGTCATTATCTCAACTGACATCAAAAATGCATTTCTTAATGGGGAATTGAAAGAACAAGTATTATGCATGTTCCACCTGGATATGAAAATGAGGAAACAGCTGGAAGGTTTGTAAACTTAAAAAGTCTATATATGGATTGAAACAATCCCCACGAGCATGGTTCTCTAGGTTTGCACAAGTCTTGATTCAATACGGGTTTACACAAGCCCATAGTGATCACACCTTGTTGTATTGAACTCTGAACAGCAACTTGTTATACTCATTGTTTATGTGGATGATATTATCTTGACTGGTAGCTGTGTAGTTAGTATTACTAAGGTTAAAAAGTACCTATCAACTATATTTGAAGTTAAAGACTTAGGATCACTACGTTATTTTTTGGGAATGGAAGTAGGAAGGAACAAGAATGGAATGTGCATTTCTCAAAGGAAATACATTCTTGATTTGTTGGTTGAAACAGGGATGGCTGGATGTAAACCAGCCGTCACTCCCCTTGAAGCAGGTTGTTTAAAGTCTGAAACTGGTACCCTTCTTACTGATGTCCAGGCCTATCAAAATTGGTTGGTAAACTTATATACTTATCACATACGCGTCCGGACATATGTTATGCTGTTAGTTACGTTAGTCAATTTATGCATGCTCCCACTAACATTCATTTACAAGCTGTGATGAGAATTTTAAGGTACCTTAAAGGAGCACCCGGACAAGGCCTGTTCTTGGAAAGACTGAAGATAGAACCATACGGATATTTACTGATGCAGATTGGGGAGGCTCAAAGGGTGACATGAGGTCAACATCCGGGTATTGTTCGTTTGTGTGGGGACATCTTGTTACTTGGAGAAGTAAAAAACAACCTGTGGTTGCAAGGAGTAGCGCTGAAGCTGAATTACGAGCACTTGCACTTGGTATTTGTGAAGGGCTATGGATCAAGAGGGTACTTAAAGATCTACAACATGACAACAACAGTTCACCTATATTTGCATATTGTGACAATATTTCTGCTATAAACATGGCTGAAAATCCTATTCATCATGATAGGACAAAGCATTGTGGAGATTGATAGGCACTTTATCCGGGAAAAAATTGAAAATCAATCTCTTAGACTACAACATATTCCCACACAGGAGCAACCAGCCGATGTGTGTTAACTAAATCTGTTCCATCTAGTATTTTCAAGAAGCTATTATCCAAGCTTGGGTGTCTCAATATCTACACCAAGCTTGAGGGGGGTGTAGTATGTAGAATACTGTAATACTGTATAGACTGTATACTGTATAGTGACTGGGTATATTAGAGCAGACTGTGTATATAGCCGTTGTGCAGAAATAGCCGTTAGGTTGGGTTTGTTTTATCTTCCTCTGTATATAAATACACCACTGTAAACTGTGAAGCTTTCTTAATGCCTCTGAGTATTACATTAATAAAAAGTGATTCTTCTTCAACTATTTCTTCAAAATGCAAAAGCATCAGCCCTCTAAAGTCCTTGAAGCAGTGAAAAAACATTTTTATCCAGAACAAAAGCCAAACTCAAAGGAACGTAAATGTCCATGAACCTCCGTCTATGACTAGGTAGCTAAACCATCACCCAGAGAGAACAAGCCATGATATTTCCATAGTTCCAAAGCTCACATTTTTAGATAAGATGGTAATCTATCATGGTTTTAGATGAAATCATGCTTTACCTTGGTTCCAGAGAAGCTCATGAGTTCAAATCATCCCTTACATTTTCTCTGTAAAACATTTTAAATTCTAACTTTTATGCTTTTACTTGAGTGGTAACTATCATCAAGGATACATGAAAAGTGTAAAGCCGCCACGCCACATTGGAAAAGATGAAAAAAAGTGGCAAGATATATAAATATAGAGGCCAAGTACGGGCGGAATTCGGGTAGCTACAAAAAGCATTTCCACAAAGGAAAAAAAGATTATAGTGTAGTAAATACCTGAACGGATTGAAAGCCAGCAAGATGAAGGCCAACCATACTGCAAGAGACAACCATGACCAGCACTCAGAACAAAATCTGTCCCTATTAAACCATTTGGGATTTCTTGGATTATAAACCATCCCATGTCTATATAAAAAATACCCCACATCAGCCATCCCAAGTGCCATTCCTGGGTGCCCAGCTTTTGCATGGTTCACTGAATCCAATATCAACATCCTAACATTATTCTACCACACCTCTGATCCACTAATTCTTGAAACTTCTCCTCATCATCATCGTCAAAGTCTCCTTCTTCCCATAATTTCAAGCTGGAAACTTCATTAGGAAAAAGCTCTCTTCAGCTCTTCTTCCATGAAAGCTTGTGATCGTGGTTCTGGATGAAATTTTCGCACTGCTGGGAGTGTGATTTGTCCTTTTTCTTGGCATGAAAACTTTGATTTCAAACTGGTTTTGCAACTGGGCTTCTAAAAATACAGAGTCCTTGGTTGATGGGTGGTGGTGGTGAATGGAGTGAGGGGTCTGGGGTGGAGGGAGGTGGGGTCGATCGGAGGAGTAGGGAGGAGATTGCCATGATGAACTGATCGATGATCTGGGTGTTCTCTCTGTGTAAGAGGAATTAATACTTAGTGTTTGATGATCTGTTTGAGGATATACGTGTTGGAAGCTCTGCATATCCGGGAGGAATTGAGGAGCTACGTGGCTTCTGGAACTTTTTGTTTTATAATTTTGATATTTTGTGTAGTAAATTTTATGTAGGTTAATAGACAAATTTAATAGTTACTAGTCAATTTAAACAAATAAAATAATAGCGTATGGACCTTTTTATTTTATATATTACTGTTAAATGTCAATTACGCATGATACGAGTGGTAATAAGTATAGATATTTCTTAACTATTATAAAACTTGTTCTTTTGTACATATAATTGTACGTTGTAACCTAATTTTATAAAGTGAAGTAAAACATAACGTGAAGTACTACCGGATGTCTAAATATTAAGACACATTTTAGAGTGTTCATTGAATAAACTTTATTATTTACTTTCACCCACTAATAGAAAAATAATAATTAGAGACACATTTGCTGTTTTGCATATTTATCAATGAAACATGTAATTATTTTTTTTTATTTTATTGGTCTATAAATTTTAGTAATTAATCATTGAGCACCATAAAATTTGTCGATTTCATATTTTTTTAATCAGTCAAAGATCGAAAAGAAGTCTTAGTAATCTCCAGGCTTTAAATCATAGTAAAAAAAAGGCTTTAATTCAAACACATCCCAAATAATTGGTATTGGATTGAATGCTAGAAACCTAAATACGATAGACTAAACTGGAATGAGACACACCACTTACCTTTAGACTATTTTTCTTCATATGCATACTTTTGATTATGTTATAGTTCTGTACGCACTCTTTACATTTCCAATAAAGTTAAAGACACGTTCTTTTTTTAACTTTAAAATATAATAAAATAAAACAAAAGACTCACTAAATTACCTGCACTTCTTATATTGTGAAATATCAGTTGATCGACACGCAATTTTTATTATGGGTCATTGAAAAACAACATCTGTGTGTTTCCAACACATGTGTAAGATTGTGTACATCCGACTCTTCCATACTCCACCATAGGTGTAAGCCTCTAAAGTAATTAGATAATGTTGTTGTTATTGTACAGTTTTGTTCGCACGTTTTAACTCTAAATTTTATTAAGCGTGATTTTTCCCCAAAGCTTTGAAAAAAATGCAAATACTTTGGGCATAAGACATACAAAGAAAACAGAAAGTGTAATACCGGTAAAAAATTTGGAGATAGAAAAGTTAATAGAATAATAAAATTTTTACGTATCTCAAAGAAAATTATTGGACTTATTTGCATGGAATATCAGACGGTTGCCTTATCGTAAGGCATATATTGGTAGGTTTGACCGAATACGGGGGGTTTTTCCGGGTGAATGTTAGATCTGAAGTTTGGCAACAGAAAAATGAGAATGATGTTTTTTGTTGTGGGAAAAAAAGATATGCAAACTAAAATGAGAATCAGGTTGGTCGAGAGAGAACACATGTACACACCCCACTCAACCACACACACGTGTGTAGCTATATATGTGTGTAGATATATATGTGTGTACATCAATAAATAAATAAATAAATAAATATATATATATATATACTGTAGCGCTCCGCTCCCGAACCCTAGGTCGAGATAGAACTCATAGGCCCTATGTGGCGTGTGGCCCTATGAGGCGTGTGGCCCGACAGAGCGTGTGGCCTGAGGAGGCGTATGGTAGGATCACCTCGAGGTTCATGCATTGCACGGTTAGAGAGACAGACATTCGTTGTGTGAGATATCTTTGCGTGTGACACAGATATGCATCATTATATTGCTTAACTGTTGTGTTGTGTTTTCATTTACTTACACAGTTATTCATGTTTATACGTGTATTACATATTATTTGATGTCATATATGAATTGTTCGGAAAGTGGCCGGAACCTACTGAGTGATATTTTTTTTATATCACTCACACCTTTATTTTTTCAGGTGAGTAGGAATACGATTACATATACATAGAAGAAGGAGCGGAGTATGGCCAGTGGGGTAGCTAGATTGGGACCAGAAGTCGTAGCCTTCTTTTATTTCAATTATGTTAGGTTTATGTTGTACTGAGGATTTCAGATATGTTTACACTTGATTTACGATTTGAGATGTACTAAATGAATGTTTATCTCATTTCTATACATTTCCCGTGCTAATTTTCTACGTCATTGCTGACGTGTAAGAGAATTGAACGACGCCTTGTAGTTTCTCGTAGCAGACTACGGCGGGTGTACTGTTTCTGATACTAGAGTTCGGGAGCGGAGCGCTACATATACTAGATATATGTGTGCGTGTGGTGTGTATATATATATGTGCGTGTGTGTCTATATGTGTATGCATGCATGTATATATGTATGAGGATTAGCTTGACTTAAAAAGATTGAAACAGATATGAGAAAGTAAAAAACGTATCGTTTTACAACATTTGCAAAAGGAAAAATACAAATACATAGAAAGCTAATGTATCACACATGTTACAGGACAAAGTGGACTGTTTAGCATATAGGTAAGGGAGCACCATTCCACTCACTCAAACACTCCATCAATGGATCAATCAACTTCCCTTCATTTATAGCTGTAAATACCATGTCAAATTCCTCCCCTGGCGACCTCACTTTCTCACCACTTAACAAACTAGTCCCCAAATCCTCCCTGATGAACTTGTACAATGGGTATGATCTACAACCCTTGATTCGGTTCGGGATCAACGGTTTACCATTCTCCACGTCACTTCTTGCATTCTCCACTTCTTTGGGCAAAAGGGCCTTCAATTCTTCCTCAAAACTATTGATCTTTTGGAAAATGGAAGTGCTTGCATTCCTTTCCCTTTCACTATTTGCCAAGGAATGGTCTACTAGGACTTGCCTTAGTTTTTGCATCAAAGGGTAAGTGCCACTGCATGGATCATCAATGTAGGCAAACACATGCTCTCTTTCCACTACTTTTAGCAAGTCCTTCTCTGAAAATCTTGATGGATGTAACTCACCATTGCATCCTATGGCCAAGACTTTCTTAGCTATCACGCCGACCGCGTTCCTAACCGAGGCTTTTAGGTTCTCCTCCATGTGCCTTAGGTCAATGGCTTGACACAATGCCACCAAGTAAGTTGTAGACATGAGCTTGAGTATGTCCACTGCTTCTGCGGTCTTTCGCGCAGAGATCAATCCTAATGAGTTGACATCCTGGTTGTGTTGCTCAGCACTTTGGACATGGTTGGTTACTGGATTGGCTAGGAATTGGAGTTCAGAACAATAGGATGCCATCGCGATCTCAGCGCCTTTGAATCCATAATCCAGGCTTGGATTTCGTCCTCCTGATAAGTTGGAGGGCAATCCATTGTTGTAGAAATCATTGACAAGCTCAGAGAATTGTGCAAACATAAGCTTTCCAATTGAACCAATTGCGAGACGTGTGTTATCCATTGACACGCCAATTGGGGTGCCTTGGAAATTCCCTCCATGTAAGGCCTTGTTCCTGGAGACATCAATCAATGGATTGTCATTCACAGAATTGATCTCCCTCTCAATGGATTTTGTTGATGCCCTGATCACTTCAATCAGAGGACCTAACCATTGTGGAGATGTTCGTAACGCGTATCGATCTTGCTTAGGCTTCTGCAAGGGATCCATTTCATGTATCTTCTGAGCTTCTTTGATAATGGAACTTCCATCAAGAATATGTTCCATAATGGCTGCAGCCTCAATTTGTCCAGGATGATGCTTCAACTTATGAGTCAAATGATCCGTAAACTCGGGTTTCCTATCATAACCTCAGCAAATAGAGCAGATAAAACTTCAGCAAGAACAGCCAAAATGTTGGCCTCAAAAAGCACCATGGAAGCCAATCCAGAACCAACAGCAGTTCCATTCACAAGAGCCAAGCCTTCTTTAGGCTTGTAACTCAAAAAACCCGGTATCGATCCCGGCAACACGAAAGGCCTCAGAAGCATCCATCAGTTTCCCATCAGGTCCTGAAGCCCTGGAATTAGGCCTACCAGTGAGCATTCCTGCAATGTAGGACAGTGGTACCAGATCTCCTGACGCGGGTGATCGTGCCACGGAGAGGCAAACATGGGGTGATGTTATTGTTGAGTAGCTTGGCTATGGCTTCAAGAATCTCAAATCTGATCCCTGAATATCCCTGAAGCAGAGTGTTGATTCTCACCAGCATTGAGGCCCTTGTCACTGACTTGGGTAATGTGTGACTTGATTCTGTCCCATTGCCAAATATTCCAGCATTCAAGAATCTGTAGCAATCAACATCAAGATGATTAAGCATATCAAATCTTGATTATAAAATAATGTATATGCATACGAGAAACAGAATCTTGATTGACAGATATGTAAAAAATCTCTTCATATATGAAACGGTAATATCAGATTATGAATTGATTTGATCAATCTTCTGTTGACTTAAGATTGTTATTTTTATTATTTTCCGGCAGAGCATATGTAAAATGTTTGACCTCTGCATCCAAACAAGCACTTACAACAAAAGCCAAGGAAATTTATAAACGGGAAATGTTGGCAATGTTGAATTTTCAGCATGAAGATGTGCTGTTAGGAGACTGTAATTTGTTTCTTAGATAAAGAACAAAAGTGTAGCTGTAATGCTTCGAAAAGACAATTTAACAATCGATCACAACTTTTTGTTTCTTATGCTGGGTGTTCCGGTGCTCCACGCTGCCCGTCTGCGTAGGATCTAAAAAAAGGCTAGATCGCTTCACGATCTGATGTACGCAGCATTATCGTACACTTGCTGTTTTCGCGGTGTGATCTCAAAGTCACAAAGCAACAACCTTGGCACTTGCTCTAAGGCCCGCCCTCTCCTCTCTTTCTCTCACACTCACACACACATATATATGATGAAATATGTGTATATATGTGTGTGTATGTATGTACACAAACACACAAATATACACAATGAAAGAATGATTATTTTGTTGGTGGGTTATAGCAACGGACATTTTCCAAATAAATTTAAAAACTATAAATTTTTACTTCAGTACATGTTGCATACATACTTCAAAAGCATGTTCACCTACAATAATCAAACTATCCAGCTTGTATCTACTTCCAAAATTACAGCATGGAAAGGAGATTATCAAAGCATAACAACAAAAGAAATATTTTGCGCAGATGATGAACAGATCTCCTTGTAAGTTTATTATATGCATGATGCATCCAATAATAGTGGTAATTCAACTGACACCATCGTAGGAGCTTAGTACACTGGGAACGCTTTTTCTTCCCTAAAAATGATTGTTTTGCTCTAATTTACTAACTTTTGTCTGATGTATTAGTGTAGTATGCGCTAATGTAGTATCAACTAATTTTGTCAACCATTATGTACATTTAGTGATGTGATAAGATGAATTTCATTTTTAATAGAGTCAAAGACACATTTTATCTTGACTTTGGAATATGATGGAATAAAGCAAAACAAAATCACTAAATTGGCTACGCTTATTATATTGTTAAGTATCAGTTGATCGACACGGCTGGACGCAATTTTCATTATGGGTCATCAGAAACAACCCTCTAGGTGTTTCCAACACATAGGTATGGTTGCATACATCTGATATCCTATATCTCACCAGAGGCAAAGAGCCTCTAAGACAATAGAATAATATTGTTATTGTTGTAGTGATGTGATAAGTTCAGTAATATACAGTTAAACCTTACTCCATTTAATAAGATACAGACATCTAACTGCATTTGTTCCTCCATTAATATATCTTCTTACACGTTTACTGCCACTTAAACCTAAGTCACTACTAAATAAAATTATTCTTTTTCATAAGACAGTTAGATTGCAACAATGATTGATTATCAAGTTTATGACTGTGCCTTTTCAATCAATTACCAAATAAAGAAACTTGCAAAAATCACCAATAAGGTTTCCGTTTTCTCTTTCTTCTGGGACTGCACTTTAACTAATTCCTATCCTTTAATCACAGCCAGAAAAAAAGAACTTGAAATAGCAAACATACCCCATCAGATCATAAGTCATAATTATATTCTCTACAATTGTAATAATCATGTATACTATGTTTCTTGTAACTGTTCCAGTTCTTCACAATAAATATAAAAGGAACGAACATGATATTTCGCAAGATAATATCTACGGACTCAAATTAAAGGATGATATCTCAAAATAATATAGACTATATTGTCATCCAACAACATTATCAATAGAGGTTCTCGTCTATAGCAGAGTATTGGAGGGACCAGATATACGCAACCATATACATGCGATAGAAAGAGATAGTTTCCTAATGAAACATAATGGGAATTGCGTTAAACCATGTCGATCAACTGCTACTGCACAGTATAAGAAACGCAATCAATTTAGTGAATCATTTTGATTTATTCCATGATATTCTAAAGTCAATGAAAAGTGTGTCCCTACCATTAGAAATGGAAACAATAGAATATATGTCGTTTCTATGTTAAAGGCAGCACATAAAAACAAAAAAAAGAGGTCAAATAGTAGTTGATATCACAAAGTGTGGCGATATTTACTAATACACAAGTTCGAACATGCACGTAAGCTAGAAAAGAGATATTTGACTTTAGTTGAGACGAGAAAACACATTAATATTTATAGTTAAACAAGTCCAATTCTTTACATTTTTATAAAAAATATTTGTCGGCAATCCCAACTAGACTATGGTCTGGGGCTTTATAAAAAATATTTGTGCATACATGATGCAGTTGTATACATACATATGTGTATGTATGCATGCACGTAAATTTTTACGTACGATGCACGTATTTTAACTGACCTTATGAGCTCTTTCTGAAGGGCACCTCCTTCTTTGGTTCTCCTATGGGAAGTTGCACCAAAACCAGTAGTGACACCATAGCTATCTGTCCCTTTATTCATACTATCCATCACCCAATCACTACTGGCCTTGACGCCGGCACGGGCCGCCTCCGCCAGCTCCACCTCCACCGTCTCACCACGGACGGCTATTGCAGCCACCTGAGCAATGGTAAGGGTCTCGCCGCCTAGTCGGACGACCGGATTCCGGTACTCATTTATCATACGTTGAACTTCATCTAGATGACTACCCTTAAGGGACTCTGCAGCCATGTTCCAATTTAATGGATCATGTGCACTAATATTCAACTTTCTTTTTCTACAGAAATTCTCCTCATCATGATATCCATTACCATTTCCATTGGCAATTTCCATGATGGATCAAGAATTTGGATGATGATATATGAGCGAAGATCTTGGAGAAAGTGGGGTGAAGGTTTTGTGTACAAGTTGATGAGGGGGTGGGGTGGGGTGGGGGTGGGGAATTGCTAAATATAATGGTAAGTAGCTTTTAGACTGAGTTAGTTTTGAACAAATAGATAGTTTAAATAGAGGGGCAACTTCATTGAGTGTTTGGTGGGATGGCCGATGTGTTAGTTGAGTTATTAAGATGACCGTTGGATGAGTACTTGAATGAACGGATTAGATGATGACACGTGTACTTGTCTTCATGGGGCTGTCATGAATAGGAAAGCTTCACTATAATGGTGGTAGGTATCGCCCTCTTTTCTTTTCTTTTAGTGATGTATTAATATTGTCCTACTCAAAAAATTTTGTATTAATTTAACTTAAACATAATTAAGAGATCAAATTTTATAGTCTACTATACTTATTATATTATTAGTTGATTACAACAACAACATTACCCATTGTCTTAGAGGCTCCTGCCTATGACAAGGTATGAGGGTCGGATGTACGCAACCATACCCATGTGTTAGAAACACATAAATGTTGTTTCTCATGACCCATAATGAAAATTGCGTCTGTTGATAACTGCAATTTCACAATATAAGAATCGCAGCCAATTTAGTGAGTCATTTTGCTTTATTCCGTCATATTCCAAAGTCAAGAAAGATTGTGTCATTGACTCCATTGAAAATGGAAACCATATTATTAGTTGATTACTTAATATAAATTACATAAATCATGTAAATGATAATAGAAAAGATAGAATAGAAATTTTGATTTCTAAATATTTTTTTATTGTTTCAAAAATAGACAATATTTTTAAGACAAGCCAAACTAAAAACCAGGGCAGTATTTTTGAGACACGTAGAGTAATTATTCTCCCTGTTTTGTATTCTTAATTTAGTAGTTGTTTTTAAGATCTCTCAAAACATTATTACCTTTCCATAATAAACTTATTAAATTATGTTTACTATTAAAATTGTCTTTGGTAACAAACTAACAATGCACTAATTTTACTGAAGTAACCGATCAAGGATAAAATTGAAACTATTTTAATGACTAGACCATGTACTAACTTTATATTTTTCTGAATCGGACTAAGATTTGGGACGTTGAAATAATGAAAGTATTACCAATGGTTTATAAAAAATGAATAAAGTCATAACCATTAATAACGATAACTTTTGATGCCGTTGAGATATACTAGTATAATTATCATTGTAATATAGTCATAACCATTCACAAGGTTTTGTGGGATAAGATCCCCTCACCGCAAAGGGGTGCGGGTGACGCATGACCGCGCGACACGTGGCAGCAAGGAGGGGTGGTGAGGCTAGATGCAGGTGACCCTCATCTAGCCTCACCATCCATCATTGCTGTCATGTGTCGCGCGGTCACAAAGGGGGTGAGGAAAGTGAGGGTGAGGAGATTCCAACCCGGTTTTGTGATGGAGGAGGGTTGTTGTTATTGGTGTGGTTGGTGAGGGTGAAAGGAAGCACTAAAAATAAAAGGATTGCACGAAATGGAAATGTCATCTCCCACTTCTACGTTGGACTAAATATTCTCCACCCTTCATACCTACCGACCTAACAATTCCTCAAAACTATTTTCTTTTTCTTTTTTTTCCCCCAATTTTATAGGGTTGGAAACTGTACACGCTCATCCATCAAATTTTGATCATGATCTGAGCAGAAATTTGTCATAACTGGTTTTTTTATTTAAAAAATAACTAGAACATATCATAGATATTTAGTATTAAATTTTATGTATGTTTGTACGAGCAGATATTTATGGATTGTACTTTTTCTCTATGGTACCTTTGTTATAAACGAAAGTTCTCGTAGTCCATAAAGATTGTATAATAAAACAGCACAATCAATAACCTATCATCAAGGTAACATATTCTTAATGGTTGTTGCAATTCTTTTTTTTTAAAAAAAACTACAGTTATCCTATACCTATATTTTTCATAATGATACTTGAAATGAAAAAGGTGTAAAATGTTGAAGCTAAAAAGCAAGGAAATCAAATTAAACTTTTTTCTTCCAAACAACTAACAGGTCGGACCTTGAAGCAACTGGTAAGATTGTTGTTTTGGAAGATTGATGTCACGAGTCGAAGCCGCAGAAACATCTTCTTGCACAAAATGTAGGATAATGCTGTGTACATCAGATCGCGAAATGATCCGGGAGAGTGTAGGGTAAGGCCGCGTACATCATATCACGAAGCAATCAAGCGTCTTTTCGAACTCTGTGCAAACGCAAAAGCCTAGTGCACCAGAAACGACTTTCTTTCCAACAACAACAAAAAAAAAAAGAAGAAAAAGATGAGAAAAAAGGAGGAGGAAATATGTTCTCAAAATTGCCATTTGTGGTTGTTCCGATGGAAAAAAGCTTTTATCCCCTCTATTGCAATGATAAGAATTTGTTTTGTACATCTAGAATTTGTATGTTTGTATATTTTAGTTGTTTTTCTGTAGTTTTGTGTTTTATTCTGTATTTTTATGTTCATATGCCTAAAAACATCTCAGAAAAGTACGAGCTATTCATATGTATTTTATATGTTTTGTTTATTATTATATACTTTTATGTTTACGCCAAAAATATTTAAAAGAAAAGTATAAAATAGTGAAGAATATATAATAAAACATATAAAAGGTACAAACTCTAGATGCAGTAAGTCAGAGCCGCCATTCAAGTGTTAGGGAAGAACACATGAAAAAAGAGAAACTTATGTTCAGAGGTTGTTCGTGGAGAAACTTCAAAAATAATTATAATTAGTGGTTGGTAGCATTTTCTCTACCTTAAGATTCGTGTTTGAATCAATTTTTAAATATCTTTTTAAAAAAGGTAATGTCTATTTTAAAAAGAAATATAATAATATAATATCGTATAAAGACAAAATACCAATCAAGAAATAATTGTTGGTATTATGATAGACTCAGCAAAATGACTATTTTAATGTCGGAAGCTTTCTATTTTTTTTTATTAAATCTCTTCACTAGTACATTAGCATACAACATTGTATTATTGTGCCATCTATATATATACATATAGAGCTGAGAGTCTTACCGGAAGAAAACTCTCTATCTGTTGGGATGTAGGTATTATCGGCATGTCTTCACTCTCTCCAGGCACTAACAATAGCTTTTGATATCATTGAGATATACTGGGTATGATTGTTATTGTTGTACGATAGACTCAGCTATAGGTTGTGGACTGTGTTAGATGATAAAAAAACTGGTAATATTTGCTTTAAAAACATTTCTTTATCGGAATTTGTAGACAAATTGTGACCTAATGATTTGCAGACCATGTGATTAAAACAGTGGCAAATACTGTGACATAATCATCTTCAACAACCATATTACTCCATTACCTTAGATGCTTCTGTTTATGGCGAGATATGAGGAGGTTGAATATACGCAACCATACATATGTGTTAGAAACACACATAGGTTGTTTCCTAGTGACCCATAATGAAAATTGCGTGTCGATCAACTGCTATTTCACAATATAAGAAGTGCATCAAATTTTGTGAGTCGTTTTGCTTTATTCCTTCATATTCCTAAGTCAAGTAAGAGTGTGTCTTTGACTCCATTAAAAATAGAAATAAATTAGAAGTTATCAGATTCAAATTGTAACATAATTCATCTATTGCAAAAATACATAACATAATACAACATCTTTAAATAAAGTAAACCTATATATCAATGCCTGTATTTACATTTGTGACATGTTTGAATTAGTAAAATAATTGAAGCTAAACAAAGTGTTTAATAAGATCCAGGAGGCATATTCTCAATTGGTTCATCAGCCAGTAGAAGACAATGGGAAGACTTACAAGTCGGAGGATAAAATGGTGAATACATATTACCCACTTCGTTAATCAAATCAAATGGGAAACTAAGCTGAAATTAACAATAACATTGCAAATAATTAAGAAGGCAAGACTGAAAGATTTATTTTCCTAGAATTTGTCTTAAAAGTCCATGTGAAGGCATAATCACTGTACATATATGATTCTCCTTTATGTTAGAAATCTCGTCAGTGTAATGATAATATTCTATTATATAATGGAATATTTAAGTAATATATAATAATATACAAAATAATTCCAAATATTTGTATGTTTATATTGTCAGTATTAATTAACATTCAATGACGCCTTAAGGGAATATATGATATTATCATGTCATATGACGATAAATCATTGACTAATATAAATTTGTATCGAGATAAGGTGGCGGCCGACAATGTTGTATGGAACAGACTGATGGGCCGTCAAGAGAACACAGTCGCAGAAGATGTTGTATGGAACAGACTGATAGGTCGTCAAGAGGACACAGTCGCCGAAGATGGAAGTGACAGAGATGAGGATGCTGAGGTGGATATGTGGGCATACAAGGCTAGACCGGATAAGAAATGCGATATTTAGGGAAAAGTTAGAGGTGACTAGTATAGCAGATAAGATAAGGGAGAAGAGTCTGAGATGATTTAGACATGTCAAGAGGAGACATACAACGGCGTCTGTCAGAGCAGTTGAAAGCCTCATTATAGAGAAGAAGATAAGTATAGATATGCCCAAATTGACTTGGGATAAGCGGATTAAGCACGACCTACTAGATTTGCATCTCTCTAAGGACATGGTCCAGGATATGGGTTCATGGAGACAGCGGATTAATGTTAAGGAGGGGTATACAGGATATAAGGGCACCTTAGAGCTTACTTAGAAGATTAATACATATTCCTATTATTGTGTTATCTATGCAGGTACATATAGAGCGGGAGATCTCACTGGAAGCAAACTCTCTATCCCTTGGGATGGAGGCATTGTTTGCTTGCCTCTCACCATTCCCAGACCCTAGCGATAACTTTTGATTTCGTTGGGATATATTGAGTATGATTTTTGTTGTTGTAGATGTTGTAACCTTAAATTGATTGTAATAATGAATTTGCATTGTTTTCTTCTATAGAGGTAGACACATTGCCGAACTACATAAATTTCGTATCTAGTTTTTCATTTTCGCAATTTTCTCGTTTCCGTTGATAGCTAAAAAACAAATATAAGTTTCAGAGAACACAAACTTCTAATTAGATAATAAAATATTTTTTAGAAAAAAGGTTGACAATATCTATGGCGTAGATTTTGTCTGGATTCGTTTTATTAGCACACTGCCAAGTCAAAATTTGGAAAGAAACTGAAAAGAAAAAGGATAATATGAATATCCCCAATTGAGACTATCTGAAGGATACTTGAACAAGCGCCCCCAGAGGCATAGTCTAGTGGTAAGTGACAAGGCGATTGGGGTTAAAGAACCCCGACATCCCGAGTTCAAATCCGTGTAGAGACAATATTTTGTTGAAATATTACAAGGGTTGCTTCTTAGCTTCTGAATCTCGTGTGTCCTCTTCTTTGTAGGGCTGCTAGTAGAGCACATCTCTCAATTTATATCCTATCTGGTTAAGAGGTCTCCTTTAACAAAGGATAATTGAACAAGCTGATAAGATATACTAATCGACAACATTCTGACCTGGAAGGGCACCATGCTGACACTCACACTGGAGGCAGCTCTTCTTCTTGTTTTATTTTTATTTTTTACTTTTTTAAATTTATTTTAGGAAGTATTTAAACTAATTTTGCTATTATTTTGACTTTGCGTTTTTTGTTTTTGTCCATATCTTTCATTATATGTACATATACGTGGTATGAATACTTTAATATCGTAATCATTCTATTTTAATTTACTAAATTCTTCACTAATACATAAGTACACTATATCCCTATTGTTGTGTATTTATATATGTACATATAGAGCTAGTGGTTTCAGTCGAAGCAAACTCTTTATCTTTGAGATGAAGGTATTGTTTGCCTGTCTCTCACCCTCCCTAGACCCTAGCGATAGCTATTGTTATCATTGAAATATATTGGGTATGTGTTGTTATTGTTGTATTATGTTGACCTAAAATTTCTTGAGAAGACAATCCCAAATACCCGTACAGCCTGGTTCTTACAAATGCCTTGGATTGGAGAAATTAAACTTTCCTTTTGCTCCATTACATGCTCTTGTTGTATAAAAATATTGGTTTAGTTTGATTTTGACATTATTTAATGAAATCAAACTATTTTAGCCACCGTTTATATTCTACACTTAGGTAATTGAAGCAAACTGAAAAAATCATACAAGTGTTAAATGAAAGAGTAATATTACAACTTTGACTATTAATATAATACTATTATTTTAAGACAAATTAAAATAGGTACTATGACAATATTTTTAAGCTGAAAATACCATTTAAATACCAAAATGTTGTCAAAATTTTTAATATGTTTATGGTGCTCCACGACATTTTTTTTGGGTGAAAGGGATCTTTGTATTTCATATAAAGATAAAGTCCGTACACCAATCAGATACAAACTGAAATACTACTGATTAATTTATAACATTGCCACTACTGTCTAAATATATATCCAAGAGCACGTGAGCCATGTATCTCACCCTCCTTGCAATATCACTAGACACGGCTGCAGGTGGTGGGAGTCGTAGGACACTGCCATGCACCAACTGATTTTCTCCAGTACCAGATGCTGTACAAACCCGCACGAAAGATATACGGCCATTCACCGTGTAGATGATCCTGCTGCCATGAAGACATCAAATTTTTCCTTACCCACTCCGATATATTTGTCTGCTGGACATTCAACCATGTAGGCGTTAAAACTTGTGCTTCCGGAACATCATAAACTTATTGGTTCTACAGCAAAGATTATTATAGACAACAGCCATGGCTTTTGGCTTTATAGATTTACCACCACCACTAGCAAAGTTGTAATCATACATATGCATATACATATACATACATGTACATATACATACATGTACACATATATGTATATGTATTGTAATATGATTTGTAATTTAGTGCTTCTGCTTTCATGATTGGTAGGCCAAGGATAATGCCAAAAATTATCTCCAACAAGACACACACACACACATATATATATATATATATATATATATATATATTAGATCAACATTTGTAATATAAGTTGTAATCTAGTGCTTATTCTTTCATGAATGGTAGGCTAAGGATAATGCCAAAGATTATCTCCAAGAACCTGGTTGGCAATGTAAGAGCATAAACAGTTCTTTTATGTTTGTCACATGAATATAAGGCTGGCAAATTGTGATTAACCTTATTTTAAATACTTCTTTTATGTGAACGTCACATGAATATAAGGTTGGCAAATTGTGATTAACCTCCTTTTTTTTATGCAGATATTTTAAGACAATCTTCACCAGCACGGTATAAGTTAAGCTTTTTAGTTACATCTGACTCTATGAATTTGATATACTAAGTTATCAATACATAAAATATTTAATGTCACGCACATATTAAGTATTGTAATATGGTCTACAATATAAGAGAATTAGATTTTACAAATATTATCATTATTTTGTGTGAAGTTTATTTCTTCTGTAGGGATAGAAGTATAAAAATGAAAAAAGAAAAAGCGAATTAAATGGGGAATATGTTTTGAAAAAACAAACAAACAACAACAACCATCATACTCAATATATCTGAACGACATCAAAAGCTATCGTTTGGGTCTGTGGAGGATGAAAGGCAGACAAACAATACCTCCATCTCTAAAGATAGATAGTTTGCTGACAGTGAAACCTCCGGCTCTATATTTAAATGCATAGATGACATAATAATAGAAATATAGTGTTGTAGTGAAGGTATTTAATAAGCACAAATAGAAAGCTTCTAGTATTAAAATACACATAACCGTGTATATATAAAAATAAATAAACTAGATCATAATCACAAAAACAAACATAACCTATGTCTTCATAAATACAACCTATGTCTTTACAACTCTATCAAAATTCCTCAAAATACTATCTCATACTTTCCGACAATTCGTTTGAACGTTTTGACCTTTTTATGAATCGAGTAAATATTTGTTTTTTCCCCTTAAGATAGAATCTCATTTCTGACTTAATTTGGTGTGAAACGATATTCAAAAGAGCTCCAGTCTCAAAAATGGTTCAGTGAAAAAAGAAGAAGGAAAAGGAGCTTCCGAAAAATGAAGTGTGGAAACAATATCAATCAATCATATCTATTATATTCCAACAGCATAAAAAACTATTGGTAAAGTCGAAACAAGAAATCACGTAAATTCAGAGTTTGAGATAACACCTGGCTATTTATGTCACATTATCAATTAATAAATCTTGTTAGCAAAAGGTTGAACCCCAATCCCAATGGCCCCCCGCACCCCTGTCCGACGAGACAGTTGGGAGGATGTAAATCAGGTACTCAGCGGTCCGCTAAGGGAGATGCACAGAACACGCAGACCCACACTAGGGGCCTACCCTCTAGATCCACGGGGCCTACCCTCCAGACCCACATTGAAGTCTGATGATAAGACACCCACAATGTATGCTGCGGGATTCGAACCTTGCACATTGTTAGCAAATCGGTCCCTCCGGAACCAACTGAGCTATGTCCTGTGGACATCAATTAATAAATCTTTTATTCGTACATTATGGTGTGCCTTGATATAGTAAATGCTTGTTATTAGCATTTCTTCTGGAGAATGATATTGCTTCAGCAAAATCCATCCTGCTGTAGCTAATATTTTATATAATGGTTCTTTTTCCCTTCTGCTCAAACATGCATTTTCCATATATATACAACTGCAAGTATGTAATTACATTAACGTGGCCTTTAAGAATATAAGGTTTTAAAGTTTACTGTATATCTTAGACATTTTGATCAAGACTTAAAAACTAGAGAGAAAAAATTTAATGTATAACTTGTAGATCAACTAATATGTGGTGAAGTGTCCGTTTCTAACACATGAGTATGGTTGGGTACAATCCGATCTTCTTCATACCTCGCCATAGGCGAAAACCTCTAAAGCAATGAGATAATGTTGTTGTTGATACACATAAGAAAAAAGTAGTTTAATTTTTTTTTTCTTTACGGAAAAAAGGAGGTAGGCAATGAAGTTTGGCCTAAGTTTTAAAGTTGAGATATAGGTTAGTTATGAGTTATTACGAAGACATCATTTAATACATTGTATGGTCGTTAAATGAGGTTTAATTTTTATTTTTATCTTTTGATGCATTATTTGCTCATAGTTGATTCTTGTTTCTATTGGTTGTATAAGAATAACTTTAAAACTAAACATTATTAATAGGTAAATTAAGAAAATATGACAAAATTATAACACGGCTTACCAAAAGAGGAAAAAGTGCAATACGAAATTGGAACAAATAAGTAGGAGTATATTATTCACCACTTGGCAACTTCCTCCTCCGGAAGTCCAAATAAGTAGGAGTACATTATCTTTGAGACTAGATGTGGCAGAAATCCTTACTGGTTTGGATTCTAACCTTTAAGAAAGAAACATGCTTCCTTTTTCTGAAAGTCACTAAAAAGTCTTTGATCGGTCTCAATCAAAGACACCCATGAATACACATACACATAAATAAAAATATGTGTAACACACACATATATGTATGGTTAGAAATTTTGATCTTAGAGATACAAAAGATGATAGACTTTAAAGGAAACAAACAACACAAAATAGGTGTACAGAGAAAAGAAAATAGAAATGAACATCTAAGAAATAATTTCTAAAAGTCAAAGTTTTGTTTATATTTTCTTTGTAATTCTTAGATGTACAGAAAATAGAATTTGATCCTTTACGGTATTATTCTTTAGATGTTCATCTCTATTATTTTTGTATTTGTATTTTTTGTTGTTGGTTTCATCTAAAGTCTATCATCTTCTATATCTTCAAGACCAAAATTTTCAACAATTTTAAAGTGAAATTGCCTCTACTATTGAGCAAGATATACTACGCAACAAATGAGTCTTAAGATATAATATTTTCTTCTTTTCGTTTTCTCTATAATAGAAAGATTGAACTTGTCTATTAAAATTGTTTAATACAAGAAAAAGAAATAGGAAGAAGAAAAAGAATTTTACAGGTTTTCACAAATGTATCTTCCAAAGTATCTTTTAACACATCTAAAATCATCTTCATATCTCCAAGATCGAAATTTTCGACATGTATGTATGTATGTATATTTTTCGTATTGACCATGTGATCCATAAAGGCCGAACATTTTATTTTGAGAATATCATAAAGAGCATTTTCAATAGAAATAATAGAGAGCAATTTGAGCAAATTATATGAGTTTTCCTAAAAGGAGCATTGCTTCATATTAAAGTCGAATAAAATCATGGATTGATACGCAAATTGTCACATTTTTTTGCCTCTAGTGAAATTGCATATGCTAAAATTTGTGATTCATTTCCAAACAAGAAATGCATATATAAATCTAACTTTTCTGTAAGCGAAGATATAAATCTGATTTGGATTCATCATTTCTATATAACGATAAATCTAAGAAATTTAATATTGGTTAATTTAAGCGCATAATAACACATTATAAAATTCTGGAATCTACGTTAACTAATAAATTTTACTTTTGAATCATACATAAAGGCGTTAAAATGTTTAAACACATAATCATATGTTTCCAAATCAGCTTATACTCGTAAGTGAAGTAGTAACTCATAATATGAATATACAACAACAATAACATTATTTCATTGCCTCAGAGGCTCCCATCTATGATAGGGTACAGGGGTCAGATGTATGCAACTATAGACATGTGTTAGAAACACACATATATTGTTTCTCGATGACCCATAATGAACCCATGTGTTACCAATGACCCATAATGATGCGTCAAGCTGTATCAATCAACTGCTACTTCACAATATAAGAAATGCAGCCAATTTAGTGAATCACTTTGCTTTATTCTATCATATTATAAAGGAAAGAAAGAGTGTATGCTTGACTCCATAGGAAATAGAAACATACATGTTAACTACAAAAATATGGCTGTTAAAATAATTCAAGCTATAAAAGACATGATTTGAATATGGTAATCTCAATTACGGTTTCTAGATTTTCCATAATTTTCATCTACCGTATTTTATAACTAAATTAAAAACTTTAGAGAACATAAAGAAAAAGTAAAAAAAAAATCAAGAATAAATAAGGATTAGGTTAGGGTAAAGGAACTAAAAAAAATTAAACTGGTTTGGAACTTTGAGTTCTGAAATACTTCGCCAACAAAATTTTCCATTTCACATATGAAAATTAAAGACATCTGAACGAATTAAAATTCTTTTTCAATCAATACAACGAATACATCATTCAACGAATCACATTTATATGTGAATCACTATGAACTGTTTTTGTTTTTTTTGATTTAATGTTACATACACTGCCTCCTTCCCAAAAAAAAAAAAAAAAATATTTACTGAAACGAACAACGACAGTCCAAAAATATAGGAAAAGGAATAAACTGAAAGCCATAATGTTTAAATAAATATATGATCTTATGTCAGAAATAGATCTACAAACTAACATAACTCATATAAAAATTGACTAATATATATATATATATATATATATATATATATATATATATATATATGTGTGTGTGTGTGTGTGTGTGTGTGCGCGCGCGCAGAGTTGTTTCAGTCAAGGTAAAAAAGAAAATCTGTCACATGACTAACACTCTCTTCACCTTTTTATAAGCTTGATTTACTTGTCGTTGGCAAAAAAAAAGGTTGAACCGCAACCCAAAGGGTTCCTACTGTTCTAGCCCCAAGAAGATGCGTGGAGGATGTAAATCAAGTGTCCAGCGTCCTCCTAGATTGGGTGAGATCTAACACAGTTACCCACACAAGGTGCTCTCCACAAACCAGGCCTTTGGCCTAGTAGCAGAGGAACACTTACACTGTGCGCATCTCTGTATTCGAACTCATGATCTTTTATTGGCAATCCCCATCCTGAGTACCAATTGGACTATGCCTTGAAGGCTATAAGCTTGATATACTAATGGTGGCCAGGAGTGGCCTAGGACTATCTAAAAATAATTAAATAAATGGTGGCATGAGAATCTTTATAATAGGCCAAATTTTTTTTTTTTAATTTTGAAGTAGTTCCAATGAAAGTACCAACTAATGACAGGGTAGCAATTTTGAGTATGAAAATTGAGATATATGTCCTGGAAGGCATAATATTGTGGTAAAAAATTAACATGAATTTTGTCTTTGTTTTTTGGATCACTCAAAGCATATAATGCGATTTGTCTCATACTGGGGATATGATCAACTCACCGCAAGGAGGGTGCGGTGACGCGTGACCACGCGACACATAGCAGCAAGGGGTGGTGAGGCCTTGCTGCCACCTGTCGCGTGGTCACAAAGAGAGTGAAGAAAGTTGGGGTGAAGAGATCCCAACCCCTCATACTGTACCAAAAGACATCTTAGCAACCAATCCAATTTGATCTAAAATGAAAGTCGAGAGATTTATCTGTTGTCGAAACAATCTCAAAAAACATCAATAACACTCGAGCTTTTTTTTTCCTTTTCTTTTTACTGCGTGGGTTGACAATTTGAGATACATATGTAATATAAATAAGATAATGAAGTTTTTATGATAGAATATGATAGAATAAAGCAAAATGACTCACTAAATTGGATTCACTTCTTATATTGTGAAGTAGCAGTTGATCGACATAGCTTGACGCATTATTATGGGTCATCGGAAAACAATCTTTATGTGTTTCTAACACATAGGTATGGTTGAGTACATTCGTCTCCATATATTCTAGGCGGAAGTCTTTAAAACAATAGGTAATGTTGTTGTTGCTGTGTAGGTTTCTAAGATGGAATGCTCATCATCCAGACACAACCAACTACATTTTATCTCACCTGGTACGTGAAGAAACGAATATAATAGTATTATTAGATTTATTTCAGGATAATTTCTTACAAGTTGGCTTATACTCTTTGTGGATTAGGTTCATCTTTGGCAGTTGATCATCGATCCTGTCACTGTTGTAAAAGTATTTTTTATAGTTGGTCTTTTTTATAAAATTAAAATATGGGTTTTTTTATATTGTTTGCAAATCTTTTAACTCATCTATTAGTGCATCTTCTAACTCTATTAAAAATCATGACATGCATTTTAGTTATTAGATTCGTACGGAAAACTTTATGGTTATGAATGAATAACTATTGGACATTAATTAACCAATAAAATAAATGATAATATATGAAATAGGAAGTCAGAACTAATTATTATAATTTGTGTTGGTTGATGAAAAATACTAAGGTTCACTCATTTACCATTATAAAATTTGAGATATGTGTATTTTGTTTCCCCGAAGTTCTTATGAATACATTTTCTCATTTAACTCAGTTACTAAATTTTATATATTCACAACTGAGTATATGCATATTTAACAATGATTTTAATTAATCATCCTACCGCAGCTAATCTTTGCAAAGAAAAGTTCATGTGTGCACCTCCACGCATGGTCCAGTTGGTATTCGGGTTGAAATTTACTTTAAAAGGTTAAAAGTTTCGAATCCAGAGACACGCACAGTGTGAGTGCTCCATTGCTGTTAGGCCGAAGGCCTAGTTTGCGAGAGACACCTTGTGTGAGTCACTGCGTAAGTCCTCACTCAACCTGGAAGGCCGATGATTTCCTGATTTACATCATCCACGATGTTCCTTGGGGCTGAGGTGATGGGGCCGGAGCAAGGGATTTCAACTTAAGGAAAAGAGTTAATTGCACCTGGTATCCTTACTTTTCCACAAAGTTTTAAGTAGCATCCATACTTTCATCTAATTCGCTTAACAGTCATACTTATTGGTGAAATTAACACCTGACATCCGAAAACCGAGAATTGACCTACTGTAGTCGGTTTTAATCAAAATTCCTTTTATTTTTCATTGTTCCCATACTTGGGGCCAAACTTTTCCCAACCATGGTTAATTCTTCATTCCCTCCATTATCCCAACCGATTCCTCCCTTCAAAATAGACCTAAACCCAATTTTTTATTCTCCAATTCTTCTACACGGTTTCTCTGCAATTGAAGAAGAAGAAGAGAAGGAGAAGTATAAGTATTGCCCACCACACATGTGACCCCTCTCGTGTCTCCCTCAAGTGCTGCATTCTATCATTGAGTTGCTTTGCTCCCCTCCCATCCCCGTCCTAGGCTGTAATTCCCGCCCCCCCCCCAAATCCCAACTTCCTCGCGGGAATACCCACAGGAACCATATAGGAATATTGACACTAGAAGAAAAAGAAGGAACCAGACAAAATGCTTTGATCCATTTCATCATTTTCTTGTCCAACAATTTCCACTCTATCCTTTGGACTTAATCAATACTCAGCTTCTCAACCCCAATTCCACATGATCCTTGAGCGACGGCAAGCCGTCGTCATAATCGTCTGCCGTAGAAAGGGACAAAGGCAAAGCAACAGTGGCCTGCCGCAGAAAATGCAGACGATTAACGGGCTGAGCTCTTTTCACGGTTGCGGAAAAATGCAGGGGGCTTTTTGATTTTTATTTCCTTTATTATTGATAGTAGTGATACACAACCTTGGCTAGAGTCAGGTTAAAAGTAGGGTTAAGTCCGGTCAATGGTCGATTTGAGCAATCAACGGTAAACCAACAGGTCATTCGGATGCCAGATGTTAATTTCACCAATAAGTATGGTTGTTAAGCGAGTTAGATGAAAGTATGGATACTACTTAAAACTTTGTAAAAAGTATGGATAACAGATGCAATTAATTCTTAATGAAAATAGTCCGAAAATTTATGTGTGTTCTGTTTCCATACTCTTACGACTATCTTTTTTCATATTATTTAAGTTTGTATATTCGCAGCTACATTTATGCAGATTTAAAAATTCTTTTAAAGTATATTACCAAAACTAATCGACGCACACAAAAAACTTTATACTTACCTTTACTGTTGTGACCAAGAATTTTCCAATAGGTGTAAGGATTAATCGATTCTTCTATCTTTAAACATTTTTTCGAGCTTTACCCTCATTTATAAAGCGACATGTTTTCAGTTTACTTTATTTTAAATTTACCTTTAAATAATGGTTAAAATGTCATAACAACCAATTGGTTGGTTGAGAACAACTTATAAATAAATGGTACAAAAATAAAATAGAATATCAAAACAAGATAGCTCAAGCCGTTTTACTCATGTTTCGTAATATAAAGATCATGAAACACCAGAGTTTCCAATATAGCATAATTCTTTTTTTACAAACTAACCTGTTACGACCCGCAGCTCGGGCTAATTGATAAAATGAACGAAGGAAAATAATGAACAAAATTGGAATACGATCATGTTAAGTGGGATAGATAAAATTTAATTTCTACGAGGTCACTAATGTAAAAAAATAATAATAGTTATAACATGTAATTTATTAAATGTAACAATTACATAATACAATTGCACCTACTAGAAAAAGAAAAATAATAATAAAACCACCCCTCCCATGCCCAGCCGGCCTACCCCCTTGAGAAAACCAAAAAGCCTTCTCAAAAGGCTTAATCTCTAGGAAAAGCCTTACACCCTTTTACATGCATTGGACCCCTACCCCCTAAAAAGCCTCACATCACTCTCCATCATCATCTCCCAAGAAAGAGTGTTATCATTTTCTCCCTCTCTCCTCTCACTCTCGTCAGCCACAAGCCAAAAGAAAGAGAAACCCATTTGCAATTTTCTACTTTCATTCAAGCTTTCAACTCCATCATCACTTCTTCACTCATTCCTCTTTCTTTCTAAAATATACACTCCCTTTTCTTCCTCTACTTAACCGTGTGCCTATATGTATAGAGGGTAAAGATTTCTTCAAGCTCTAGAATGCAAGAACAATAAATTCAAGCCTAAGGATTCTTTTTAAATATTAAGGTAAGATTTGGATGTATGTTTTTTTTTTATCATCTAACCTCCAAGAAGCCATCTTCATTTTTGTTCTTAACCCTTCAAACCGTGGCTCTTTGGGTATTAGGGGAGGAGATTTCTTTCAAAAACAAGACAAGAATCAAGCTCTAAAACCATCCAAGTTATCATCAAGCTCAAATGTAAGATTTTCTTGAATGTTTTTCCTTTGGTCTCCTTTTAAGAACCACTTATGAACTTGACTCCATTTTCTTCTTTTCTTCAAGTTTTGGCCGAGCCTAAAGTGGGAGAGGAGAAAGTTTTAGCACATCTTGTTCAACTCAAGATTTAGGAAGGCAAGTAATATTCCTTGATACTTCATGGAATTTAAAGATCTAAGTGTATGTTTATATCAAAATGGATCATCCATGGTTATGTTCAAAGATTTGACAGCAAGAATATGTAAAATAGGTGGATTTGTTTATAGTATATGTATATACATACGGGTATGTACACGGATCTAAGTATATATATAACAATAAAATGATTTTGGGAGTATATTTACATATATATATATATACACATACGGTTATGTATATACATACACTTGGTATTCTCGGCAATAATGTGTATTTTAAGGTTTTGACTTAGTTTAATTGTGAGAAAATAAAAATATATACATATATATATATAGGTATATATACGTATGTATATAGCTATATATGTGGGTAAGAATTATGAAAAATATATATATGTAGGATATATATATATATATATATATATATATATATATATACATATTTCGGCCATATGTATATAGTGTAGCCTAATGAATTTATTTTTATGAAAAGTATACTTAAATGATTATGACATGAGATATATACATATATATATATCTATAAGTATGTATTATTGAGAATAATAAATATATATGGAGTATATATACATATATGTAATTTTCGGCCAATTAAAATATTTTGGCCTAATGACTTCATTTTTTTTAGAAAAGTATATTTAAAGGATTTATGACATGATATATATATACATATACCTATATGTGTATTATTGAGCAAATATATAAAAATAACATATGAATATTTCGGTTCTATATATATACTTTTGGCATAATGACTCTATTTATATGAAAAGTATATTTAGATGATTTTGAACATAACAAATATGTATATATATACATTCGATTATATAATATTAAGTAGTAAAAGAATTTTTAAATAACTATATACACATATGTATGTTAAAACTATGGAAATAAGCAAACTTTTATATAATATATTATGTCTTAAAATGATTTTATATATGTATGTACATACACATATATATCTTCGGCCATAGGGCCTTTTCATTTTAAAATGATGGAATACGGTTTGTATACACATGTGTATATGTTATATATATGTTAATGTATGAAAATAAATAAGTTTGGATATATTATATATACATATCGTAAAAAGGATTTTATAAATGTTTACTCAAAATATATATATACAATTCGGTCATAAGATCATCTAAATACTAAACTATGGCTCAAATATGTTTCATGTGCATACATATGTATATTATATGTTAAGATATGGAAATAAACACGTTTTTGAATATTATATGTAATAAAATGATTTTATATGTATACGTATATTGATTACATAGAAGTCGGCCTTTTTGGCTATTTTCATAATAAAGTAACTTTATTACATGGTATACACTTGTGTAAATGTGTATTATATAAACTAAACTGTGAACATGCTAAGTTTTGATATTATACAAATACATCACAAAGTAATTTGTATATGTATACACTACACATATTCGGCCATTTTGGCCATTTTTGTTTTATAATAAAGTTACTTTACTATAGTGATTACATATGTATAAAAGTGTAATAGATAAATTAATAGATTAAGTTTTGACATTATATGATCATATCACCAAATAATTACATATGTGCACTATATATATAATTCGGCCATTAGGCCTTTGAAAATAAAAGATTCATATATTTTGTATTTATATAGATATCTATATGTACATGTACAATTATATGTTGATATATGAAAATGCTAAAGTTTTGGATAATACATATCATACTTGTAAAATCATTATGTGCATAACTTATAATTCGGCCATTAGGCCTCTTTATTAAGATGACTCTATTATGTTTATGTGGTGCACGTATGTATGATAAGATATATAAGGAATGACCTTATTATGTTTTATGGATATAAGTATGAAACTTTATCAAGTGTATATGCTATGATACTCTTACACACTTTAAGAACCCTCATATATATGGAAGTATATATATATTGTACATACATATAATATATATACATGTTCAAATACGATGTTATGATGTTAACGATTTTATTTCGTGTTAATAGTATTCTTATGTGTTGTAGATTATTATGTGCAAGTTAAGATGTAAGTTATGAGATTCCTACATGGTATGTTAAGGAAGTAGGAAGTTTATGTCCTAGGTACTTAAGTTATGAATTATGCAGTCCGTGTGGAGAGTGGATATTATGGAAGCCTGGTTAGGGTATTTCTTTAAGTCATGATAAGTAGATTATATTGATGTGTAATTTTTAAGTATGACAAGTAGATCGTGTTTAAGTAAGTGATCTTACTAGTAGTATGACCAAGATACCCTTATACTACCGAGTCTCACATTGCATGAAATCAAGATTTGAGAAGTTATGTTTTACGTTACATGTTTTCAAAGTTCATATGCATATGAATGAAAAGTATGTTTCAAGGAAAAAAGACAATGTTTTCTAGTATGTTTACGACATGAGATATGACAAGTATGAAAAGTATGGAAATGTAACGAATTGTATCTACGAGACGGAAGTTTCTTCATGCGACAAGTGTAAGGTTCTTGTGAACACCATGTGAAGAACATGGCTCTTGAACCTTACATTACATGTTGGGTATCGGGTTGTACCTTGTGAAGAGCTTGGCTGTCGAACCCTTCTATGTACGATGAGTCGGGTGAATACCATGTGAAGAACATGGCTACCGAATTGTTTTGTGTTGAGTCTTGAACACCTTGTGAAGAGCTTGGGTTCATGGCCGGCGCGTCAACGTAAAGCTACCTACTCGGATGATGTACGGGTCATCGTTTACGTACCTTTACGGAGATTCTTTCCGGACGTCGTTAGATATAATTCTTACATTTCAATGGCCATCACGTATGCATGAAAAGTATGACCATGGAAGTTTTGGCATGTTATTGCATGATTTTAAAAAGGCAGCTATGTTTTACCTTATGATCATGATGCATTACACATTTATGCCTGTCAGGCCTCCTTCAATGATGTAGTAGAATTAAGCTGTGATGAATAGAGTTAAGAAGGTAACTCTTAAGTTAAGGAAATCGTGAGGCTAGAGTTTATGGATTTTAGCTAGATCTGGAGATCTTTCTTTTCTTGTATGTGCAGTATTACTTGTCTGTCATTATCTGTCGATGATGTATGAACTGTGATGGTGATGCTTAATGCTGATCATATACGAAAAGACAAACACTGGTCCTTGTCTACCTACTTCCAGTTTACGTTTATACCAAGGTATTTTACTGGTTAAAAATAGAGACGTGATTATCTGTTTTGACAAATGTGGTATTATGTTTGGTCACTCCGTCTCCCCATGTATGATCCACATGTCGTATCCAGTAAGACTATTTGCTGAGCGATTAAAAGTCGGTGGCTATCGCTCATACTTGCCTCATTTATCACATTCCAGATAACAGGTGTCACTATACAGATTTGTTGAAGACATAGTAGATAGTCCATTGATAACGAAGAGCATACCGAGATATTCTTGAAGGCGTTAGGTCTCAATCTATGATGTATTTCAGAAGATTTCAATATTCAGTATATGATGACTTGTACAGATTATGAAGTAGTGCATTGCATGTCGATTTTGATTTGTTTATGTTATGATGCTTCCGCTGATCGATTCATTATTCATGTCGACATGTACATGTATAGTATCGACGCCTTGTACTTTATGGAGTAGAGTACGGCGGGTGCACCGGGTCGGAACCCTGGTTTCGGGCGGGGCGCTACAGGTGGTATCAGAGCCAAGGCTCCAGATCCACTGCGGACTCATAAGTAAACGACGACATGAATTTAAGCAGTGATCTTAGAATTTAAGAAATGATTATAGACATAAGAAGCAATCTTAAACGCATGTGACAACCCCCGTATAAGGAGAATTGAACAAAAATAGGCAGATACGAGGAACTAGAAAGTATAAGTAGTTCGTATAGGCTTTCTAACATTACATAGGTCAAATTAGTAGGAAGTATACGGAAACAATAGATTAAAAAAAAACTATCCTAGGTCGAAAAAAAAAAGAAAAAAATTTTTTTTTAGCTGAATCATAGATGATTAAGAGATGACGTTAGAAATTAAGTTACGATTTTAACCTAAGTCGCAATCTTAAACAAGTGACGAATCGAACATAAGCGACGATCTTGAATATAGGCACTGATCTTAGATACAAGCGATGATCCTGAACTTAGGTCGCAATCTTAGATATAAGTGATAATTTAGATTAAGAGTGGATCTACGAATCAGACGACAATCTAAATATAAGTACTGAATTAGTCATAAGCGACGATTATACACTATTTATGATTTAGAAATAAGAAGTGATCTTAGAATTTAAGAAATAATCATAGACGTAAGAAATGATTTTAAATGAAAGCGACAACCTTAGTATAAACATAAATATATAATAGTAAAATGTATTAGGTTATGATCGTAGAACCTAGGTTACGATTGTAGAACTTAAGCAAAGATTGTAGAATCTAAGTATATGATCTTAGACTGGGCGCGGCAGCCTTAGTACAAGAGAAATAAAACGGTATTAGGCAGGTACGAGAAGCTAGAGAGTATAAGTATGTTGTTAAGCTTTCCGACATTATACAGGTCAAGTCACTGGAATACCTCAATTCTGTTTTCCTGTTAGTAACATAGTAGTCATAAACTGTACATTCCCTAAGTTTAGGTTCAGCTCTATTTGGGATAACATTTGGGGATAATGATAGAATTTCATAGGCTGATTAAGATATGATATGTGGTAGAACTATAAGCGGTGGTTTATGAGAATTAGGGCGATTGAAGTTTCATAAATATGTCGCACAAGTGGTACGTGTGGGATTAAGACGATGAATTTAGAAAAATTTTAGAGTAGGTCAAAGATGTTAGTCATATTAGGGGTGTAAACGCATAGAAATAAGAATACGATTATATAAATAGAAATAAGGATATAATGAGCCATATCATATCGGGAGTTAAAATATGGATTCTGAAGGACGTCGAATTATCTGGGCTGAATTAGTGTGCGTAAGTTGAATTTGACTGAGCATGGTTAGATTAGAATTGGTATGATTGAACCGGATCAGGGTTAACGGTTGAATTTGGTAAAAATAAAAGTTAGTACACGACGCAGGAATATGAGGTAGTAAATACTTAAACGGGTTATTAGGAGATATACGGTGATAGTAAGTTGAGGAAAATTTCATCGTAAGTCGTTGAATACTAAGTTGAATCCTAGGTGATTAAGGAATGATGATAGAAATTAGGTGTCTAGATCTTTAGGGGTAGAATCGATACAATTCCTAAAGTTTCGAGGACGAAACTTTTTATAAGGGGAGAGGAATGTTACGACCCGCAGCTCGGGCTAATTGATAAAATGAACGAAGGAAAATAATGAACAAAATTGGAATACGATCATGTTAAGTGGGATAGATAAAATTTAATTTCTACGAGGTCACTAATGTAAAAAAATAATAATAGTTATAACATGTAATTTATTAAATGTAACAATTACATAATACAATTGCACCTACTAGAAGAAGAAAAATAATAATAAAACCACCCCTCCCATGCCCAGCCGGCCTACCCCCTTGAGAAAACCAAAAAGCCTTCTCAAAAGGCTTAATCTCTAGGAAAAGCCTTACACCCTTTTACATGCATTGGACCCCTACCCCCTAAAAAGCCTCACATCACTCTCCATCATCATCTCCCAAGAAAGAGTGTTATCATTTTCTCCCTCTCTCCTCTCACTCTCGTCAGCCACAAGCCAAAAGAAAGAGAAACCCATTTGCAATTTTCTACTTTCATTCAAGCTTTCAACTCCATCATCACTTCTTCACTCATTCCTCTTTCTTTCTAAAATATACACTCCCTTTTCTTCCTCTACTTAACCGTGTGCCTATATGTATAGAGGGTAAAGATTTCTTCAAGCTCTAGAATGCAAGAACAATAAATTCAAGCCTAAGGATTCTTTTTAAATATTAAGGTAAGATTTGGATGTATGTTTTTTTTTATCATCTAACCTCCAAGAAGCCATCTTCATTTTTGTTCTTAACCCTTCAAACCGTGGCTCTTTGGGTATTAGGGGAGGAGATTTCTTTCAAAAACAAGACAAGAATCAAGCTCTAAAACCATCCAAGTTATCATCAAGCTCAAATGTAAGATTTTCTTGAATGTTTTTCCTTTGGTCTCCTTTTAAGAACCACTTATGAACTTGACTCCATTTTCTTCTTTTCTTCAAGTTTTGGCCGAGCCTAAAGTGGGAGAGGAGAAAGTTTTAGCACATCTTGTTCAACTCAAGATTTAGGAAGGCAAGTAATATTCCTTGATACTTCATGGAATTTAAAGATCTAAGTGTATGTTTATATCAAAATGGATCATCCATGGTTATGTTCAAAGATTTGACAGCAAGAATATGTAAAATAGGTGGATTTGTTTATAGTATATGTATATACATACGGGTATGTACACGGATCTAAGTATATATATAACAATAAAATGATTTTGGGAGTATATTTACATATATATATATATATATATATATACATACGGTTATGTATATACATACACTTGGTATTCTCGGCAATAATGTGTATTTTAAGGTTTTGACTTAGTTTAATTGTGAGAAAATAAAAATATATACATATATATATAGGTATATATACGTATGTATATAGCTATATATGTGGGTAAGAATTATGAAAAATATATATATGTAGGATATATATATATATATATATATATACATATTTCGGCCATATGTATATAGTGTAGCCTAATGAATTTATTTTTATGAAAAGTATACTTAAATGATTATGACATGAGATATATACATATATATATATCTATAAGTATGTATTATTGAGAATAATAAATATATATGGAGTATATATACATATATGTAATTTTCGGCCAATTAAAATATTTTGGCCTAATGACTTCATTTTTTTTAGAAAAGTATATTTAAAGGATTTATGACATGATATATATATACATATACCTATATGTGTATTATTGAGCAAATATATAAAAATAACATATGAATATTTCGGTTCTATATATATACTTTTGGCATAATGACTCTATTTATATGAAAAGTATATTTAGATGATTTTGAACATAACAAATATGTATATATATACATTCGATTATATAATATTAAGTAGTAAAAGAATTTTTAAATAACTATATACACATATGTATGTTAAAACTATGGAAATAAGCAAACTTTTATATAATATATTATGTCTTAAAATGATTTTATATATGTATGTACATACACATATATATCTTCGGCCATAGGGCCTTTTCATTTTAAAATGATGGAATACGGTTTGTATACACATGTGTATATGTTATATATATGTTAATGTATGAAAATAAATAAGTTTGGATATATTATATATACATATCGTAAAAAGGATTTTATAAATGTTTACTCAAAATATATATATACAATTCGGTCATAAGATCATCTAAATACTAAACTATGGCTCAAATATGTTTCATGTGCATACATATGTATATTATATGTTAAGATATGGAAATAAACACGTTTTTGAATATTATATGTAATAAAATGATTTTATATGTATACGTATATTGATTACATAGAAGTCGGCCTTTTTGGCTATTTTCATAATAAAGTAACTTTATTACATGGTATACACTTGTGTAAATGTGTATTATATAAACTAAACTGTGAACATGCTAAGTTTTGATATTATACAAATACATCACAAAGTAATTTGTATATGTATACACTACACATATTCGGCCATTTTGGCCATTTTTGTTTTATAATAAAGTTACTTTACTATAGTGATTACATATGTATAAAAGTGTAATAGATAAATTAATAGATTAAGTTTTGACATTATATGATCATATCACCAAATAATTACATATGTGCACTATATATATAATTCGGCCATTAGGCCTTTGAAAATAAAAGATTCATATATTTTGTATTTATATAGATATCTATATGTACATGTACAATTATATGTTGATATATGAAAATGCTAAAGTTTTGGATAATACATATCATACTTGTAAAATCATTATGTGCATAACTTATAATTCGGCCATTAGGCCTCTTTATTAAGATGACTCTATTATGTTTATGTGGTGCACGTATGTATGATAAGATATATAAGGAATGACCTTATTATGTTTTATGGATATAAGTATGAAACTTTATCAAGTGTATATGCTATGATACTCTTACACACTTTAAGAACCCTCATATATATGGAAGTATATATATATTGTACATACATATAATATATATACATGTTCAAATACGATGTTATGATGTTAACGATTTTATTTCGTGTTAATAGTATTCTTATGTGTTGTAGATTATTATGTGCAAGTTAAGATGTAAGTTATGAGATTCCTACATGGTATGTTAAGGAAGTAGGAAGTTTATGTCCTAGGTACTTAAGTTATGAATTATGCAGTCCGTGTGGAGAGTGGATATTATGGAAGCCTGGTTAGGGTATTTCTTTAAGTCATGATAAGTAGATTATATTGATGTGTAATTTTTAAGTATGACAAGTAGATCGTGTTTAAGTAAGTGATCTTACTAGTAGTATGACCAAGATACCCTTATACTACCGAGTCTCACATTGCATGAAATCAAGATTTGAGAAGTTATGTTTTACGTTACATGTTTTCAAAGTTCATATGCATATGAATGAAAAGTATGTTTCAAGGAAAAAAGACAATGTTTTCTAGTATGTTTACGACATGAGATATGACAAGTATGAAAAGTATGGAAATGTAACGAATTGTATCTACGAGACGGAAGTTTCTTCATGCGACAAGTGTAAGGTTCTTGTGAACACCATGTGAAGAACATGGCTCTTGAACCTTACATTACATGTTGGGTATCGGGTTGTACCTTGTGAAGAGCTTGGCTGTCGAACCCTTCTATGTACGATGAGTCGGGTGAATACCATGTGAAGAACATGGCTACCGAATTGTTTTGTGTTGAGTCTTGAACACCTTGTGAAGAGCTTGGGTTCATGGCCGGCGCGTCAACGTAAAGCTACCTACTCGGATGATGTACGGGTCATCGTTTACGTACCTTTACGGAGATTCTTTCCGGACGTCGTTAGATATAATTCTTACATTTCAATGGCCATCACGTATGCATGAAAAGTATGACCATGGAAGTTTTGGCATGTTATTGCATGATTTTAAAAAGGCAGCTATGTTTTACCTTATGATCATGATGCATTACACATTTATGCCTGTCAGGCCTCCTTCAATGATGTAGTAGAATTAAGCTGTGATGAATAGAGTTAAGAAGGTAACTCTTAAGTTAAGGAAATCGTGAGGCTAGAGTTTATGGATTTTAGCTAGATCTGGAGATCTTTCTTTTCTTGTATGTGCAGTATTACTTGTCTGTCATTATCTGTCGATGATGTATGAACTGTGATGGTGATGCTTAATGCTGATCATATACGAAAAGACAAACACTGGTCCTTGTCTACCTACTTCCAGTTTACGTTTATACCAAGGTATTTTACTGGTTAAAAATGGAGACGTGATTATCTGTTTTGACAAATGTGGTATTATGTTTGGTCACTCCGTCTCCCCATGTATGATCCACATGTCGTATCCAGTAAGACTATTTGCTGAGCGATTAAAAGTCGGTGGCTATCGCTCATACTTGCCTCATTTATCACATTCCAGATAACAGGTGTCACTATACAGATTTGTTGAAGACATAGTAGATAGTCCATTGATAACGAAGAGCATACCGAGATATTCTTGAAGGCGTTAGGTCTCAATCTATGATGTATTTCAGAAGATTTCAATATTCAGTATATGATGACTTGTACAGATTATGAAGTAGTGCATTGCATGTCGATTTTGATTTGTTTATGTTATGATGCTTCCGCTGATCGATTCATTATTCATGTCGACATGTACATGTATAGTATCGACGCCTTGTACTTTATGGAGTAGAGTACGGCGGGTGCACCGGGTCGGAACCCTGGTTTCGGGCGGGGCGCTACATAACCTCACTAAATTGGTTGCGCTTCTTATATTGTGAAGTAGCAATTGATCGACATAGCTTGACGCATCATTATGAGTCATCGGGAAACAACCTCTATGTGTTTCTTACACATGTGTATAGTTATGTACATCCGATCTCCTCATACTCCGCCATAGACGAGAGACTCTAAAGCAATGAAACAATGTTTGTTGTTGTTAACCATTTGATTATGGTATTGGAATGATGTAGTATAAACAATACATTCCCCTATTCAATAATAAGAGCCGCAGAAACAGCCTCTTGCACAAAGGGTAGGGTAACAATGCATACATCAAATTGTCTCAGACCATGCACAATCACATAAGCCTAGTGCAAATGGAACGCCCTTTAATACATTCCCCTATTCAACAAAGAGTGCAAGAAAATAAGTGCAGTTTTGTCTACATTATCTAATATATGAAACGCTCATACTCCAGAAGCGTTTATTTAATTTTATCATATCTACCCTAACTATTACAAAATGCCTTATCGACGGTCACTTCTAATTTTTTTTTCTATGATTTGACATTTGTGACGATATCAGGTCACGTTTACAAACTTTGAATTTATTAATCAATTCATTCGTCGTATTTTTATCATTTATAGACATTTAATGTATGTCGACAATTCAAAATGCAACCTTCCTTCCAAGAGGAAACAAAGCTACATAATTCATGTACTTGTTCCATCTTGTTAGTTGTTATAGTTGATTGAAGTCTACACTTTTTTGTGAAAAGGATTGTTACAACAACCTCATTATGTGAGAGTCGAATGTACGTAACTATACTCATGCGTTAGAAACACACATATGTTGTTATTCAATGAACTATAAGGAAAATTACATCAATTTGTGTCGATCAACTGCTACTCCACAATCTAAGAAGCTCAGTCATTTTGATTTATTGAAAATCATTAATTGACATGAAATTTACATTAATATCTTGGAATGCTAGTTGGAATATTATTAATGCTATTTTCATCTTACTGGCAACTTTAGAGAAGGGCAAGAAAATCTCAGCAAAGAATATGTTTAGACATTCAAATCATTGAAGATGTGACAAATATTTTTTAAGTTTACAGGGTTAAAATATTCTTAGGGATATTAATATGCTGTTCATAAGCAACTAGCAATAATTAGTAACACAGCCACATATTTTGTATGTTTTATTGTTTATAAGCAACTAATAATACTTGCTGTGAAATTATTTAAAAAATTCTTTCAAATTCATCTAATAGAAAGAGTATTACGTTTCTAAACTGTTTCGACGACAGAAGATAATTTTAGAAAGTGTATAATAGGATTGCGTATATCAATAATACTGCGTATATCCGATCGCGAAAAGATCCGACTTCTTTTCAAAATCTGTGTAAACACGAGATCTTAATACATCTGGAGCATCCTTTTAACTCTTCCGACGACCGAAAATAATTATCTACCTTGAGAATATTGGAATTGACCGATCATAACTTTATTCTAAACGTTCATGCAGTTCACGAAATGACTTTTTCTTTGTCAAGACAATCTACTCTTTCAATTAAATGCTAGATTTATTGTCTCAGTTCCCTATCACATCTTCATGTTTCATGCGTAAAATTAGGCATTTGAATTTTTTTTTATGGATATCTTGGTTTCGTATATTGGACAAAAAGATGAGATAGGAAATTGAAATATCAAAGTTGAATCTACCTGTTACTGGTACTCATTAAATCAACTTATTCACATGGGTAATGAATAAAACAAAATGACTCACTAAATTAGCTGCGCTTTTGATCGACACGCAATTTTCATTATGGGTCAACAGAAAACAACCTATATGTGTTTCTAACACATGGATATGGTTGCGTACATCCGACCCTTTATACCCGCCATATACGGAAGCCTATAAGTCAATGGGGGTAATGTTGTTGTTGATTCACATGGGAAGGAAAACAGGTTTCGCGTAAAGAATATACCAAAAGGAAAGCAGAAACACTGCAGATTTAAGAGTATCTCAAATTTTAATCAAAATATATAAATAAGAATGGTATTTAAAAGAAATAAAAGAATATACAAATACAGAGTAAGAGAAAATAGATGTTCATATTGCAGTTTTTAAATGCTTCTGCAGGAAAGATAAAGAACAGCATTTTTAGGCTAATTAGACTCCGCCAAATTGTAGCATCCACCTTTTTTTTTTTTTTTTTTTGATGACAATATCCAATTTTAATACAAACCAGTATCTGCCAAAATGGCTTTAATTACATGGAAAGATTCGCCCCAATGACGCATAGTAGGAATGTCCAAACCCAATCTAGCCAGGACATGGACGCGGTAGTTGCCCGAACGATGATTAAACTCAAATATACAATTACAAAGTCGAATCTTTATTTTAGACCGAAGATGATCCAAAGATGATACTTGTTATAGAGAATGTGACCGACTCGAGAATGTCAGAGTTGTGAAGTTGTTGTTCTAAGAAAAACCTTACGATGATCCAGTTAGTTATAATGTTTTTTTATTAATTTAGAATTATTATGTTGGAATATTTACAGAAACATGCCTTTTTTTTATGGTTCGAGAAAAATATTTTTTTGATTCAACTCAATGTACCCTCTGTTGGTGTATGTTTTTTCTTATGTATGTTGTGACGAACGAATGCATGTCCAAAAGATGTGGGGTAATGCCATATGAACTGCTTGTGCATGGTTGCCAATTGGCACCACGAGTCGAGTTGCATAGTGAAGTTGCTTGCATGTCGGAAGTCGCCTTGGCCGAGGTGACTTGGGATACCTCATGTACAGGGGCCGCAGCCGACCTACTAGGCATAGCAGAGGTGACAGCTGAGGTTGAGGTGACTAGCATTTGATGCATATGGGTAATGCTGGTTAATGCAAATCTGAGATCTATGTTGGTGCTGAGGAGGCTTTCTACGCCTCCTGGACAGCACTGGCTAAATTGTGTATTTAGACCCAACTTGTCGATATAAGCCTTAGGCGGTCTGTTTCCTTGTAAGGTTAGATGATGTCAAACTGTAAAGAACTGGCCATTAACCTTGTCGTGTTGTAGAGTGTTAATTTTGTCCTCATCGAATGCCCTTATATCAACTTTGTCCACCTTAAATGAGGAAGAAAATCTTCCGGTAATAGACAAGTCTCTTGACTGTTTCACAACTACACGTCTCTGATGTGTCAATACTTGATTAGAGGCATGTTAGACGGTAATGATTAAAGCTCTTGGCGCTATTCTTAGGGAGGTTATATTTGTATAACTTTAATTACCGACGTATGTTTTGTTTACCATGTTTTTAGATTACGAGGGTCAGGAATCCCAATTAATACCAAATTTTATCCTAAACATTTGTATTAAAGTACCCTTCTTCTCTTTCATTTTCTTATTCACCTTTTATTTTCTTCGATCTTCTTCCATTTCCATCTTTTCATTCGTCTCTCTTGTCTCTAACAAATTTCTATCATCGATGTATGTTCATCTTCAACCTCCAGTTTAACTCTCTCCCGTCAACTTCTTTCGGTAACATCTCCTCCTTACCCCAACTAGCCAAGTAAATTTCTTCTTCCTCCTCATCCATTCACTGTTTAATCATATCTTCATCCTTTATGATTCTCAAAATGTATAAGAGAGGGTCTCATATACCACTGGAGGAGGTATGAGTATAATCCCTCATCGGAGAAAACTGATTCTGATGGCGTTCTCCGCCCTGCCAAGAGATAGAAAATGGCAGTAGTTTCCGCTGTTAGGCCCAGTAATGTTGCCGGTCTAGTGGTGCTATTTCGACGGCACCCAAGGACCCCCTCCACGCAGCAACTTGTCATTTTCTTTGTTTTCCGTACCATAGACCATTCTACCCTTTCTTTTGAGTCCGTATATAGAGCTGTTGGTTCTCGGTTAGTCCAGCAGAGCTTTTTCTTTTTGAACGAGGCTGAGCTGGTGTGAATATGTGAGATTTAACAAATAGACGACGCTAGTTTCAGCCACAATTTTAACCCATTTGGTACGACAACCTACGAACACCTTAGGGGTACGAGGCTGTATATAAAGAATACCTTAGAGTAGGCTTCACCTTTCCTATCTCCAACCCCTTAAAGATGATCTTGATGTAATATCAGCTCTGACTTCCACAAATAATGTCCAATGGTCTCAGAACCATTCCTAGTTACCTTATCTTTCTTCGAGCCATTTAAATCATTTTTGAAAGAGAAAATTTCAGGGACTTTTTTGTTATCACTGTAATCAGAAAAGTGCACTGTGTGCATGTGAATAAACTGAAAACAAAAACGCAAACAAAACCGAGGCGAGCGCAAGGACTCTGTCCTTAAGACGAATTGCTCCGGTATACTGTGCCCAACCGGATGGAACAAACGTCTCCCAGGATACAACGGTTTCAGTTCATACGGGCGGCACTACAACGTAAGAACTTCGACGAACCTGTTAAAGGAGTACCGATTTCTCGAGAACGAATGCAATGCAGTATGCTTGTAGGAAAAGATTGCTTTACTGTTTTTCACAGTGTAATTTTCGTATGCATGCATGGTGTAGTATATATAGATAGAGGGTAGTTAAAGGAGGTTGAAGGAGGTTGAATGTAAGAACAAATCTGGACCGTTGGATCAAAACAGTTAAAGATCTCCACCGTTAGATCATAACCTTTGTCTGAACAAAGGTAAGCCATTGGATCAGTAAACCGAAGATAGGATCAAATCTGGAGCGTTGGATCACCAACCGCGATGAACTGCAGATAAACCGTAGGATCAGACTTAATCTGCACCGTTAGATCACCGCAGATAATCGTAGACCGTAGGATCAAGTAATTATTTTTCTGGAAAAATTTAAAAGAAATTTATCCAAAAAGATAAGAACCGGGCGGGCGAGCCACGAGCCACGAGCCACGAGCCCGAGCACGAGCCGAGCCGAGCCGGCCGGACGGGCGGGCGGCGGCGGCGCGCGCGCGCGCGCGTGTGTGGTGAACCTTGCCTGAGCTGCGTCCTGACTCCGTCAGAAAACTTCTCATGCCCTTAGGGCACATCTAAAGTGCCTCTCCTACCACTATATTTGGTGGCATTTTCCCTCCAAGTGACCAATGTGGTATTCCACTTAAAAGCCACTTTTTCTAATTTCCTTCCAATTTTTACTCCAACTTTGAGCATTAATTTCTCATTCACCCGGTATCGGAATCGAGTGATTCAAAAGCCTAAATTCATCTACTCGTCACGTAGATAATTTAGAAATTATTAGTTTTCATTTTTGATTAACGAACACTAATCATAATTAAGCTCAAAATATGATGGTTGTCAACTTTTGACAAACCCATTTGCCAAACCTCAATTTCTCCAACAATCCCCCACATGAATGAAAATTAATGCAAATATGAATGCAGACTCTATCGAGAAATCAGACAAAGAAATGTTGCATCAGAAGAGGTAGCTTCTGGCCTTGAACCTTTCTTAGTGATGTATCATCGGATCCACTCAGCTGGTTAGTGACCTGATGTCTTGAACTATCAGCCTTTATTGTGAACCTAGACAATGATACTCACACAACATTTCCTTTAACACCCCTTTGGGTTCTCATGGTTGTGTTCATTATGGCCATGAACAACCCTGGTTTCAGAAAGTGTTTTTAGAGAATTCTTGCCTCTCAGAAATCTCATAGAAGCGGCCCCACTTCACACTTACATAGGTGATTCCTATCAAAAGTATTCTGCCATACCCCACTTGATTTATCAAGATATAGGACATCATTAAAAGCATTAGCTTAACCTAACGGTTCTCTGCAGATAGCACTTTTGTTTAACGGAATGAGTAAGTGCTAACTGAACCCTTATAACTTAGTTTTCCCATTGAACCAAGATTCTGGGATCTCCAGTCAACAAGGTTGGGTTACCGTTACAAAGATTCATGCTTTGTAGGCTTAAGTCCCATTCCGTTTGTCAACTTTGACATTTGATCTCTAGGCAAAGCTTTTGTAAGCGGATCCGCAAGATTCTCCTTTGATTTTATGTAATCAATGGAAATCACGCCATTAGAGATCAACTGCTTAATGGTATTATGTCTCCGACGTATGTGTCGTGACTTGCCATTATAGATGCTGCTTTGAGCTCGTCCTATAGCTGACTGACTGTCACAATGTATGCTGATAGGAGCGATTGGCTTAGGCCAGCATGGAATGTCTTCTAGGAAATTTCGAAGCCATTCAGCTTCTTCCCCAGCTTTATCGAGTGCTATAAACTCAGCTTCCATAGTTGACCGAGCTATGCATGTCTGCTTTGTAGACTTCCATGACACAGCACCACCACCTACAGTGAATAAGTATCCACTGGTGGATTTAGAATCCTTACAATCTGATATCCAGTTTGCGTCGCAATATCCTTCCAATACTGCTGGATATCTTGTGTACTGTAATCCAAGGTTCATAGTGTATTTCAGATATCTCATCACTCTATTTAGAGCTTTCCAATGTTCGTCACTTGGATTACTGGTGAACCTACTCAATTTGTTTACTGAACAAGCCAAGTCAGGTCTTGTACAGTTTGTTATGTACATCAGACTCCCAATGACTTGTGAATACTTTAATTGAGCTACAGGTTCACCTCGGTTCTTCCTCAAGTGTATACTTAGGTCTAGTGGGGTCTTTACAGGTTTTACATCAAGCATATTGAATCGTTTAAGAACAGACTCAATATAGTGACTTTGAGACATGACCAATCCTTCAGCTACCCTAGAAATTTTAATTCCTAGAATAACATTGGCAACCCCCATGTCTTTCATGTCAAAATTTCTCGTTAACATCTTCTTGGTATTCAAGATGATGTCGTGTGTATTACCCATGATTAGCATATCATCTACATAGAGACATACTATCACATAGGCATTTGGTGTGTTTTTTATGTAAACACACTTGTCACATTCATTGATCCTGAAACCGTTTGACATCATGGCTTGATCAAACTTCAAATGCCACTGTTTTGGTGCTTGTTTAAGTCCGTACAAAGACTTAACAAGTCTACAAACTTTCTTTTCTTGTCCTGGAACAGTAAACCCTTCAGGTTGTTCCATATAAATCTCTTCTTCCAGCTCGCCATTCAAGAAGGCAGTCTTTACATCCATTTGATGGATCTCTAGGTCGTAGACTGCAGCAATAGCAACTAGCATTCTTATGGAAGTAATCCTAGTTACTGGTGAATAAGTGTCAAAGAAGTCAAAACCTTCCTTTTGTCGATAGCCCTTAGCTACCAACCGGGCCTTGTACTTATCAATGGATCCATCCTCTTTGAGTTTTTTCTTAAAAATCCACTTGCATCCAAGCGGTTTACTCCCTTGAGGAAGATCTACCAGCTCCCACGTGTGATTTTGAAGAATTGATTCTATCTCACTGTTTATTGCCTCCTTCCAGAAGGGAGCTTCTGGAGTTGACATCGCCTCTGAAAACGTTCTTGGATCGTTTTCTACCAAGTATGTTAGAAAATCTGGTCCAAAAGATGTAGGTATTCTAGTTCGTTTGCTTTGACGCAGTTCCTCACTTTCTTGAGGAGTCGTCTCACGCGCTCGCTTATGAGTGCTTGCTTCTTCGCTATTTTCGTCTTTCTTTGGAAAGACATTTTCAAAGAACACTGCATTTCTTGATTCCATGACAACATTCTCATGTATGTCAGGAATGTCAGACTTGTGCACCAAGAATCGATATGCACTACTGTTAGTTGCATATCCTATGAATATGCAATCAATTGTTTTAGGCCCAATTTTAACTTGTCTTGGTTTGGGTACTGCAACCTTTGCCAGACACCCCCACACTTTCAAGTATTTGTAACTAGGCTTATGGCCTTTCCAAAGCTCGTATGGGGTCTCATCCATCTTCTTTGGTGGTATTCTATTTAAAATGACGTTGGCGGAGAGAATTGCTTCCCCCCACAAGTTCTGCGGTAAGCCCGAACTTATCAACATAGCATTCATCATCTCTTTCAGAGTACGGTTTTTGCGTTCAGCAATACCATTCGATTGAGGTGAATATGGTGCAGTCGTTTGATGAATAATGCCATGTTCTGAACAGAATTCATTGAACGGTGCATCATATTCGCCACCTCTATCACTACGAATTGACTTAATTCGTTTGCTAAGTTGATTCTCAACTTCATTTTTATAATCTTTAAAAGCATCTAAGGCCTCATCTTTGCTACTTAGCAAATAAACATAACAGTATCGAGTGCAATCGTCAATAAAAGTCACAAAGTACTTTTTACCGCTTCTTGTTTGCACAAACTTTAAATCACAAACATCTGTGTGAATTAAATCTAACACTTCAGTGTTTCTTTTGATTGAAGGAAATGGTAACTTAGCCATTTTTGCTTCAACACAAACTTGGCACTTTTCATTACTGAAACTTAGTTTGGGTAATAAGTCGAGATTAATCATTCTTTGTAATGACTTATAATTAACATGACCCAAACGTAAATGCCATAAACATGAAGACTCAAGCATGTAAGCGGAAGTAGAAGCAGTCTTATTAGCCTCATCGGGCGTAGTCTTCGTTGGTACAATAGTTATAACACTAAGTTTAAACATATTGTCCATCAGGTACCCCTTCCCTAGAAATACACCATTCTTAGTCAGAATACATTTGTTACAATCAAATACTAGCCTAAATCCATGACTGACTAGTAAAGCACCAGAGACTAAGTTCTTGCGAATGTCGGGAACATGCAGCACATCCTGCAACGTCAATTCTTTCCCGGAAGTCATCTTCAGAATCACTTTGCCCGAACCTTCAATTTTCGAGCTATCTTTGTTTCCCATGTACAGCCTTTCATTGTCTTTCGCAGGAGTATATTCCTTGAACATTCCCCTGTTTGCACAAACGTGTCTAGTGGCGCCAGTGTCCACCCACCACTGGCTCGGATTACCTACAGCATTACATTCCGAAACAACAGCACACAAGTCCAAATCATCCATTGCACTTACAAGGTTGGCTTTGGCTTTCTCTTGCCTTTTCTTGGGCTTCCTGCAGTCAACACTACGATGCCCTTGAATTCCACAATTGTAACATTTTCCAGTGAACTTTTTGGCAACCTTCTTGCCCTTCGCGTTCACTCCGACAGAATTTCCTCTCTTCTTTTTCGACGCCTCTGCAACGTGAGCTTTTGCATGGCCAGAACTGGAAGACGGCTTCTTCTCTGCCTTTCGATTGTCTTCCTCTATACGGAGTCGGACAATCAAGTCTTCCAAAGACATTTCCTTTCGCTTATGTTTGAGATAGCTTCGGAATTCCCTCCACGAAAGAGGAAGCTTCTCAATCACGGCAGCAACAAGGAAAGATTCACTAAGGGACATACCCTCTTCTTCCATTTCAGCAACAAGCATCTGAAGTTCCTCAATCTGAGAAACAACAGTCCTGGAATCTGTCATCTGAAAATCAAGAAATTTTCCAATAATAAATTTCTTAGTACCGGCATCCTCAGTCCGGTACTTTTTGTCTAACGCCTGCCATAAGGATTTCGCAGTTTTATAAGTAGAATACAATCCATACAATGAATTATCTAAACAACTTAAAATGTGACTCAAACAAACATAATTGCTGTAACTCCATGCTTCAGCAATCAGATTATTTTGCATGTTCACATTCTGATCTTCCACCGGCACAACCTCCGGAGGATCCTCAGTCAGCATCTTAGCCAAACCCAACGTGGTCAAGAAGAACAACATCTTCTGTTGCCAGCGTTTGAAGTAACTTCCTCCAAACTTCTCTGGCTTTTCAACCTGTCCCACAGCAGGAACAGGAGCAGTGACTGGAGCAGCGGGTGCAACAGGAACAGCATTGTTCTGTTCCTCAGAAACGCCCAGATGCACACCGTTGAACGAGTTGGAACTTTCGCCTTCCATATTTCAGTTTCTGTTAAACGCAATACAGAAAACAGAAGCAGAAACTGATTAGTTTCGTACAAACAGACGCAGTAAACGCAACGAGAGAACCGAAACAGATTACAGTATATATCAAAATAGAATTCGTCTTAAGAATGTTATCACTGTAATCAGAAAAGTGCACTGTGTGCATGTGAATAAACTGAAAACAAAAACGCAAACAAAACCGAGGCGAGCGCAAGGACTCTGTCCTTAAGACGAATTGCTCCGGTATACTGTGCCCAACCGGATGGAACAAACGTCTCCCAGGATACAACGGTTTCAGTTCATACGGGCGGCACTACAACGTAAGAACTTCGACGAACCTGTTAAAGGAGTACCGATTTCTCGAGAACGAATGCAATGCAGTATGCTTGTAGGAAAAGATTGCTTTACTGTTTTTCACAGTGTAATTTTCGTATGCATGCATGGTGTAGTATATATAGATAGAGGGTAGTTAAAGGAGGTTGAAGGAGGTTGAATGTAAGAACAAATCTGGACCGTTGGATCAAAACAGTTAAAGATCTCCACCGTTAGATCATAACCTTTGTCTGAACAAAGGTAAGCCATTGGATCAGTAAACCGAAGATAGGATCAAATCTGGAGCGTTGGATCACCAACCGCGATGAACTGTCAGATAAACCGTAGGATCAGACTTAATCTGCACCGTTAGATCACCGCAGATAATCGTAGACCGTAGGATCAAGTAATTATTTTTCTGGAAAAATTTAAAAGAAATTTATCCAAAAAGATAAGAACCGGGCGGGCGAGCCACGAGCCACGAGCCACGAGCCACGAGCCCGAGCACGAGCCGGCCGGACGGGCGGGCGGCGGCGGCGCGCGCGCGCGCGTGTGTGGTGAACCTTGCCTGAGCTGCGTCCTGACTCCGTCAGAAAACTTCTCATGCCCTTAGGGCACATCTAAAGTGCCTCTCCTACCACTATATTTGGTGGCATTTTCCCTCCAAGTGACCAATGTGGTATTCCACTTAAAAGCCACTTTTTCCAATTTCCTTCCAATTTTTACTCCAACTTTGAGCATTAATTTCTCATTCACCCGGTATCGGAATCGAGTGATTCAAAAGCCTAAATTCATCTACTCGTCACGTAGATAATTTAGAAATTATTAGTTTTCATTTTTGATTAACGAACACTAATCATAATTAAGCTCAAAATATGATGGTTGTCAACTTTTGACAAACCCATTTGCCAAACCTCAATTTCTCCAACATTTTTTACATGTAAGTCCTCTAAAAGTTGGTCCGAGGTTAGTAAGCGAACCCTAAAAAATGAGTTCTAGTTTGTTGAGAAGCTTTCGTCTTCCGCTAAAAACTAGAAGAGATTCTTCTTTGACATAAAGAAGGTCAGCATGACAAGCCTGGATGTTTGGTGTATGTCAAAAGCCAATAACAAAAGGCCGAACAAACGATACCAAGATATGGGCTAAGAGCCTTCAGAATTTCGACGCTACTATTAATTGACTCAAAGTAAATTAGTATATCCTGAGGATGACTGATCTGAACCATTTAATGGGGAGTAGGGGCGAGCTTCAGGCTTCTAAACAAAAAGGACTTAGATGTCATTAAGGTGTATTGTTGAGATTGTCACTTCTATTTGTTTGATTGTTATATTCATTAAGCAGCCAATAATTGTTGTTTGACTGTGCAGGAGCCATGTCTGCGAATCTAATTGAGGCACTAAAGGCCAAAAGGAAAGGTGTAAAGGAGCCGTAGCCCTTGGGGAGTCTTTGATCACAACCACCGGTTGTTACATCTTAGCTAAGGTTTCAAATGGTTTAGTTATCATAACTTCCTATCCTAACAATAGTTTTTATAGAGTTGTTACAATCTTTATCCTTGTACACTTTGATTTGTATCAAACCCTAATTGTAGATAGGGTATACATATACAGCAGCTTGAAGCTGCCGCCGTGTAATGTTGTGTATGAATGTGAAGATACCAAATTTTATCTCTCAACTCTTTCATGGTATCGGAGCCATAACGACTCCAACGAGTGTTATTTTTTTCCTCCTATCGGTTTCTTGCTCCTATGGCCGACACCTCTTCTGCTAAGCATGGCTCTCTTGATGGAGTCATTACTATCAATGTTGCTGCTCAACTTTCAATCAAACTAAACAAGAACAATTTTCTCTCGTGGAAAGCTCAGTTTGATGCTTTGCTGTATGAGTATGATCTCATGGGTTTTCTTGATGAGAGTGTTCCATGTCCCTCTAAACATGTCACTGATAAAGAGGGCACTGGTCAATCAAATCCGGATTATGCTATCTGGGTTCGACAGGACAAGATGTTACTCCATGCTATTCTTGCCTCTGTTTCTGAAACTGTGGTGTCTCTCATTGCCACAGCCTCGTCTTCACGTGATGCTTGGACAAAGATTCACAGATTATATGCGAACAAATCACGTTCCTGCATAATGAATCTTAAGGAAAAACTCACAAATATCACGTGTGAGTCCCAACCTGTTGCTGATTATCTTCAGACTATCAAGGGCATTGCTGACGAGTTGGCCCTTGCTGACACTCATCTGAGTGATGATGATCTTACTATCTTTGCTCTCAATGGGATCGGTAGCAGTTTCAAAGAAATTGCTGCTGCTATTCGTGCTCGTGATACTCCTATTTCTTTTGAAGAACTTCATGACAAACTTGTGGAGCATGAAGCGTTTCTTAAGCGTGAAGAGAGTCGGAGTGCAGCTGCTGTCACGGTTCATGCCACCCAAGTGAAACCCGGACGTGGTTCGAATTTCAGTGGTGCACAGGGGTCCTTCCGCAGACGGCCCTTCTCTGGCCGATCGGCGCCTAGCAACGGGAGTCCGTCCCAGTTCAGCGGGTCGGGTGGTGGTCAGCAACCGGCTGCCACTCGTTCCTCGCGACATCCATCCCAACCTGGAGTCACCTGTCAGTATTGTCAGAAGCGTGGACACACAGCTCGCCAGTGTTATTCTCTGAAGCGGTCCCTACAACAACAACAGCCCAAATTCCATCACACCACCTCCGGGATGCCGAAACACAATTGGATCTTGGATTCTGGGGCGTCTCATCATGTAACCAATGACCTCAACACATTATCCCATCATCAGACATATGAGGGTCCTGATGATGTGCTCTTAGACGATGGTTCTGGCCTTGTCATCTCAAACACTGGTTCTTCTGTTCTTCCTTCGTCTTCTAAGTCCTTCATTCTTTCTAATGTCTTGCATGTTCCTCTCCTCACTAGAAACTTGATTTTTGTTTCAAAGTTTTGTCAAAATAACAAGACCTCCATTGAATTTTTTCCTTTTTCTTTTGTTGTGAAGGATCTCAAAACGGGGACGCAGCTTGCTCACGGGGGGACCAAGGGTGATGTGTACGAGTGGGATGTGCCGTCAACATTGTCTTCTGCGACGCCATCAGTCTCCGATCCTGCGGCGCGTGCATTCGTTAGCACCAAGTCTGTTACAACCCGCATTTCCGGGTCGGTGGGAGATGAAATAAAATGATGGAAAATATGATGCAAATGCAATGTCGATAAAATTTTAGTGGATTTTAAACTTTTATTTAAGAAAAATAAAGACATCGACATTATATATCGGGGTTAGAAACAGTCGGAAAAATAACCAAAGGATAAGTTATCGGATACAACAAGACTCGACTGGACTAGATAACAAACATTTTGGACATACGATACGAGTGATATAAGTTAGTCTGCAACAACCTAAGTCGTTAGACATAGATCATACCAAATAAAAATACCCGATATGGTAATTCCAATACACACTATTATTATATTTTCTTCCAATCTCCTCACATGACACGACAAGATTCCCTCCCCTCCCCCTTGCACGCCTGTTTCAGGCTTTCCTTTTTCCCAAGACTAATGCCACCAAAACCAAAATACCCTACATATTTTACTAATATACTTTAACTTTCCCACACTACAATATCATCTCACAGTACACCACTTTTTCTTTTTCTTACAACATCACCTTTAACACTTTCCCAAAACCCTCCAGACCATGTGACCGTTTCCCCCCCCCGGTCCACTCCATGGGAAGGATCAAAAGTCTTCCAAAAAGTACACCACCTCTCTCTTCATCACCACCCTAAAACCTATCCTACCCACTTTATTCCAAGGAAATCTCCTTTTCTCTCTCCCATCTTATTTCTCTCGGCTGAAGGTAATCAAAAGGGGGGAAAAGTGCTTTTGCTTTTTACATTTTATAATTCATTCTCTTTGCTTTACAAAAACACAAAAGACTTCCTTTCTCCTCCATTATTTCGGTCAAGTGGAGAAGGAAGAACATCTCAACTTCAAGTCTCCAAAACCGTGTGTATACATGAATAGGGAATGAAGATTTCTTCAATTCTTTAATTATTAAGGTAAGAATTGTGTGTATGTCTCATTAATCATCTAGGCTCCAAGAAGCCATCTTCATTTTGTTCTTAACCCTCCAAACCATGATCCACTAAGCAAGAAGAAAACAAGTTCTTCAACATTAAAGGTGAAGAACAAGCTTGCATGTGTAAGGATCCTTAAGGTAAGAACTAAAACCTCTCTTTTAAACACCCTCTTATTACTCATCTTTCAAAAAGACTCAACTTTTCTTATTTTCTACTTAGCACCCGTGAGATTGAAGGAGGAGGGAAAAGAAGGTTTCTTAAGTGAAAAGTGAGACACTTCGATGATTTTCTAAGGTGAGTTCCTAAGATTTGAGCTTGGACATCTATTGATCTTTACACCTCAAAATTAACTCACCATTCTTTCACTTGGCTCCAAGAACCGTAGGTCACCAAAGGCAAGAAAAGAGGCAAACTTTTCCTTAAAGTGTAAGACTCAAGGAAAGGCAAGTATTCTTCCTAAATACTACATGATTTTAAAAACGTTTAGCATGTATGTTTATACTATGTCGGATCATCATTGGTATGTTTAAGATTTTCTTCAATATATATACAAATCTACTTTTTATGTGATATACATATGTATGTATAAATATATGTATATGCGTGTATTTATGTGTGTATATAAGATGTATATGCGTGTATGTTATGTAGATGTATAAGTGTATGCCTGCGGGTATATTAAGTACGTAGATGTATAAAGTGTATGTATGCGTGTATATTGAGTAGATGTATAAAGTGTATGAATGCATGTATATTATGTAGATGTATAAAGTGTATAATGTATGCGTGTATATATTATGTATATGTATATATGTGTATATGATATGTATATGTATATATGCTTGAGTATAAAAAAAAAGTATATATATACACATGCGGTTACACATATACATTCACTTAGTATTTTTGGCCATAACATGTATTTTTGAGATTTATATCTTATTTTAAAGTGTGAGAAAATATATATAGTATAGATACATATATTTCGGATATATATAAAGATGTATGCAAGATTAGGAGAATATATATATGTAGAGTACATGTATATATTTCGGCTATACATATATAAAGTGTAGTCTAATGAAATTATTTTTATGAAAAGTATATTAAATGATTATGACATGAGATATATAATATATATATATATATATATATATATATATACATTTATATATATATATATATATATATATGTACTGTTGAGAAGAATATACATATATACTATATTTATATTTCAGATTTATATATTTCAAATTTATATATATATATTTCGTCACATATATATATATATATATATATATATATATATATATTTCAGATTTATATATATATTTTTGGCCTAATAACTTAATTTTTATGAAAAGTATATTTACATGACTTAAGAGATGATATATTTATACAAATATGTGTATTATTTAGAAAAATACACATATATAGTATATTTACATATTTCAGCACATATATATATATGTATATATATATTTCAGATTTATGTATATAGTTTTGGTCTGATAATCTAATTTTTGTGAAAAGTATATTTTCATGATTTAAGACATGACATATTTATTCATATATGTGTATTATTGAGAAAAATATATATATATGTATATAGTATATGTACATAATTCGGCCTATAGGGTATTAGTGGCCTAAATGACTTTAGTTTTATAAAAAGTGTTTTTAAATGATAAGAGGTTGAAATTGCACCTTAAGTAGACATATACGTATAGTATATAAATTAAGATATGAAAAACGGGTTATTTCAAGTATTATGGACTTATATATGTAAAGTATATAAAAATTATACAAATATATTTATATGTATCATAAATTCGGCCAATAGGCCTTTTAATGGTTAAAAGGCTTAAGTATATTTCATGAATATAAACATATGTCAAAATATGAAAATAAATAAGTTTTGGGTATTATATAATTTATATATACCACAAAATGAATATAGATATGCATACACCTTATTTATTCGGCCATTAGGCCTTTTTGCTAAAATGAATTTACTATGATTATGTTGTGTATATAAGTATGATATGTGTATGTGATAAGACACGAAAGGTGTAACCTTATTATGATTTATGTATTTATTTATGTGACATGATAATATATGTCTATTTGTACCATTATACATTTAAAGAATATTCACATGTATGGAAGTATGTATTATACATACTAATATACATATATATATATATATACATGTTCAAATACGATGTTATGATGTTAACGATTTTATTTCATGTTAATAGTATTCTTATGTGTTATAGATTATTATGTGCAAACTAAGATGTAAGTTATGAGATTCCTACATGGTATGTTAAGGAAATAGGAAGTTTATGTCCTAGGTACTTAAGTTATGAATTATGAAGTATGTGTGTAGAGTTGATGTTATGGAAGCATGGTTATGGTATTTCTTGAAGACATGGTAAGTAGATTGTATCGATGTAATTCTTTAGGTTATGATAAGTAGACGCATTGATATGTATTTCTTAAGTATGGTAAGTAGACCGTATTTAAGCAACTGATGAGGAAAGGATGTAGTATGATCAAGATACCCTTACACGACCGAGTCTCACGTTGCATGAAATCAAGGTTTGAAACGTTATGTTTTACGTTACATGTTTTAAAAGTTCATATGCATATGAATGAAAAGTATGTTTCAAGACAATGCTTACGACATGATTTATGACATGTATGAAAAGTATGGAAATGTAGTGAATAGTATCTTCGAGACGGAAGTTTCTTCATGTGACAAATGTAAGGTTCTTGTGAACACCATGTGAAGAACATGGCTCTTGAACCTTACATTACATGTTGGGTATCGGGTTGTACCTTGTGAAGAGCTTGGCTGTCGAACCCTTCTATGTACGATGAGTCGGGTGAATACCATGTGAAGAACATGGCTACCGAATTGTTTTGTGTTGAGTCTTGAACACCTTGTGAAGAGCTTGGGTTCATGGCCGGCGCGTCAACGTAAAGCTACCTACTCGGATGATGTACGGGTCATCGTTTACGTACCTTTACGGAGATTCTCTCCGGACGTCGTTAGATATAATTCTTACATTTCAATGGCCATCACGTATGCATGAAAAGTATGACCATGGAAGTTTTGACATATTATTGCATGATTTTAAAAAGGCAGCTATGTTTTACCTTATGATCATGATGCATTACACCTTTACGCCTGTCAGGACTCCTTCAATGACGTAGTAGAATTAAGCTGTGATGAATAGAGTTAAGAAGGTAACTCTTAAGTTAAGGAAATCGTGAGGCTAAAGTTTATGGATTTTAACTAGATCTGGAGATCTTTCTTTTCTTGTATGGGCAGTATTACTTGTCTGTCACTATATGTTGATGATGTATGAACTGTGGTGGTGATGCTTAATGCTGACTATATGCGAAAAGACAAACACTGTTCCTTGTCTACCTACTTCCAGTTTACGTTTATACCAAGGTATTTTACTGGTTAAGAAATGGAGACGTGATTATCTATTTGACAAATGTGATATTATGTTTTGTCACCCCGTCTCCCCATGTATGATCCACATGTCGTATCCAGTCAGACTACTTGCTGAGCGATTAAAAGTCGGTGGGTATCGCTCATACTTGCCTCATTTATCACTTTCCAGATAACAGGTGTCACCATACAAACTTGTTGAAGGCATTGTAGATAGACCATCGATGACGAAGAGCATACCGAGATATTCTTTGAAGGCGTTAGGCCTCAATTGATGATGTAGCTCAGAAGATTCCAGTATTCTGAATATGTTGACTTGTACAGATTATGATTTAGTACATTGCATGTCGATTATGATTTGTTTATGTTATGATGCTTCCGCTGATCGATTCATTATTCATGTCGACATGTACATGTATGGTATCGACGCCTTGTACTCTATGGAGTAGAGTACGGCGGGTGCACCGAGTCGGAACCCTGGTTTCGGGCGGGGCGCTACAGGTGGTATCAGAGCAAAGGCTCCAGATCCACTGCGGACTCATAAGTAAACAACGACATGAATTTAAGCAGTGATCTTAGAATTTAAGAGATGATCATAGATATAAGAAATGATCTTAGACAAGGGTGAAGTAAGTTGAATACCGTAAGCATGGATAAGTAGGACTGGACACAATATAAGGTTTAATCAGATTAGGATTAGAGGTTGAAATTATTAAGCTATGATACCAATATAAATTTAAGTTGAAGGATATTAAATTAAGCAATGATCTTGAACTTAGGTCGATATCTTAGATATAAGTGATGACTTTGATTAAGAGTTGATCTAAGCATCAGACGACAATCTAAGTGTAAGTATTGATTTAGTCATAAGCGATGTTTATATACTATTTATGATTTAGAAATAAGAAGTGATTTTTGAATTTAAGAAATGATCATAGACGTAAGAAATGATCTTTAAGTAACATAATATTTGGAGTTCGCTTTAAAACTGCCGCACAATTTTCATATTCCAATCAGCGTCTTATGTTTATAACACTACTTTCCACTATGCGTGTGCTTATTCTCCCACTCAGTATTTAAGTTTTCTGAAATTGTTCTTTTAAAAGAGTTTATTGAGATTAAGGTTTGTTACAGTCTCACAAGAGGAATTGACATTAACGCCAATACATTTGACATTCGCATTCATCATATAATAAGTCGAACACAATAGAGGAAAGGTGTATGCAAATTAATGAATACAAACATTTTTTTTAATGATACGTTATGAATGTAGAAGTTAAGCAAAGATTGTAGAATCTAAGTGTATGATCTTAGACTGAGCGCGACAGCGTGAGTATAAGAGAAATAAAACGATATTTGGCAGATACGAGAAACTAGAGAGGATAAGTAGGTTGTAAGCTTCCTAACATTTATACACGTCAAGTCACTGGAATACCTCAATTCTGTTTTTCGATTAGTAATATAGTAGTCATAAACTGTACATTCTCCAATTTCAGGTTCAGCTCTATTTGGATAATATTTGGAGATAGTGATAGAATTTCGTAGACTGATTAAGATATGATATATAGTAGAGCTATAAGCAGTGATTTATAAGAAATATGACGGTTAAGGTTTCGTAAATACTCTGCACAAATAGTACGAGTAGGATTAAGATGATGGAATTAGAAATTTCAGAGTAGGTCAAAGATGTTAGTCTTATTAGGGATATAATTCATAACGGTAAGAATACGATTAAATGAGGATATGAAAAGTCATGTCATATCAAGAGTTAGATTATGAATTCTGAAGGACTCGGATTATCTGGAACGGATTAGTGTGCATAAGTTGAATATGAGTAAGCATTACTAGATTAGAATCGATTTGATTTAATTGGATTAGGGTAGCGGTTGAATTCAGTAAGTTAAAAGTTAGTATAACGCAGAGAAATGTGAGGTGGTAGAATATTTAAGCGGATTAGTAGAGGTAGACGGTAGTAGCAAATAAAGAAAACTTTATCATAAGTCGGTGAATACTAAGTTGAATCATAGGCAATTAAGAAATGACTCTAGAAATTAAGTGTTTAAATCATTAAGGGTAGATCAATACCCAAGTTTCGAGGACGAAACTTTTTGTAAGGGGGGAAGAATGTTACAACCCGCATTTCCGGGTCGGTGGGAGATGAAATAAAATGATGGAAAATATGATGCAAATGCAATGTCGATAAAATTTTAGTGGATTTTAAACTTTTATTTAAGAAAAATAAAGACATCGACATTATATATCGGGGTTAGAAACAGTCGGAAAAATAACCAAAGGATAAGTTATCGGATACAACAAGACTCGACTGGACTAGATAACAAACATTTTGGACATACGATACGAGTGATATAAGTTAGTCTGCAACAACCTAAGTCGTTAGACATAGATCATACCAAATAAAAATACCCGATATGGTAATTCCAATACACACTATTATTATATTTTCTTCCAATCTCCTCACATGACACGACAAGATTCCCTCCCCTCCCCCTTGCACGCCTGTTTCAGGCTTTCCTTTTTCCCAAGACTAATGCCACCAAAACCAAAATACCCTACATATTTTACTAATATACTTTAACTTTCCCACACTACAATATCATCTCACAGTACACCACTTTTTCTTTTTCTTACAACATCACCTTTAACACTTTCCCAAAACCCTCCAGACCATGTGACCGTTTCCCCCCCCCCCCCGGTCCACTCCATGGGAAGGATCAAAAGTCTTCCAAAAAGTACACCACCTCTCTCTTCATCACCACCCTAAAACCTATCCTACCCACTTTATTCCAAGGAAATCTCCTTTTCTCTCTCCCATCTTATTTCTCTCGGCTGAAGGTAATCAAAAGGGGGGAAAAGTGCTTTTGCTTTTTACATTTTATAATTCATTCTCTTTGCTTTACAAAAACACAAAAGACTTCCTTTCTCCTCCATTATTTCGGTCAAGTGGAGAAGGAAGAACATCTCAACTTCAAGTCTCCAAAACCGTGTGTATACATGAATAGGGAATGAAGATTTCTTCAATTCTTTAATTATTAAGGTAAGAATTGGGTGTATGTCTCATTAATCATCTAGGCTCCAAGAAGCCATCTTCATTTTGTTCTTAACCCTCCAAACCATGATCCACTAAGCAAGAAGAAAACAAGTTCTTCAACATTAAAGGTGAAGAACAAGCTTGCATGTGTAAGGATCCTTAAGGTAAGAACTAAAACCTCTCTTTTAAACACCCTCTTATTACTCATCTTTCAAAAAGACTCAACTTTTCTTATTTTCTACTTAGCACCCGTGAGATTGAAGGAGGAGGGAAAAGAAGGTTTCTTAAGTGAAAAGTGAGACACTTCGATGATTTTCTAAGGTGAGTTCCTAAGATTTGAGCTTGGACATCTATTGATCTTTACACCTCAAAATTAACTCACCATTCTTTCACTTGGCTCCAAGAACCGTAGGTCACCAAAGGCAAGAAAAGAGGCAAACTTTTCCTTAAAGTGTAAGACTCAAGGAAAGGCAAGTATTCTTCCTAAATACTACATGATTTTAAAAACGTTTAGCATGTATGTTTATACTATGTCGGATCATCATTGGTATGTTTAAGATTTTCTTCAATATATATACAAATCTACTTTTTATGTGATATACATATGTATGTATAAATATATGTATATGCGTGTATTTATGTGTGTATATAAGATGTATATGCGTGTATGTTATGTAGATGTATAAGTGTATGCCTGCGGGTATATTAAGTACGTAGATGTATAAAGTGTATGTATGCGTGTATATTGAGTAGATGTATAAAGTGTATGAATGCATGTATATTATGTAGATGTATAAAGTGTATAATGTATGCGTGTATATATTATGTATATGTATATATGTGTATATGATATGTATATGTATATATGCTTGAGTATAAAAAAAAAGTATATATATACACATGCGGTTACACATATACATTCACTTAGTATTTTTGGCCATAACATGTATTTTTGAGATTTATATCTTATTTTAAAGTGTGAGAAAATATATATAGTATAGATACATATATTTCGGATATATATAAAGATGTATGCAAGATTAGGAGAATATATATATGTAGAGTACATGTATATATTTCGGCTATACATATATAAAGTGTAGTCTAATGAAATTATTTTTATGAAAAGTATATTAAATGATTATGACATGAGATATATATAATATATATATATATATATATATACATTTATATATATATATATATATATATATATATGTACTGTTGAGAAGAATATACATATATACTATATTTATATTTCAGATTTATATATTTCAAATTTATATATATATATTTCGTCACATATATATATATATATATATATATTTCAGATTTATATATATATTTTTGGCCTAATAACTTAATTTTTATGAAAAGTATATTTACATGACTTAAGAGATGATATATTTATACAAATATGTGTATTATTTAGAAAAATACACATATATAGTATATTTACATATTTCAGCACATATATATATATATGTATATATATATTTCAGATTTATGTATATAGTTTTGGTCTGATAATCTAATTTTTGTGAAAAGTATATTTTCATGATTTAAGACATGACATATTTATTCATATATGTGTATTATTGAGAAAAATATATATATATGTATATAGTATATGTACATAATTCGGCCTATAGGGTATTAGTGGCCTAAATGACTTTAGTTTTATAAAAAGTGTTTTTAAATGATAAGAGGTTAAAATTGCACCTTAAGTAGACATATACGTATAGTATATAAATTAAGATATGAAAAACGGGTTATTTCAAGTATTATGGACTTATATATGTAAAGTATATAAAAATTATACAAATATATTTATATGTATCATAAATTCGGCCAATAGGCCTTTTAATGGTTAAAAGGCTTAAGTATATTTCATGAATATAAACATATGTCAAAATATGAAAATAAATAAGTTTTGGGTATTATATAATTTATATATACCACAAAATGAATATAGATATGCATACACCTTATTTATTCGGCCATTAGGCCTTTTTGCTAAAATGAATTTACTATGATTATGTTGTGTATATAAGTATGATATGTGTATGTGATAAGACACGAAAGGTGTAACCTTATTATGATTTATGTATTTATTTATGTGACATGATAATATATGTCTATTTGTACCATTATACATTTAAAGAATATTCACATGTATGGAAGTATGTATTATACATACTAATATACATATATATATATATATACATGTTCAAATACGATGTTATGATGTTAACGATTTTATTTCATGTTAATAGTATTCTTATGTGTTATAGATTATTATGTGCAAACTAAGATGTAAGTTATGAGATTCCTACATGGTATGTTAAGGAAATAGGAAGTTTATGTCCTAGGTACTTAAGTTATGAATTATGAAGTATGTGTGTAGAGTTGATGTTATGGAAGCATGGTTATGGTATTTCTTGAAGACATGGTAAGTAGATTGTATCGATGTAATTCTTTAGGTTATGATAAGTAGACGCATTGATATGTATTTCTTAAGTATGGTAAGTAGACCGTATTTAAGCAACTGATGAGGAAAGGATGTAGTATGATCAAGATACCCTTACACGACCGAGTCTCACGTTGCATGAAATCAAGGTTTGAAACGTTATGTTTTACGTTACATGTTTTAAAAGTTCATATGCATATGAATGAAAAGTATGTTTCAAGACAATGCTTACGACATGATTTATGACATGTATGAAAAGTATGGAAATGTAGTGAATAGTATCTTCGAGACGGAAGTTTCTTCATGTGACAAATGTAAGGTTCTTGTGAACACCATGTGAAGAACATGGCTCTTGAACCTTACATTACATGTTGGGTATCGGGTTGTACCTTGTGAAGAGCTTGGCTGTCGAACCCTTCTATGTACGATGAGTCGGGTGAATACCATGTGAAGAACATGGCTACCGAATTGTTTTGTGTTGAGTCTTGAACACCTTGTGAAGAGCTTGGGTTCATGGCCGGCGCGTCAACGTAAAGCTACCTACTCGGATGATGTACGGGTCATCGTTTACGTACCTTTACGGAGATTCTCTCCGGACGTCGTTAGATATAATTCTTACATTTCAATGGCCATCACGTATGCATGAAAAGTATGACCATGGAAGTTTTGACATATTATTGCATGATTTTAAAAAGGCAGCTATGTTTTACCTTATGATCATGATGCATTACACCTTTACGCCTGTCAGGACTCCTTCAATGACGTAGTAGAATTAAGCTGTGATGAATAGAGTTAAGAAGGTAACTCTTAAGTTAAGGAAATCGTGAGGCTAAAGTTTATGGATTTTAACTAGATCTGGAGATCTTTCTTTTCTTGTATGGGCAGTATTACTTGTCTGTCACTATATGTTGATGATGTATGAACTGTGGTGGTGATGCTTAATGCTGACTATATGCGAAAAGACAAACACTGTTCCTTGTCTACCTACTTCCAGTTTACGTTTATACCAAGGTATTTTACTGGTTAAGAAATGGAGACGTGATTATCTATTTGACAAATGTGATATTATGTTTTGTCACCCCGTCTCCCCATGTATGATCCACATGTCGTATCCAGTCAGACTACTTGCTGAGCGATTAAAAGTCGGTGGGTATCGCTCATACTTGCCTCATTTATCACTTTCCAGATAACAGGTGTCACCATACAAACTTGTTGAAGGCATTGTAGATAGACCATCGATGACGAAGAGCATACCGAGATATTCTTTGAAGGCGTTAGGCCTCAATTGATGATGTAGCTCAGAAGATTCCAGTATTCTGAATATGTTGACTTGTACAGATTATGATTTAGTACATTGCATGTCGATTATGATTTGTTTATGTTATGATGCTTCCGCTGATCGATTCATTATTCATGTCGACATGTACATGTATGGTATCGACGCCTTGTACTCTATGGAGTAGAGTACGGCGGGTGCACCGAGTCGGAACCCTGGTTTCGGGCGGGGCGCTACAAAGTCCGATGTGGCCAACTGGCATCATCGTCTTGGCCATCCCTCGTCCCGTGTCTTTCAACTTCTGAGTCATAATAAAGATATTTCTGTTGGGTCTAGTTCCAAGTCTGATAAGTTTTTTTGTTAGTCATGTCTTAGCAATAAGAGTCATAAATTGCCATTCCATCATAATTCTATATCCAGTCGGGGTCCACTTGACTTAATATATTCTGATGTATGGGGACCTTCCTCTGTTGAGTCGATTGATGGCTTTCGGTATTATATACGCTTCACGTGATCTTCTTGACAAGTTTCATTTAGCTGGCATCAAGGATGCTACCACTCCTATGTCCTCTACTACGCGGCTACTTCTTGACGATGGCTCGCCACCCACTGATTCTAAGCAGTACCGCAGTCTCATTGGTGCCTTGCAATATCTTCAGCTAACTCGCCCCGACATTGCCTTTGCGGTAAATAAACTTGCTCAGTTCATGCATGCACCAACACAAACTCATTGGACTACTGCCAAACGATTACTTCGGTATCTTAAACATACACTGCCTTATGCTACGCCGTCGGCAACCCTTCCACCTCCGTGCTTTTTCTGATGCTGACTGGGCAGGTGATCATGACTCATATCGCTCTACTACTGCTTTTGTTCTTTTTCTTGGCGGAAATCCCATATCTTGGTTTTCTAAAAAGCAGCGAACCATAGCTCGTTCCTCTACTGAAGCGGAGTATCGCTCCGTTGCATCCGCTGCTGCCGAAGTCACTTGGGTCACTAATCTTCTACACGAGCTTGGCGTTCCTCTTACCACTTCGCCAACTATTTACTGTGACAACTTGAGTGCTACTTACTTATGTGTTAATCCAGTGTTCCACAGTCGCATGAAACACATTGCTCTTGATTATCACTTTGTACATGAAAAGGTTGCGGCGGGAACTCTTACCGTTTCGCATGTCTCAACCGCTAATCAACTCGCGGATGCACTAACAAAACCACTGCCTAAAGATCGTTTTATTTCTCTTCGTTCCAAGATTGGCGTTTCCGACGGAACCACCATCTTGCGGGGCGTGTAAAAGAGCCGTAGCCCTTGGGGAGTCTTCGATCACAACCACCGGTTGTTACATCTTAGCTAAGGTTTCAAACGGTTTAGTTATCATAACTTCCTATCCTAACAATAGTTGTTATAGAGTTGTTACAATCTTTATCCTTGTACACTTTGATTTGTATCAAACCCTAATTGTAGATAGGGTATACATATACAGCAGCTTGAAGCTGCCGCCGTGAAATGTTGTGTGAATGTGAAGATACCAAATTTTATCTCTCAACTCTTTCAAAAGGAGAACAGGAGTCGACTGCAGCTGCCTAGGACACTCCTATTGTTGTGATCGCTGTGGTGGCAGCAGAGAGGCCAACTGGCTTGGCGAAGAAGAGACTACTCAGACAAATACCAGCAATGCAATTGACGATACAGTTAGAGGAGCTTCGGGATAAGAGCGTAATTATGCCCGCATGTCAAGCCATTCTCTAAGTATTTTTCATGACCTGTGTTGCGTTATTTCTTTTCGATGCCAGGCTTACTGAGGAATGCTAGGGTCATTCTCCCTAGCTCAAGCCAGGAGTTAGCAATACAGGTCGACCTAATAAGCTCCGCAGTTCCCCTGGAGATCGCCTCTTTGGCAGAGGAGGAAAATAATGATGAGGCCACCTGGCTCAGCGTGGGGCGAAAAAAAGAGAGATCAGGGCCTTAGAGGCACCATCTAGCCGCACTATACCCTTGAAGAATAACTGGCACCGATGGAACCCTCGACAGCTAAAGTGACGCCAACATCTGAGGAGCCCGCAGCCGACGAGCAGGCAAGATCCTTCACATGGCAGGATAATGTTTCCAACCCAGAGACGACCCGAAGCCTCAGCAAGAACTCGGTCATGCTAGTTGACCTGAAGACATCTGAGGACATACAAAACATGGTGTTGGCAAATTCAACTCACAAGAGCATGGCCCTGGTAAGTATAAATTCATTATTTACTCAATTTGGTCTTTAGAACCTTTCAAAAAAAAATTGGTCTTTAGTATTGTTTCATCTCACCTTGATTTTCTCTTTCAGTTCAAGTCTAATCAAATGGATCTTCTTGAACTGCTTCTTTGATGTCGCTAAGTTTTAATCCTTGTTCTGTTTGAATGTTATTGTATTCAGTACAGGTCAGTAAATCCGCTTATCTATTTCTTTTGTGCCTTCACCTATTCTCCTCAGCCTGGCATCCCATTATTGCTGTTTATATCTTTAGTGCATTCACTTCGTCAACTCGGCTTAGTATTCCATCCATCAACTCAACCAATTTATCACCTCGGCATCATAACCATTTTATCACCTCGCCACTACTCATTCTAGCCCATAACTACATCACCTTGGCTCGAACACTTCATTACCCCGACACTGCATATTCCAACTTAGCACTTCATCACTTTAGCTCGAGTTCACTTCTTTCGACTCGGCACTTCTTTTATTCATTGGTCTCCTTAACTCGCCTCGACACTTTTCTCATCTTTTATTTTTACAGACTATCCTTCGATACAGAGCAGTCTTCCCTCTTATTCCTCCAAGTAAAAGGATATCCCCTGAAACCAAGATCATACACACCCCAGTGTCTCGTAACACATCTTGAAAAGCCGTTAGGCGTCGGCTATCGGTGGCAGCTCCACCCCTCTTCTCACATTGACATATTAGTTCGTTGAAATCCCCACCACATAGCCAGGGCCTATCAGAGAAACATGCAGCCTTCTTAATGATTCCAAAGAGTCTGAGCGAAGTTCTTCATAAGGGCTTTTATAGAAGCCAGTAAACCTCCACGGGATCCTCTATTCTCATCAATCCAAGCATAAGTATGTCCTCTTGAACAGGACTTGAGTGACAAAGTAATACTATCTTTCCACAATTGTGCAAGACCGCCCCCTTTCCCCACACAATCAACATAAACTCCAAATGTATATCCCATCTTTGTTCTCATATTTTTCACTTTCTTAGCTACCAAACTGGTCTTTAAAAAAAACCAAGTGGTGCTTGGTGGCGTAAAGAACGCCACATAAGGAACTGCATTCTCAAGGTAGCCCCAACCCCCGACATTTTCATAGAAACAACAACAACATTACAGCATTGACTTAGAGGCTTCTGTCTATGACGGGGTATGAGGGGGTCGGATGTATGCAACCATACCTATGTGAAACATACAGATATTATTTTCCGATGACCTAAAATAATGATCATAATGTGGATCTTCTCAGTATGCATGGTGAGGAGAAATGTAACCCTAATCACGTGGATATTGAGAATGACATGGAGGCAGAAGAGGTGTTACTGAAGTCTCTGTGAATGTTGATCTCATATTTATCAAACAGAACTAGGCTTTAAAGACACAGAGTATCAATATAATTATGGTTTCAAATAGAAGCTTAAGGATTTTGTTTCAAGATAGTTCAGTTTAAATATTTATAATAAAAAATTACCTGTCCGGTTTAAATACGTGGGGAGGTGTTCTTAGGCCTCAAAAAAAAAAAAAAAAAAGAATCGAGATATTTAGACCTCAAAAAGAAAAAAAAAACTGAGATATTTAGGCATCAAATAAAACTTAGTTCTTGAGGAGTTGTTGGAACAAAGAGAGAATGACCATTCTTCTGTGTATTCAATTTTTCATTTCCTGTGTTCTTCTTTCCCAACATTCAAATATAACGACGAAAGATTCCAAGGCGTAGTCCAGTTGGTAGCCGGGTTAAGAATTGCTATCAAGAAATCAAGAGTTCGAATCTAGGGACACGTACAGTATGAGTGATCCAATTCTGCCAGTCTGTAGGGCAATTGCTCCAATTCTGCTAGTTTATAAGGACATCTTTTATAGGTCACCGTATGAGGCGTCCAACCTAGGAGACCGCTACATCTGATTTGCATTATCCATAATATTCTAATAGGGCTGGGGTGGTAGGGGTGTCAAGGCAGAGATTTCGCCTATTCCTACCAAATACGACGACCAAAACAAGAGTCTTGTGGAAAAATGGAAAGCAAAGTCTACACAGTTAGACCTGAGCTGGATATTGGGAAAGAAGAACAACGAAGCTTACGTAGTTTCTCACCTACTTTGTGTATATAATATAAACGACTTGTACGTACTCGGTAAGGAAGACATAAGCTACTCCACCTAACTCACAATAGACAACAACAACGACCATATCTATTTCACCGACAACAAAAACTATAGTTAGAGTAATTTACGATAGACTAGTAGTAAGTATAGTTTGGTTTTTTCGAGAAAGTTACAAGTTCGAAGCGAGATACGCGTAGAATAGGAGGAATAATGTTATCTAAGCTTGAAGTTCGAAAGTTTGAATCCGATCCAATTGAATGACGTATTACAGGCTCGTTTTGCAGTGTGTTTCTGGTATGTCACTTTTTATCATACAACTAGTTATTATTTATTTGTTCTTATAGCAACAAAAAAAAAAATCTCATCATCATGTTATCAACACTTGAACCAGAACAGCTATGACAAAGCTCGTGTTCTATAGAAGTCAGATACTGAAACCTTTTGCTTCCTCTGCTCACTGTTTCATCTCATTCAATGAAATAAATTATATGCCCGACAGAATAATCTGTTGAAAAGGAAAGATTAGATTTTGACCATGTGTAAAATTAAGACTTACCATACATAGTGTAGTCACATCCTTACCATAGTTAGGAGATTAATTGCTGATTATTTCATTCCTTGTATATCACATAGTACAGGTTATAAGTAGGAACAATGTACTGAATACGAATCAATGAAAAGAAAACAGTTTTACTGCCCATTTGAACATGGTATCAGAGCAGGAAATCTCCTCTCTGGAAAAATTTTCGTTGGCTCTTTTCTGAGAATAAGGCTCAGAAAAGCTTTCATCATTGCCTTCATACCCCTCTCAGCCATACGGCCATCATACCAAGCCTTCACAGTGGAATACTGTGTTGCTTGATCAATACCATCCTTACCAGTACATACCTGCATATCCAGAAACATGACAGATTCTGGAAAAAACGAAGCCTTTACCCATTCAACCGAGTCATCCTCCACTCCTAGCAATGTTCCCGGAGACTTGGCACTTCAGGTTGCCCAAATTCTCAGGGACAGTCTCCGTCCGCCTTCATCACCACCACAGATATTTACCCCTGCACCAGAAACCCTGCACATCTCAGTGAAACTCAACAGTGATAATTATTCCTTATGGGCAACAGTCATATATAGGGCCATTCTTGGTCAAGGCAAGATTGGCCACTTAACCGGAAACCCACCAACACCGCATCCAAATGATCCGAACTATCCCAGATGGGAACAAGAAGACAATAAAGTTTTTACCTGGATCCTACAGAATGTAGATCCCACAATGATTAGCAACATAACCAGATATCCCACAGCGAAGGCATTGTGGGATGGTCTGGCACTTACCTACGGTTTGGGCGGAGATGGACTTCAAATATTCGACTTATACAAACGAGCCAGTACCATCCGGCAAGGGGATGGGACAGTGGAAGAGTGTTGTAATCGACTCCAAGACGTCTGGGTATCAATTGATACCAAAGATCCCAACCCTATGCGTTGTCCAGAGGACATTGGGTTGTACAATCAGAAAACCCAACATTTTCGTCTCTATCAATTTCTCTTGGCAATTAGTGATCAATTTGAACAGGAAAAGAAAGACATAGTCAAACGAGAGCCCCTACCATCCGTAGAGGCTGCTTTTTCAGAAATCCGGCGGGCTGAGGCAAGAAACAATGTTCTGAGGGGACGCACTCCTTCAGAAATAGAATCATCAGTAGGAGCAGGCATCGGACAGGGACTACTTGGGAAGACTGCAAAGGGACGAGGCAAACAGTCACAGACAGAGAAGGGACACAACCCAACCCGCTCAAATCCATCATCGCGGGTTGGGAAGGAGGACAAAAGTCATCTTTTGTGCTATCACTGCAAGAAACGCGGACACACAAAGGAGCAATGCTTTCAATTGCTGGGATACCCAGATTGGTGGGAAGGGAAGAAGATAACCACCGTAGGTTTTGGTGGTACTGGAGCAGCCACCACCAAGCCCCAAAGGGATGACGGCAACAGTCCAGGAGGCGGCGGTCTCTCCGCCAACAGCAGGAGCGGACAACCAGCACCAGCCTCGCAGGAAGAAAACGCAGCAGGAGCCAATATGGCGGCAGGTAAAAGGGGGCTGAGGGAAAACCCTAGCCCCCTCTTCCTTTTATACCCAGATATTACTGCTCCCCCCCTGCATTTTCTGGAAATGTTGCTGCAGTCCACCCTCAAAATGCCCAAATCAGTCCTCCCAATTCCCAAAAGACAGTTCCCGTCCCTCCAGTCCCAAAAATACAACCCGCGGTCCCTCCAGTTCCAAAAGCGCCCAACTTAACCCCCCACATTTCGCAAAAGCCTAAATTAAGCCCACCTACTTCCCTTAATGTCGCCTTAACCCACAATTCACCCTACACTACATCTAACTGGATTATTGACTGTGGAGCCACTGATACGATGACATTTGACCCCCATGATTTTATTACTCACTCACCCCCATCAAAGTCTCACGTCGAAACTGCAAGTGGAGAAACTGTACCTGTTAAAGGAGGAGGGACTGTTGCTATCACTCCCAATATTACCTTGCCTCACTGCTTATTTGTCCCTTCCTTGTCAACAAAATTGTTATCAGTTAGTCAACTTACCAAGGAACTAGACTGTGTTGTTCTCATATATCCTTCGTTTTGCATTTTGCAGGACATTCATACGGGGAACATCATTGGACGTGGTACTGAGAATGGTGGACTTTATTATGTGGATGCCGTAGAGCAACAGGGCCGGTCTAATCTTGCCACCGGATCGGTTACTAGACAGTTGTGGCTTTGGTACCGCCGGTTAGGTCATTCATCATTTAGTTACCTTAAATTTCTTTTCCCAGACCTTTTTTCTTCTCAGATAAATAATTTACGTGACTTACATTGTAACACGTGCCTCCGGGCAAAACAACCTCGAGCTACATATCGGGCCAATAATACTCGTGTTGATAAAATATTTTCACTTGTGCATTCAGACGTGTGGGGTCCTGCCCCACACCCTACCCCACTTGGTTTTCGTTATTTTGTTATCTTTGTTGACGATTTTTCTAGAATGACATGGTTATACATCTTGAAAAACAAATCTGATGTTACTACAAAATTTGTGGAATTTCACAAAATGATCACAACACAGTTCAATACCTCTATCAAAATTCTACGTTCTGACAATGGTGGGGAATACTTTGACGGGGCACTCAAACAATTCTTTTCTGATCACGGAATGATACACCAAACCTCTTGTCCTGGCACTCCAGAACAAAATGGGGTTGCCGAAAGAAAAAATCGAACACTCTTAGAAATGACACGAGCAATGATGATCGATGCTAATGTTCCTCGGGGTTTTTGGCCGGAGGCAGTGTCTACTGCTACCTATCTTAGCAACAGACTCCCTACCTCAGTCCTTCACCATCTGACTCCCCTACAAGTATTAGCCACTCAAACCACGATCCCATCCATCATGACTCTACCTCCCAAAGTCTTCGGCTGTACCGTTTTTATACATGTTCCTACATCCCAAAGAACCAAATTTGACCCCTGTGCTGAGAAATGTGCCTTTGTCGGATATGCAGCTACCCAGAAGGGATACCGCTGTTATAACCCTCGCACTCGCCGTATCCATATCACCATGAACTGCGTCTTTCTTGAAACTGAGCCTTTTTTCTCCCCCCAATCTCAGTCTCAGGGGGAGGTAACTAGTGGTGATACCCTCGATTGGCTGGCCACACCACACTTGACAGTGACTGGACCAACACGGCAAGTAGATGACGCCGACTACTCAGCAGCAGACCACAATAATGACGACATCATTCTCAGACCAACCACTGATCTTCCCCAGATGAATGACGTGCACCAGGTAAACGACAGGGTACATGTTGACAATTCTGATCTTAGTTTCTCTGTGTGTGTTGATAACACTTCCACTGAATTACCTGACTCTTCTATCTCTCCCACTACCCAAGACCCCCTTATGGACTGTACTAACCTCTTTCCAGAGAATCAGGGACGAGTACTTCCACCAAGGAAAAATAGAGGGATCACACCAGAACGGTATTCCCCTACTAAGATTGCTCAAGCCTCCAAGTACCCTATCATGGAGCCATGGAAAGGTGTATCTAAATCAGCCCACAGTTTCTTTACATCCTTGTGTACTGAAAAGATCCCACACACAGCGGAGGAAGCATTTAGCCAGCCTCAATGGAGAAAGGCCATGGATGTAGAGATAGAAGCACTTAAAATGAACCAGACATGGGAAAAATGCACGCTGCCTGAAGGAAAGAAAACCGTTGGTTGCAGATGGGTATTTACTATTAAGTACAAAGCAGATGGAAGCATTGAAAGATACAAGGCCAGACTAGTTGCCAAAGGATACACCCAGACATACGGCATCGACTACTCTGAGACCTTCTCACCTGTAGCACGTATTGACACGATCCGGGTACTCTTTTCTATTGCTGCTAATAAAGATTGGCCCTTATTGCAATTTGATGTGAAAAATGCTTTTCTACATGGAGAACTGAAAGAGGAAGTGTATATGGAACCTCCACCGGGGTTTACTACTGAGTTTGAACCAGAGCAGGTGTGCCGGCTGAAGAAAGCACTTTATGGCCTCAAACAATCACCGCGGGCTTGGTTTGGTCGATTCACCACTGTCATGAAACAAGATGGATATAAACAAAGCAACGCCGATCACACCCTCTTCTTCAAAAAAAGGGAAGTAGTATTACATGTCTTATTATTTATGTTGATGATATGATAATTACGGGAAATGACACTAATGAAATCTCTCGTCTCAGGAATCACTTGTTTACCCAGTTCGAGATGAAAGATCTTGGAGGACTGAAGTATTTCTTGGGGATTGAAGTGCTAAGATCGTCAATAGGCATATACATATCCCAGCGCAAGTATATACTGGACCTGCTAACAGAAGTTGGACTGCTAGATGGGAAACCTGTGGACACACCGATGGTTCCGAATCAAAAATTGGAGATTGTTCAAGGAGGCCCACTAGTAGAACGAGAATCATATCAAAGATTGGTTGGAAAATTGATCTACTTGTCTCACACTCGCCCAGATATCGCGTATGCTGTAGGAGTAGTGAGTCAGTTCGTGCACAGCCCACAAAAGCATCATCTCGAAGCAGTGTATCGGATTTTACGGTATCTTAAAGGAACTCCTGGACGTGGGATTCTGTTTCAGAATCATGGACATCTGAACATCGAAGCATATACAGATGCTGACTGGGCCGGAAATGTAGTGGATAGACGGTCGACTTCAGGATACCTTACATTGGTTGGAGGAAATCTCGTAACTTGGCGAAGTAAAAAGCAATCAGTAGTGGCCTTGTCAAGCGCAGAGGCAGAATTTCGAGGCATTGCCAAAGGAATCACTGAAATCTTATGGTTACGGAAACTCATGGCAGAACTAGGTTTTTCGGCAAAGGGACCAACAAATCTAAGGTGTGATAACAAGGCATCCATCAGCATATCAGAAAATCCGGTTCAACATGACAGAACCAAACATATTGAGATTGATCGTCACTTCATTAAAGAAAAACTAGACTATGGAATAATCGCACTACCATTTGTACGATCAGAGGACCAGCTTGCAGATATACTTACTAAAGCCATCAACGGTCGAAGCTTCACAAGTATTTTGGACAAGTTGAACGTCAAAGATCCCACGATTCAACTTGAGGGGGAGTGTTGAAAAGGAAAGATTAGATTTTGACCATGTGTAAAATTAAGACTTACCATACATAGTGTAGTCATATCCTTACCATAGTTAGGAGATTAATTGCTGATTATTTCATTCCTTGTATATCACATAGTACAGGTTATAAGTAGGAATAATGTAGTGAATACCAATCAATGAAAAGAAAACAGTTTTACTGGCCATTTGAACATAATCTTCTTCACGAACACCTTTTTTTTTCTTTTTCTGATAGGCTCTTTCTTCACGAAGTTTAATCTTGGAAAGTCAACGTCAGTTATCTAATAGGAAAGCAGGAATATTGTTCCACAGGGCATCGTCAAGAAGAAAAGGCTAAAATTACATTATCTCCCGAATTTAAATTTCAAATTTAATTTATTACCGTTCAAAGTTGAAATGAGATATCTCAAATTGCAAAAATTTGTATCATTTCATAAATAAAAAAAAAACAGAAAAATCATAATAGCTGAAGTCACTGAAGGTTTGGTCAAATTTACCAAACGCTGGATTAGAAATTTTTGACCTTTGAACTCAAACCTCTATATCGAACGTTTAGTAAACGGCTTTAGTCCAGAATTCTGTTTTTCTTTTCCTTTTTTTTTCTATATACATTTGACATATGATACTATATCGTAAGGATAAACTAATGTTATAGTGGTTTGAGGTAAAACTCTAAATTGTCACTTGCTAATTGTAAGAGCACGATACAAGTTACTAACCAAACCGGATGCTCAAGAATCAACATTGAGATCTGCACACGAAATCCACGCGCGAGATAGAAACTATCTCGTACGTTAGGGCTGTTGAACGAACCGAACAGTTCGCGAAATGTTCGAGTTTGGTTTGCGTTCGGTTTATATTCGTTCGGTAATTATTTGTTGACGAGCCAAATTCGAACAGGTATGCGGGTTCGTTTAGTTAAACGAGCCGAAATGTTCACGAACTGTTCGGCTCATTTAAACAGTTATAAGGTTATCGAGTCGAACTCGAATCAATTTTAAAGTTTGTTTAGCTAAACGAACCGAGCCGAACAATTCGTTTAGCTAAACAATTTCGAATTCGAAAACCTAGTATTCGGTTTGACTCGATTCGTTAACACCCCTATTCCTCCACCTTTCAAAACTAATACTTATTCAGTCTCTAAAATATTTTTAATTAAACATTTTAAATATAATATAAATTACAATATATCAAAATATTAACAGAAGGAGTGATAGATTTAGCGAAGAAGTAAAGAAAATACATTCCATAACTGTAAAGTAAAACATACGTGTGTGGCTTTTAGCAAAATCTTCATATCCTATTTTAAGCATATTCATATATATCAAGGACTGAGACAAATTATTTGATCACAATAAAGTTAATTAGCTTTTGAAAAGCATCTCCAGGGCATATCTCAGTTCGTATTCAGGGTTAAAATTTATTCCAAGAGGTCAAGAGTTTGAATCCAGAGATACACATAGTGTGAATGTTCCACTGCTGCTAGGGCGAATGCTTTACGGGAGGACACCTTGTATGAGTTACTTCGTAAGTCCTCACCTAACCTAGGAGGCCGCTGAACTCCTAATTTATATCATCCAAAATACTCTTTGAGGCTAGAGCGGTGGAAACCCTCACGACCAGGAAATGACTTTTCCATTCATAGACGAAAAAAAAAGATATGACACATTGATACACTTTGCTAACGTCTATATAAGTTGAGGTCTAAGTTTAGATCATCTTATTTACGCCTTGTGATCAAGATGATTGACATCTCGAACAGCTTCATGATTAAGATGATGGCCACTCTTATGGGTAAATCTTAGTGGGAATTTCTAGGGGTAACTTACGGAGGAACCAAAGAGAGGGGAAAAGAAAAAAGAGAAAATAGAAAATAAATGTGAGTTGGGCCATAATTTTAACCCAGAAAACTAGGCAAAGCCCACATCCCAATACTTGGGCCGAGTGTATTTGTTTATGGGTTTTAGCACAAACCCAAAAGCAATGCAAGCCCTTTTACTTTCAAAAGCTTATGTTGTTTCTTCGGATCCGATTGCTCTCCAAAAGTCATTCTTTTTGAACATTGATCATATCCAGTATATTTATTATATATAAAAGACTCGAGTATATAGGTCAATGTGTTGTCCTTATAGCACAATATATTAGAGTGAAGGTGAAATCTCACCCCCGGGACCTTCTACCGCTCCAACTCCAATGAGCATCGTGGAAGATGTAAATCAGGAGCCCAGCGGTCTTCTATGTTGAATGAGAACTTACGCAGTGACCCACACAAGGTGCCCCTTGCAAACTAGGCCTTCAGTCTAGCAACAGTGGATCACCTACACTATGCGTGTCCCTGGATTCGAACTCTTAATCTCTTGGAGTAAATCCTAACCCGAGTACTAATTGAACTACGTTCTGGGGGCTTATGGCACAATATAGTACACACTTAAAAGTATTTTTTGACAAAGTATTTTTACTTAGAAAAGATATTTAAGAAGAAAGAGTTTATTTGAGAGTTTTTTCTGTATTGCTCCACCAACAATTGACAACGACTAGTAATTTAATTAAATACGGTCACATAAGAAAGGAAAAAAAGTATCAATCAAAGAAGTAGCAATTAATTACTGTAAAAATATTTACGTATGTCTTATATATTAAATTGGTTAACAAAACAAGTTTTAATACATTATTTTATAAACATTTTAAAACTTGCCGTCCGATATTATTTAAAGTCGTACAACTTGGTCGACTATAATTTCCCGTTCATTTGTCAAAAGGATCTGAAAGCCAACATATGTACTCACGAACTGTGTTTATGACATATTATCCCATAATACATTTTCAAATCGAGATATACGTATGTTTTAGACTAAGATAAATCTCATTGATTGTAGAGCCTTGATCAACTATTATTTCATTTCTGGTTACAAAAATGTCGTTCTCTAACTCAAAACGTCCATAGTTTAGTTTCAAATAGTTTCATAGACGATATAAGACAGAAATCTAGCAGCCTCTTACATTAGCGAGGGTTTTACCAAACAACTCACATAAGTTGATCATTGTAAACCAGATCAGCAATACTTTGATCTAATTAGCCTAGATACTATGGCCAAAGTCAATACTGGCCCAGATAAAAGTATTACACTCATGCCGCGCATGTATTGGTTCGAACCTGCATCCTTCTAGTTACATGTTCTAACCGATGTATCAACTGACCTATGTCTTGAAAGCAACGTATTCCATTTATATCATATCACTAGGTCGTTTTCTGAATTTTCACATCCTATCCTAGTTTTTTGAGTTGCAATTGCAAAGGTTGAATCCAACCCAAATGATTCAACCGCCTTATTTCTATAAGACTAGCTATGTATATGATGTAAATTAGGTAAGCATGGCTTTCTAAATATAAGGAACATGTTTTGATTGATGTATACATGGAGTACAACAACAACATTACCCATTGTTTAGAGGCTCTCGCCTATGGCGGGGTATGGGGGGTCGGATGTACACAACCATACACATGTGTTAGAAACACATGGAGATTGTTTCCCGATGACCCATAATGATGCGTCAAGTTATGTCGATTAACTGCTACTTCACAATATAAAAAGAGCAGCCAATTTAGTGAGTCATTTTACTTTATTCCATCATATTCCAAAATTAAGAAAGGGTGTGTACATAGAGTCTGAGACCAAATTAGTAGGACCAGACTCCCAGGCTGCATCTGTCAAGATGTAAACTGCGTCACTTGAGTTACAATTATGCTATCTGAATACCAAGTTAGTGACGCTGTGAGAGACATCCTAGTTTTTTAAATTGAGAACTTTAAATTATCTAAAAAAAAATCATTATATGCGTTATCTTAAAACTATCGTCCGTTTTTAGTTTTACATTTGGATTATTATTTCTTAAAATTGATCCGTCATCGATCTATATTGTTTATTTACGCATATAATTTTAAAATGAATATAATTTAGTATGATGATACGAAAAAACAACTAACATTTTGAAACATCGTAAAAAAAATATTAGACTAGTAAACTAAGACAAATACAGTAATAATTTCGTGTCTTAAGACTTGATCTTTACATGTTATTGTATAGTACAATAATGTGCAGGTATTGTTTGACTGTCTCTTATCATTTCCAGACTCTAGCGGTAGTTTTTGATGACATTGAGATAATCTGACCTTACCTATATGTTGATGATAGTGGAGTCCAAAAACTTGAAGGCGATATTATACCCGACGTGATGCTTTTAAGGTATGGAGTGTGGATCCCTTATGCTCGAGTGGATTAGGGTTTGACTTTTGCTGCTGATAATCAACGACCCACATGCAACAAAGCATCATTCCAAGGAAAATCATTGCATGTTTTGCAACTGCAAAGAGGCCCCTCAAAAGAAATCTTTTTCTCTTTTAGATAAAGGTTTTCTCACAAAGCTGGCTTAGGACCCTTTTGGTTTTTTCATTATCTTTATGCATCATTTGTGTCTCCTATAACAACAACACATATCAAACATATCCTAACGACAGCAAAAACTATCGCTCAGATCTAGGAATGGTGGGAGGGAGACAAACAATATCTCTATATCAAAAGATAAAGAGTTTACTTCCAGCGAGACCCTCTAATCCTTCTTTTTGGTTTTATACTATTTAAGTAAAAAGGTTGAACCCCAATCAGTAAGGGTCGTACCACAACCAGTCCCAAAGGTAGTGTAGGGATGAAAATCAGGTACCCAATGGCCCGCTAGCAGGAGCTTGGTCATTACAGGCAAGCCTACAGACCAAGGAAGCTCTCATACTATGCACTTGCTGGAAAGGCACTCTCTTGCTTTTGATAAGAATTTTTGGTTTTATACTATTTAAGTAAAAAGGTTGAACCCCAATCAGTAAGGGTCGTACCACAACCAGTCCCAAAGGTAGTGTAGGGATGAAAATCAGGTACCCAATGGCCCGCTAGCAGGAGCTTGGTCATTACAGACAAGCCTACAAGGCAAGGAAGCTCCCACACTATGCACTTGCTGAAAAGGGGCTCTCTTGCTTTTGACAAGAATTGAACCTCTGACCTTCCTTTCGAGAACTCCTATCCGGAACCAGTTGAGCTATGTCCTGAGGACTACTATTTAAGTATTTATATCGTTTATGTGAAACAAGAAACCTAGTAAACTGAAAAAGTCAACAGTGTTAGGGTAGTTATCACCAAAATTGAATATCATTGAAGAAATATATATCAAACAAATAGAATATTTTGAGATATATTTGATTATTTTAACTCGATTGGATAATACAAAAAGTACATGATACTCACCATGTATCGGTACTACTAAAAAAAGAATACATCAAACCCTTGAAAGACTTTTTGATATGTCATCTAATTTTTTTTTTTTTAACTCAGCCTACTACAGAAGAGTTAGTGTTACTTGAACCCTAAACTAAAAGCCACTGTTTATCATTTACAATACTTGATTGTCACCTCATGTAAATCTTAAGCATTTCTCTTTGTTATATTTTATTTATTTATCTTTTGAGTTTATAGTTATTGTCCATCGGTCAAATCACTTCATATATACTTAGGAAAACTAAAAAAGATAAAGTCATCGTATTATATTGACGCTCTTAATCACACAAGTGGAGGGGGAATCATTAATACAAGCATACATTCCCTTGCAAGTATCACAAAAATAATATATGGGAAGAAAGTAGACTTTGTAGTTGACTTTGCACTAGAAAGTGTGGCGAATTTGGAGGTGGCAAAAGGAATCATATCCCCTCCCACAAATGGAGCCATGAGGATTCCCCTTGGGTAATGGACATCTTTGTTCATTGCAATGAATTCCAAGGGTTCAGATCTTCTCACCGTTCTCCTCTCACCGCGTGTGTCACCGTACGACACGTGGCAGCAGTGGGGGTGATGAGGCTAGATGAGAGTTATCCTCATCCAGCCTTACCACCCCTTTCCGCTGCCACGTGTCGCGTGGTGAAGAGTGTGATGACTCACCGCGCGGTGAGGAGATCCTATCCGGAATTCCAAAGCCTTCTCTCTCTTCATTTCTATGAAAACGGGAGGAATTTTGTGGCCTCAAAAGGTGGAATGAAATGAAAAGGTGGCACTATCTTGGTGCCTTGTTGGTGTTATTTTGTGGGGGAAAGGGAATAACTTTTATTCTAGTTTCAAAAGCTAAAATCTTTGTTTCTAGGAGTTTTAACTGTTTCAGTCTTTTAAACTACGTGGATTATGTAAATAAAAAATTTAGTGATATCTCACAATAGTAAGACGTGGTTAAAAACCCACGAAACGTCTCTACTACAGCTTGAGTCAGAAATCTTTTAATTTAATTGGTCGGATACAATAGCCGAAGTCATTACTGACCTAGATAGCATTATTACACCCACGTTACACGTGTTCCCGTTTAGAAGTGTAAGTATAACTTTTGTTTCTTGCAGCATAAAAAGTTTGGGGCCATTTTTTTTTTAAAAAAAAGTTGCCGTTTTGAAGGTAATAAAGTTAGTGGGAAAATAGGAATAGAGAATTGCACTCATATGGCCAACACATCTTTTAGAGTTTATGTAAAAAGCCCTTTTTTCCTGATCCTCTCCTCCTCCTCCTCTCTGTCCTTTTTTTTTCTTAATGCCCATTAGATTTTGTATGTAAAAAAGACTATTATATTGATAAATTAAATACAATGTACAATAAAACACTTGATTAAAAGCGGAATCTTAATGTTAATCAATAAACTAAGACATCAGCCACCACTAAAGACATATACTATGTTTTGGTTATATTTATTATTCCATGATCAGACCATTAAACAAAATTTAATACATTTGCATTTAATCAACAGATATGGGAATTTGATGCATAGTGTTTTTCGAGGATCAAGTTCGATTGTAAGGATTCTGCTATGTGGAGTGAATCATTCGATTCTCCATTGTTCGAATTTTCTAATAAGATTTGGAAGAATATTATTCTTTGACCAGAAAAAGAAGTCTTCCCTTTGCTATTGGCAAGGCGGTTGCATCATCATCACCATCATCACCATCATCATCATAATAGTTTCAATAATTTCATGGAAATCGATGTTTGATACTTGCATTTAGTTCTCAAAGGTTTTCCGAAGATGCAAATGTTGAGAATATTGTCTCACGTCGGATAATTTGAGATCAAATACATGAATTATATGAGGATGAGATACCAACACCTATTGCCTTAATGTTTTGAGTGGATATGTGCATTACCTCATGTATGCCTAAGATGGCGTTTGGTTCACACTTGGGTATCGGAATCAGAATCGGAATGTGTATGAAGGGGTATGAGTTTGGAGTATATGGGTTTGAGCGTAAAAATCATAGTTGTTTGATATTGAAGTGGGAATGTGTATGATTGACATTGATGGTGTTTGGAACGTATCGGAATTGACATTGGTATCGTGGGTGGGCGGCCAGAAAATTGGCCGGAAAATTTGACCGGCCAAAATAGTGACCGGATGGCGGCGGCGGCCGACGGCTGGCTGGCGACAGACTGGCGGTGGACGGTGGCCGGCGGCATTGACCGGTTCGAAGGCCATATTCTCATTCTCCCATATTGATAGACAAAGATAGCTACTATATTAAAAAACGATATTCATTACCAAATATTCGGATATCAATCTGAAACTCATACCTCCCATTTCCCCAAACAAACAACTTTTATGGGTTTGGATTCCTCCAAACCCATACCATTAATGAGCAACCCCCAACCAAACACCCCCTAAGTTTCGACATGGTATCAGAGTTTGTTTAAAATGTGTACTCACACCTTGTCTTGCTCATGATTGGTCATTTATTGCCTTCCCTCACTCAAATACAAATATTCATATGTCTGGCTTGTGGTTTGTAATTGGCGTGTGTATGCCAAGTCATGTTACCACGTGAAGAGCAGGTATTGAGAATATTATTGTACATCGGACACTTTGAGATCAATCAAATACATGAGTTATATGAGAATGAGGTATTAGCATCCATTATCTTAAGGTTTTGAGTGGATATAGACGTCACTTCATATAAGACGAAGTTTCAACAAAAAAAAAAAAGAGTAGCAGATCAGCTAAATGATTAGTTCCAGTTTCGATCTCTCACACTTGATAAAAGATTGTCCTAATTCTTTACTACAGTAATTCTACAGGTCACCAAAATTACCGTAATAAAAATTTAAAGGTGACTTCCCTGTATATGTCGCAAGCTTTTTGGGGCGATTCGATATCACGTTGACTCTTGCTGACTTTTTTTAGTTTAATCCAATTTGAGACATTATTCTATTGTGTTGTCATTTAAACAGTTGTTTTTTTAATTGTTTTTAAAGCAACATAAAATTTGTCGAAGAGCTGACTCCTAAGCTTTATTTTTTTTTTCTGGTTTTTATATGGTTGGGAAAGCAAACTCTCGATCCCTTGGGACAGATGTATTGTTTACCTGTCACTTACCCTCCTCAGACCCTAGCAATAGTTTTTACTGTTGTTGGAATATACTGGATACTGATGATGATAATGATATGGTTGCGGAAGGCTGGCATTGAGCGCCCATTATCTGTCTGATGCTCGTGTTAAACCATGTTCTCCGAAGAAAGGATCTTTGTATTATTGCCAAAACATTACAGCGTGTACAACCATTTACAACAGTAAGAAATCATCCAAAGTCAGAGGGAGAAACAGTCAAACGGAAACTAGGCACTACAAATTCTATACTGCGCGCCCGTCGTGTAATGTCATTAGAAATGGCTGTAGGCGGTGGAAGTCGTGGAACATTGCCATGCACTAGTTGATTCCTCCAGTACCATAGGGTGTAGACAGCCGTGCGAAAAGTGTATCGCCATTCTGCTTGACCATTATCTATTAGTCGACTGGTGCCCAAATTGTCCATTACCCAGCTTTCGGCCGTTGACGGTCGATAGAAAGCAGACCATGAAGATGACGGAAGAAGTAGTCGCCAAATACCATGAACCCAAGAACAGGCCCTTAGAGCATGCAAGGTATCCTCTTCCCATCGATGGCATATGGCGCATATGCCGTTGTCATGTAAACCTCGTCGGCGAAGGAATAAAGCTGTTGGCAGGAAGCCTCGGCTTACTTGCCATAAGAATAGATTAAGTCTCCCCGGCCCTTTCATTGCCCAGATGGCAGCCCATGTACGATTTGGGGGGCTCGCTATCTTTGCTGTCAAATACTCGTATGCACTTGCAGTGGTAAACTGGCCGGACGTCGTGTGTTTCCATTTAACCCCGCTGCTCTGATCATCTGCCGATGGGTCCGATGTGTTTGTGCAAGCCAGTAGGTCATTGGTAATGGATATAATATGTTTCCACAATAATGAAGAATTGCCCCTTGCCCTGCCGTTGAGTAGGGGTCCATACTTTGCCGTAATTATTTGCACCCACAGTGCGTCCGGATTAACTAAGATTTTCCAACCAAGTTTAAGGATCATGGCTAGGTTCATATCCCGGAGGAGTTTGATATTTAGGCCACCACGGTCTTTAGGGAGACAAATCGTGTTCCATGAGCACCAGTGTAGCATGCGTGTGGTTTCGGTTTCACCCCAAAAGAATCGTCGGGAGAGTTTTTCAATCTCGTCCAAAAGTGATGTAGGCAAGCGAATAGTTTGCATGGCGTATGTGGGCATTAATGAGATCACACTCTGAATCAACACATACCTTGAAGCCAATGATAAAGTGTTAAACCATGTTCCCATCAACATTCATGTGCCCGAAATTCGGATAACATAACAAAGTCAAATATTCAATAAATTTCCGCATTGGGTAAAGGTAGGTACACATCAGTGTCCTTTGGGTAAAAATTTTCCTCAAATGTTCTAAAAAAAACCGTGACATGTTTCTGTTATATTCCAGTATAAAAGTATGGTTGAATTTATAATTGGCTTAAGCATCGGATGATTTTTTCTAAAATAATAATTCCGCGACCTCTAACGTTGTTCATCTTATGTAGAACTAAAATAATAGAATATATGACTGTAAACTACGCATGTACAATGTTGTGACGAACGTTTTTTAGATAATCTTTTGTCCAAATGAATATCCCACCTCGCCATCCGCATGACTTGCTTCTTAATATGGTTTTACATGCCTCTATGGCTGCGTTTCTTTGAAATATTGAAATTTCATTATAGAAAATAACACTAACGTATACTATAGTATATGCGACTCCATTGTATTTTATCAAATTCGAAGCGTCTTTTATATTTTTTTCTCTCTTTTTCTCTTTTTTCTTCATTCTCATCTGTGTTCTCATATTTTTGTAGGTATAAATCAATAAAAAAAAATTTAGAATATAAAGCAGAATATATTATACTCTCTCTTCTTCTACTAAACTTGTCATAATAACTCAAGATAAAAAAAAATTACAATGGCGCTGAAGAATTCGACATCTAAAAGTTAATCTTAGGACAACACCTATTATTGGACCAAATGAAAGCTGAATTTACTTTGTAAAAAAGCCTCAGCCCTAGGGTGTTAACGAACCGGACCGAGCTGAATACTAGGTTTTCGAATTCGGATTCGTTAAGCTAAACGAACTGTTTGGCTATGTTCGTTTAGCTAAACAAACTGTAAAATTGGCTCGAGTTTGGCTCGTTAACTCTATAACTATTTAAACGAGTCAAACTGTTCGTGCACAGTTCGGCTCGTTTAACTAAACGAACTTCGTTTAACACCCTTACTCAGCACGTAGCATTTCTCTCCCCTGAAAAATTTACTTCTTCCTATAAGGCTAAAAGGAATATTTCACAGTTGAAAGTATATTTGACTATATGTTTTGTTAAGATGTTAAAAGAGTTGATATAAAACGAAAACAGACCTTTGATTTTATTGTACTATGCAAAAATCATCATAATTTAGTTCTTACGTTGATAATTGATACCAAGGTTCGTAGCCCATTCCTATCCAATTTTCTATTAGGAAAAAAAAGTGAACCAATATTTTTTATTTGAAGAAGTAGGTGTCGTTACTGAAAAGGACAATAATTATTGGTCAAACTCATTCAAAAATTTGGTCTAAAATAACTAATCCAAAGGCTAACTTTACTCCTTGACATATTCACACAATCGGTTTCTTGTATTAGTTAGTAGACACGAAAACTGGAGGATCTTTATGATCTTCATTAATTTATTGAAGAAAAAAAAAGAAAGAGTTCTCTATTCTCTTATATTTTTATTTACCACTTCTTTTCTAAAGTATTATTGTAAGAAAATTTGACCACCAATGAGCCATCGTTCTCTAGATTTTCCAAAAAAACAAGAACTTCGAATCAAACCACGTATGTAACAATGTGGGTCTTTCGAGTGCAAATGAGCCAAGTGATTCATGAACTGATCCAGTTTAGTTTGGATTTTTGTTCGACTAGTTTGACTCGATAAAGTTTAACATCGAACTCGACTTGACTCGAATATTTAGTGAGCCAATATTGAGCATACCGATGCTCAACTCGATAGTTCGTGAGCATACTTGAACTTGTAATGTATATACAAAAATTATGCATGATTTAATGTTATATTAGTATATTTTTTGGATACATACAATCTATTAAACATACTAACTGTCCATTATTTTAATCATTATAAGTTTTCACGAAAGAACTAATAACTGTTCAATAATACCAGCTAAAAATACATTTTTTTACCGGATACATGCAATTTTTAAAATAAAATATAAATTAATTTTTGTTCAAATAGGCTCGAATATTGCTGGAGTTCGACTCAAATTCGAGTTTGAAATTGAAAAACATTTAAAGATCGTACTCGAACTTGAGTTTGAAAAGAATTTGAAAAACGATAACTTGGTCATTTAAATGCTCGAATCGGTTCGATTGTACCCCTAGTTTTGCCCACTATACCCTTCTCTTTTTTATTTCCTTCGAACCGAAAACATTTTCACTATTAGAAAAGGAAGAGAGGGGAAAAAACAATTAGGTGGTTTCTCTTCTACATAATAATTTTGCAAGCTTCATCAAAGTATGACGATGCTCAACATTATTCTACAACAACTTTATCTTTTGGTTGACTGTCAGGTTGCCAACTCGGGAGAGACTTAGCTTTCTTCTTACGGATCTGATATGTCCATTTTGCACAAATGAGGTGGACACAAGGGATCATCTTTTGTTTCAGTGTTCGCTAGCTTCACAAGTTTGGGACGATATCCTACGTTGGTTATCCATCTCGAGTAGATTTCGCACTCTTAATGCCCTACTTAGATGGGCTCGGCTGCATGTTAGAAAGAGAGTATCAGGGCGAAATGGATCAAAGCTGCTTTTTCTGCTACTATTTACTTTTTGTGGGTTGCTAGAAACCTTAAAATTTTTGAGGATTCATGCCCTATAGTCCGGAATGTTGTCCATAGAATTACTACTCATGTGTATAGGTTAATGATACAGGACACTTAGAGTAGGTTTTGGTGATTGTATGACCCACATCCTGGGTTTGCTAGGCGGACATGTATATGCTGTGGATCCTTTTTTGATCATTGGTTTAATGAAATATTTACATTTAAACCAAAAAAAAAAGTATGACGAGCCCAACAAGGCAAAAGAGAAAGGAAGAACATTCAAATAACAGCAATACAAATAACAAAAACATAAGCAGGAGAGACAATATAGTAATATTGTTGTAGTCAATATTTTAGTAATGTTGTTGTAGTCAATATTTGAGGCGAAACCGACAAAATTGAATTTTTGCCAACTCTTATTTGACATGCGAACAACTACCTAAAAAATTGTACTAAAAATTATCTCATACACATGTAAATATACAGCTCGCTAATAGCATTTGACTTGTATTTTGGCAGAGGCATCATATGTTTTGCAGTATAATTTGACTACGGCAAGTTAGGACAAGTAAATGAATAGTTGTGTGGTTACTTTTATTTTATTCTTCTTTGATTTTTTGATAACAATAACAAGGGCTAATTATATTTACTTAATACACACCAAATCCTATATAATTTGTTAATAGACTTTTTCCTCCCTCGTAGTTTAGGTGTAAAAGATACCGACCATTTTCAGTCTAAAAGATAGAAGACAATGACCTACACGAGATAAAAGATCATGTGTTTTAGCGTGTATAGACATTTACCTCTCCTAAAAATAGTAATCACCTTCTATATCTAAACCATATAACAGGTATAAGTCTATTATTGACCTATAAAAGATATATCGTGTATTATATCAAACCATAGAGAAAATAAATGTAACTATTTCCCATAAAAAAAAAAGTAAGTGAAAGAACTATACATATAGACAAGGAAATGGAAGGATGGAGAGGGAGGGAGAGAGTTCCAGAGCAAAGCCTAACACCTCTGGCCCCGCGGGTCCCATCGTTTCAGCTCTAAGAAGTTTCGTGGATAATGCGAATCAGGAGGTCAGCGGCCTCCTAGGTTAGTAAGACTTTGGCAGAGACCTACTGCAAGGTGTCTCTAACCCGATTGGCCGGATACAATGGTTTCGTCATTACTGACGCAGACAACAGTATTGCATCCACACTGCGGATGTACTGGTTCGAACCTGTGTCTTTCTAGAGCAACGTTACAATCAGAATACCAACTGATCTATACCGTGTAGGCGGGGAGGGAGAGAGTTGTTCATGAACCAAGTATGCTTGCTTTCTAAAATTGGAAACAGAGCAGTTTCTCGGATTTTTCTTCCCTTCGTGATATTGAAGAGAAGAGGTTCCATTCAACGAGATAAAATCATCTTTCTAATTAGGTGTATAAGCTTGTATTTAACTTGCTAAATTAAGAAAAGAATATTAAGTTGGTGTGGAACCCTTTTATTTACAAAATTTAATTCTACTTTTATTTCTCTACATTTAGTAAATTGTACATCAACTTGTATATTCACTTGGACATATGATCTTAATCCCATTCAGGATGCTGTATATTTTTTATACTAATATATTTATTTTGACATTATATACTTTTTCTTTTGTTAAGTTGTTTTAAACACAAAAAGGAAGAGCTATTGAAATAGTATCAGAATATAAACAAGAACAATCAGAAACATATAAAAAAATTAATGAATAAATCAATTAAAAAACATACATAACAATAAACAAAGCATAAAGAAAAATAGAAAAAATATACAGATTAACCTAGAAAATCTACATTGAAAACATATTGAGTGCAGCTTCCCTTTAACATCCTTAAGGGAAGGAAACCCCTAGTTTCTCCTTGTCAAAATATAAGGATAGGCCAGATCGATTCGCAATCTGATGTACGCATCCTTACCTATATTTTGTGCAAGAAGCTGCTTTTTTTTGTCCGAACCCGTGACATCAAGATCACAAATCAGCAACCTTACTAGTTGTTTTAAGACTCCCTTACATTGAGTATCTTATATTATCTGTAAATCATGTGTATTGTGTCGAATTTATTAAGTTGTATGATTTAAATTAAACAAATTCAAACACCGTGTAAATCATATAATTTAAATCATGATTATAAAGCCATAATACTTGCTATGCCTTCTGATTTTATTCACTTTTTTTTTTTACTTCTAACCTTTTATAGTCAAAGGAAGTATTCTTCTATGAAACATAACAACAACAATAACAACATTTTTCTTCCCCTATGGCGGGATATATGAGGGTCAGATGTGCACACCCATACTCATATATTAGAAATACACAGAGGTTGTTTTTTGATGACCTATGTTGAAAATTGTGTCAAGCTATGTTGATCAAATGATACTTCACAATATAAGAAACATAGTATATTTAGGTGAGTCATTTTAATTTATTCTATCATATTTTAAAATAGAAAAAATGTATCTTTGACTCTATTAAAATGTAAATTCTTTTATGAAACATAACGGGAAAAAAGACAATATTCACAGTTGGCAGGTTATATTAAAAGTTGTTTCGGCCTTAGAATCAAATAAAACATGTCGCGACGTGGGTTTTGCCCATTGTTATTATCATTATTGAATTCTCCTTTGGAAGAATCGCCGAAGTTTTTCTGGGTAAAAATATATAAAAGTTGACTGCTAGTTTGTACATAAAAAAAGTTAAGAAATTTTATTCAAACTATGACAAAAACTAACTCGCCAAAAAATAAAAAAAATAAAAACTAGTCAAACAATAGCAACAATAAAATCTATAAAATTTAATAAGACGACGGCAATCCTTGAAGTTTTTCTCATTTTCTTCAGCATTGAGATCTGCTATTTTCTTTAAATTCCTCATAAATATCTGCTGAATTTTCCTTACATAAAATTCTTTAACGTATTTTCTTATTAATCTTTTGTCAATATTTGAGGCTGTATTGACAAGATTCAATTGTTGCCTCCTCGAATTTGGCATGTGAACAAAGACCTAAAAAGAGTACTAACTAATCTTTAATCATGCATACATATATATAGCTCAATAATATAATTTGAGTTGTATTTTATCACATGTAAGATATATTATTCACTACAATAATACACACACGTATATATATGTAGACACACACATATGTCTATAGATAAATAGTGAAATATTTACCAATAAGAGAGCCGATGCTCCAAGACAAGAGATATTTGGTTTAAAACTTTGTAAGTACAAGGTTTTTTTCACTTTCATAATAGTTTCATTCTCATCTTTTAATGGTGGTTTAATTTATGTATTGCATAACATGTAGTTATTCAATATATTCATGCATTATAAGATATGTATTTTCCCATGTAGCACTATGTAATATTTTGTTGTATTAAAAAGGATTGGTGAAACTTTTGAGTTCGGAGATTCAAAAAAGAAAAAATAAGGAAAAGGAAAACGAAATTAAAAAAAAATAAGGAAACGTAAAAAAAAGCAAATCCAATAAAAGGGTGAGGTGATCAGTTAATATTTAAGTTGAGATATTGCTCCAAAAATGTCCAGGTTCGAACCAAGCCTCCCTGAGTATGGGAGCAATACTGAGCCTTAAGGCCATAGGCCTAATTTTGATCCATTGGGTGCTGGATTACAATCTCGGTTTGCAGTGAGCTCTTTGCGTGAGTTGTTTGATAACGTCTTATTATTCTAAGATGCCGCTGGATTCTTAATTTACATCTTCCACGCTGCTTCATGTGCTTCATGGGCTGAGACAGTGGGGGTTCCCAGAACCAGTGATTTAGTCTTTATTCTAGTTGCAAAAATGTCAAATCTCTGGTCCTAGGGGCCTCACTACTCCACCCAAAAAGCCAAATCTCTGGTCCCGGAGGCTTCTACTGCTCCAGTCCTATGGATCTGCATGGATGATGTAAATCAAGAATTCAGCGGCCTCCTATGTTGGTAAGACGTTGCCAAAAATCTACATAAGGTGCCAACTGTAAACTGGGTGAGCAACATTGTAACCCATTTGGACCGAGTTTTATGGTCTAAGCTATTATTGACCCAAATATTACTATCACACCAACGCGACGCGTATTCGATTCAAACATACAACCTTCTAGTCGTAATTTTTTCAACTCAAATACTAACTAACATATATACTAAAACATGGATTTGAGTCCTCATGACATATCTCAGTAGTTCTAGGTAGGGGGTTACGAAAGAAACGTCAGGGGTTCCAACCTTGCCGAAGGCAAGAATGTTTGAACACCCTCCACGCTAGGTGCATAGTATGAGAGCACTATTGATTCGTGGAATTATCTGATAGGCTGACACGTCAGCGCGTCGGTTGTTACTTTAGTGCTAATGGGTTCTGTGTGATATCCATGTACTATGACAAACTTCTACAAGTGAACTCTGAAAACTTGATTTACATATTTATTTATCCTGTGAAACCGGAGGTGACAAAATCCTTAATGGTTTGAGTTTATTTTAAAACATGGATTTGACCTTTATTGGTCGAGAATAAAGGGGTGAAGTCGGACTCCAATCTCAAGTCAGACAACCATCATTCTCTCTCCTATCAATTGATTCCATTCCATTCTTTCATGGCCTGAAGCCGTCAATTACAACTAAAACAATAGTACTACCATATATTAGAGAAAGATAAACGCTCGAGCAAATCGCTCCTCTTTCATCATCTTTGACCTTAATCTTCTTCTTTTCTTCAACCTTTTTCTAGCAACTGTTTTTTGTAATCTCTCAAATTTTAACAAGGAAAATCAAGAACTTTGCTTTTTAGATTTTAAGGGGGAAAACCCATTTGGAAAGGTGTGATTTACGCGTGAAATCTTTGGATATTTCGTTTTTTGGGAAGATGGGTTGTAAATGGAAAAAAATTAAGTTAGCTCTTGGCATGAATCTTTGTGTTTACGTTCCGAGAAGTGATGACTCCCCGTCTTATCCTCCGTCCGCCGCCGCACTTTTGTCTCCGGTGACTGATTGGAGTGTTCAAGATTCTACCCCTCCCACTCCTTCCTCTCATCGGTTGAGTCTTTCCAAGAGCTTGAGCAGGTCCTCTAAGGTCGGTTTGTTGGTTTGTTTTGTTATTTCTTTCTGAAATTTTTTCAAGTTATTTTTTTCTTGTCGCCTTTTTTTTGGGGGAAAAATGAAAAATAATTTAAATAGAACTGAAAGTGGGCATAAAACATCAAGAAAATTGAGTAAGTAGCTGACCAAAAGAAAAAAGGGGGATTCAAGCGGATGCATAGGGCTTGACGTTTCTCCTTATTTTGTGTCTTCTTTTCTTGATGATAATGAAGTTGAAGCTTTTGAAAGGGAATTAAGTTCTTGGAATTATTGATGTGTCTGTGGTCATGGGCTTTTCCAGTTTCAAGAATTTGTTCTCTGTTGTTTTCATCCTCTGTAACCTGTAGTTTTCCTGATTGGATTTGAATTTTGTTCCACAGAAAACATGTTCCATATGTTTGTCCTCAATGAAATGTAGAGATGGGCAATCTATATATACTGCTGAATGTGCACATTCATTTCACTTCCAATGTATTGCCTCAAATGTGAAATATGGAAATCAAGTATGCCCAGTTTGCAGAGCCAAATGGAATGAGATTCCTTTGCTGGTCCCAAGTGTAAATCCCTCTTCTGGAAGTGGAAAAACTCGAGTTAATCCTGTTGATTGGGCTCATAATAATGGTTTTATGACGGTAATCAGGCGATTACCTACACCACGTTCTAACCCTAACCTTCAGAATGGACTACTTCAAGCCCCTGAGCCAGCTGTGTTTAATGATGATGAAGCTCTGGATTGTTCATCAGACTCTGGTGGTAGAAGCTCCTCGAGTTTGAGTTTCACAGAAAACAATGATCAAAGAACATTAAAGATCAAAACATATCCAGAAATTCAAGCTGTCCCTCGATTACGTTCAACTCAGGAGTTCAATGTCTTAATTAATCTCAAAGCTCCAGCTCCTGCTTATAGAGAGAATCTGTGTTCAAACCAGGAAGTTTCACAATCACCACGTGCTCCTGTTGATCTTGTGACAGTTCTTGATGTCAGTGGCAGTATGGCAGGTACCAAGCTTGCGCTGCTTAAGCGCGCCATGGGATTTGTTATACAGAACCTTGGCTCCAGTGACAGGCTTGCTGTTATTGCCTTCTCTTCAACAGCTCGCCGCCTTTTTCCCCTTTCTCGAATGTCAGAAACGGGGCGTCAACAAGCTCTGCTTGCTGTCAATTCATTAGTTGCAAATGGAGGAACAAACATTGCAGAAGGTCTACGAAAGGGTGCAAAGATAATGGAAGACCGAAGGGAGATGAATCCTGTGGCGAGTATTATTCTGCTGTCGGATGGACAAGATACTTACACAGTAAATCATTCGATTATCAACCAAGAGCAACCAAATTACCAGTTGCTTCTACCTCTATCAATCCATAACCAAAAAAGTCCTAACTTTAAGATACCAGTTCATACATTTGGATTTGGAACAGACCATGATGCTTCATCAATGCACGGAATTTCAGAAATATCTGGAGGAACCTTTTCTTTCATCGAAACTGAGGGTGTAATTCAGGATGCATTTGCTCAATGCATTGGTGGCCTTCTCAGTGTTATGGTCAAGGATCTTCATTTGAGTATTGAGTGTGTTAACCCTGAAGTGAAACTTAGCTCTCTGAAAGCCGGTAGTTATCCTAATCACATTATGCCTGAAGGAAAAACGGGGACCATTGACGTTGGAGACTTATATGCAGATGAGGAGAGGAATTTTCTGGCTTCAGTCAATGTCCCTGTTGAAGCTTCAAGCAACGAGACTACACTGCTAAAAGTGAGTTGCACGTACAATGATCCTTTAATCAAGGAATTGGTGACCCTTGGAAGCGTTGAAGTAACTATTAGGAGACCTGCCGTAGCAGGGAAAGAACACGAGAGCGCATCGGTTGAAGTAGACAGGGAACTGATCAGGCTAAGGGCGGCTGATGCAATGGCACGTGCTCGAACTGCTGCTGAGGAAGGAGATTTGGTTGGTGCAACTTCTATATTGGAAGATTGCCGTAAAGGGTTGTCAGAAACCGTGTCAGCTAAATCGAATGACAGGCTGTGCTTTGCACTTGATGCCGAGATGAAGGAAATGCAAGATAGATTGACAAGCAGGCACATATATGAAGCTTCAGGGAGGGCATATATTCTATCAGGACTGAGCTCCCACTCGTGGCAGAGAGCAACGACGCGTGGTGACTGCATAGACGGTTCTAGTCTTCTTCAATCCTATCAAACACCTTCCATGGCGGAGATGCTGAGCCGGTCTCAGGCAACCCTTCTAGATTGCTCATCAGCAAAGAAACTTACTCAATCACTGTTATCATTTGCATCACAGTCCAGGCCGAGGTGATGTTTCTGCTGCACCAGGAAGTTGCTTCACCAGCATGCACCGCTAATTTCGCGTGCTATTTCATGTTTCGGGGTGGATATTATATATATTACATATATATAGAGAGAGGATAGTTTTGTTGGTCAATAGTATTGCAATGCAGTGTAGAAATAAGGGTTAAAGAAGCTAGAATTCAGAATCTCTTGTTCTCTTTTGGCATAAACATATGTCATCATTGGGGGTGATGTACACAAGGAAGATGGAGTTTTTTTTGGAGGAGGTGGGGGGTATATGTTTGTAATTGTGCTATAAGTAGGATGAACTCTGCAATAAGGATGTGAATTTTTCCAGAGTTTTGTTGAATGCATTGATCTGTATAGACCTTTTGTGATTATTGTGTTTTCGAGCCGCAGAAACAGCCTCTCGCACAAAGTGTAAAGTAAGTCTGCGTACATGAGCCCCTCTCTACACCCTGCGCAAACGAAGCATCACTCAAGACACAACCGACCGTTAGAAGTACACTAGACGTCCATTCGGAGTTTCTTCCAATACACAATCGATCCACTCCATCTTGTCACATTTATGTCAAGAGATTCGTGAATCCAAGCGAATAGCATGAACATTGAACAGTTTGTGGGAACTTCCAACTGCTGGAAACAACCACCATGAGTTCCCTTCAAGGCTTCAACCTTGGCTAATGTTAGATCACATGTTGGACCGCGTGGTAACTTCATAACCGAGATGGTGTGTTTAGTGTACAAAATGTACAAATTACTTAACTTTCTAATGGTTAAGATCTTAAGTTGCAACTCAACTCGAGCTCGTCACCCGTTAGGTATTTTTTTTTGGGTCAACTTGTCCTTTACATTTAACTTTTTTTCTTCACAATACTTCTTTGACTTTGAAATATGATGGAATAAAACAAAAAATGGATCACTAAATTGGCTGTGTTTCTTATATTGTGAAGTAGCTAGTTGATCGACAAAGCTAGACGCAATTTTCATTATACGTTATCAAGAAATACCCTCAGTGTGTTTCTATCACATGTGTATGGTTGTATACATCCGTCCTCTCTATGTCTCGCCATAGACGAAAGCCTTTAAGCCAACGAGGTAGTGTTGTTGTGTTGTAGATCATCATTGTTTTGTTACCTTTACAAACGGAGCAAGAATGCAAGTCATCAGTCAGTAAGCTGTAAGAAGTTGGCGATGCGAACAGTAAGAAGGGGTGGGACAAAATCGTTTTAATATTTATTGACATCCTTTTCAAACGGCAGTTTTCACCATCCTGCTAGTACTAATGATAACGGAAGGACGCACAAATCTTACTGGGTCAAAATATGGGTAGGAACATACTATCCTATATTTATGCGGAGAAATGCTTATATCATATGGATCTGCCATTTACCAATCATGGATTATGTGGATGCAGAACATCATTAGGTGCAGAAGTACCTGAAATTACTATTCCAATGTTTGATTATGATATTTTCGTAGGAAAAAGTGGATGGAGAATTTGTTTCCCAGGATTAGCATTTTTGTGATTTATCCTAGTCTTAGTTTCTAGTGAACTTTAACAGAGTCTGAAACTCCTATAGGACTTGGAAGTATTTTCACTTTCCACCTTGACTACAGGTCATTCGTGATTCACTAATTAGCAAACCTTACCCCCCCCCCCCCCAACCACACACACACAACATCAATTGAACTTCTTGGTGAGGAGAACATTAACAAATACTTAAGAATCAAAATCAAGATATTGAATTTCTAGGATTTTAAAAATCCCTTGAGTTCAAACACCTAGTATATGATTTGGCTTTTCTAGTCTTGACAGAAAGTTTTTTCTGGTCCTGCCTTCTGACAATACCCATGTCATAAGCGTCCTCAGACGTTATTAAGAAACTGTTCAAACCTTTTCATCCTGGAAATTGTGATGAATCTAGCCATGGAAACAAAAGACTCGCCTTTTACTACGAAAAGGGGTGATTTTTTGGTTAGCGGCCCGGATTAGGACCAGCAGTATATCTCAGCTACTTGTCTTTGGTTCTGAGGTCCCTTTGGTTTTTTTTTTGTGTGTGTGTGGATGGGGTGGGGGCTGGGATTGGAGGCGGGGTGGCGGGGGGGGGGGGGTTGGTTAGTTGCATCTCAAGGCTTCCTATATGATTAACTTATGAAGTCCTATCAGGTTATTGGGATAGAAAAACCCTGAATCCCTAAGGTCCTTCATGGAACGGGTCGTGTGGCAGCCATTGACATGGGGTAGGCAGAAATGGTATTTGATGTAAGCTTCTTGATTTTTGCTGACAAAGATTGTCGTCTACTGGTTTTTGCGTCTTTGCCTTTTGTATAGAAGAGACCCTGGTAGGACATTCTTCTGGCATTGTTTTTGTAATCTTAACCTCTTACGTTGACTACATTGGAACCTTGATTTTTCTTTTTTGAGTTTAGGTAGAAAATGGGAGTAGCAGGATGATAATCTTAAGGAAGAGAGGTGGATATATGAATAAGTCTAAAAAGATAAAAGATCAATATTTTAGGAAGTTGGAGTGGTATCAGATGCTAAAATGAGAGAATCATGCTTAAGAAAGTATAACCATTTCTAATGGATTCAATTACACAATTTTACTTTGACTTTGAAATATGATGGAATAAAGCAAAATGACTCACTAGATTGGCTGTATTTCTCATATTGTGAACTAGCAGTCGATCGGCATAGGTTCACGCAATTTTCATTGTTTATCATCGAGAAACAACTTCTATGTGTTTATAACACATGAGTATGATTGCGCACATCCGACCCTTCGTATCTTGCCACATGCGGGAGCCTCTAAGTCAATGATGTAATGTTGTTATTGTTGTTTTAGATGCATTTGTTACCCATGGTGAGATCCCAGAACAAACTAATTCTAAGCGGGGAAGAAGGATTGCCCAAACAAACCATGGAGAATACATGATAGAACACAACGGATCTAATGTTGGAAAGTACGTTTAAGTATTTTACCATGTGCCTCAAACTTATATAGAACATATATGAGGTTGTTTGGGAGTTTGAAATGATGTAATGAACACTTTAAACTTGAAATAGATCACTTGGATCGATCCATGTTTAGACTGGACCGAACCAAGTGAAAGATGGAGTAAAGTTAAGTGTTCTGGAGGACTTGGATCGATCTATGTAAGGGACATTGATCGATCGATCGATGTGGTGTGATGCAAACACTCGAAGCATTCTCTCCAACTTCGATCGATCGATGTAGGACAGAATGGAAGCTGAAGTTTCTGTCCAACTTCGATCGATCACATCGATCGATCAATATGTCAACGGACATAACTTTTCACTTTGAATTGCATCTTTTGGTCCAAGGTTTATCTCCCTTCGTCTATGAACGGTAAACAACGGCCATTGGAGGTTGAAACCATGCTGAGACAAGTTTCAAAAGTAGTCTTTAACACACCCCTAGGTTTATATATAGTAGACCTTGGTATCTTCAACCATAACAATAAAATCTTGGAAAACTAAGACAAGTTCTCAGCATTCTTTCTCCTTCCTCTACAATCTCCTTATCAATCTCTTCAACATCAAGTTCAATCTTCCTCTCCTAGAGTAAAAGAACGGAAGAAAGCCGTTATATCTTGGGAATCATTAGTCTTGTTGTCTACCTTGCTCATTAATAGAGACTAAATTGCTTTAAGGACAGAGTTATCTTAAAACTCGTCTCAGCTTCTCTTTGATTATTGTCTCGCTTGTTTTCTGTCGTTTTCTAACAACTAATTCTAAATGGGGAACAAGGATTGCCCAAAAAACATGGAGAAGACGTGATAGAACACAACGGAAGGAAGGATCTATATAGATGTCCCCACCTAGTGGGAATAAGGCTACGGTGTTCTGTTGTTCACTAACCATGTCTGCAACTAAGATCACTCACCTGCAGGTTGGACAAATATAATGCAAGAGAATTCGAAGTGATGAATGGCACTACTAATGCCAGTGCTTGCTCTGTTATGCTAATAAAACCTGTTGTTGATATGCTCTGTTATGCTAATAAAACCAGTTGTTGATAATGCAGGTTCGCTACAAGTTCAACCAAGTGTTCATTTTTGCAGAGCCATTGATGCTGATGACTGCTTTTTTCCTATTATTCACTGCTTCAATGGCATACATGCACATGGACCTCTTCATTCGCAAATGATTTACGACGCCCTTCTTAGTCTGCTTAACTCGATTTAAGGACTGATTTTCAATAAAAAAGATGTTTACGTTGTACTAGACTTCTGCGTTCGGGTCCGGAGAGAGGCCGGATCGTTTCACGATGTATGGTACGCAACCTTACCCTACACTTTATGCAAGAGACTGTTTCCGCAGCTCGAACCCGTGATTTCAAGATCATAAAACAGCAATCTTACCAGTTGCTGCAAATCATGTCCTCAATAGATGATCCAAATACCGGCAAAGACAGCCTCACTCAAGTAGCTTTGGTGAAAGATCACTGTATGTGTGAAAGAGGAAATTTGGTTGTGACGTTCATAGACATTAGGGACATGGCATGCCTCAACTTAATCATGCTTCATGTGTATCATGACCCTTGGAAAAAGGGGCAAAATGAAGCACATACCTTTTAATATCAAGATTATGTGAGCTAGCAGATGATATTGTACTTAGGGCTGTTTAACGAACCGAACAGTTACCAAACTATTCGAATTCGGTTCACGTTCGGTTCGTATTTGTTTGGTAATTGTCTGTAAACGAATCAAACTCGAACAGTTGTTTGGGTTTGTTTGCTAAAATGAGCCGAACTTTTCGCGAACTGTTCGGCTCGTCTAAACAGTAATAGTGTTATCGAGCCAAACTCAAACCAAATTTAAAGTTCGTTTAGCTAAACAAACCGAACCAAACAGTTCTTTTAGCTAAACTAATCCAAATTCGAAAACCTAGTATTCAGTTTTGGCTCAATCCGTTAACACCCTTAACTGTACTTGGTTTAACAAGATTTGTGATAAAAGGACATTCTATCATTAGTAAGCAAGTACCGGTCCCTTATTCCTTTGGAAAAAGTGGACCATGAATGAACAAATAAGATTCATTATCTACCAACCAAAATACACAAGTCTATTATAGTAAAAAAATGATCTCCAAACAAACCGATCTGCATATTGTATTCATGAAACCATAGTGTCTAGCTAGGGTGTTGTTGAAGATGCCTATAATACATGTGTCAAGAAGAAGAAAGGCATAGGTTAATGGAGCTGCAGGCACGTGGAGTAGGCTGAGGTGGATGATTGCAATTGGTTGGAAGAAGGTGAAATAACGTGGGCAGCGGTTGAGCAATGCTGGAGGCCAGGCCAAGGTAGGAGATGAAGTTGACGCGGGAGTTTTTAAAGTTATAGGAAAATTACTGTTTTACCCTTTTTAATGTAATGTAGTTGGAGTTAGTTGTAGGGACTTTATCGTCTTTTCCCATGTAAATTCAGTTATATGTATCGATTGGGTGTAGGAGCAGAAAATAGAACTGGTAACTGTAATTTTTCTTCAATCGAAGGCAGTTAATATTCTCCCAATTCTCTCTCGAATTCTCTGCATCTGAAAGACCTCTTATTCCTCTTTCGGTTGCAATCGATTAGTTCTTGATTTTCTTGTTCATCACTGTTGCATTCTGTGTTGCAATTCGGTGTTCGACGAATTGCTTGCTGTGTGTGTTCAGCACAGATCATTCGATTTCTTTGAATTTTATCATGGTATCAGAGCGTTAATCGCTGCAAATTGGTACATATGTCATCCAATACTCCAGTATCTTCTCAAAGCAGTGTTGTGGACAATCCTAACACTAATCCGCTGTATTTGCACCCAAACGAGTCTCCCTCTGCTGTTCTTGTACAGCCACCGCTGAATGGACACAATTTCCATTCATGGAGCAGGACGTTCAGAATGGCTCTCACGGTGAAGAACAAATTAGGATTCATAGACGGATCAATAGTGAGGCCTGAAGCGAATGATTCGAAGTATCAGGCGTGGAATCAAGCGAACACGATGGTGCAGTCTTGGATTCAGAACTGCGTACATCCGTCCATTGCTCAGAGCATCATCTGGTATGACACGGCGAGTCAGGTATGGAGTGATTTAACCCTTAGATATGCTCATGGTGATCCGTTTCGATTGTCAGACTTACTTGAGGAGTTCTATGCGATTAAGCAAGAAAACTTATCTATAAATGAGTATTTTACGAAGCTAAAGATGGTGTGGGAAGAGTTGATGGCTATGAGGCCAATTCCTAGATGTAAGTGTGATGGATGCACTTGTAATGTAACTGATAAGATGAAGAAGTTTGTGGAAGGAGATTATGTGATTAGGTTTGTAAAAGGCTTAAACTCGGATTATGAGGCAGTTAAGTCACAAATATTTGTCATGAGTCCTTTACCTAGTGTACAAACTGCCTTCTCGTTAGCATTACAATATGAGAGGAAGGTATTGAGTGGAGGAACACACACGCAGTTTATTAATGCTCCATCTGCTCTTATGAGTGATTCAACAGGAAATAACACATGAATGTTGTATGGAGCAAATTGTCAGAGCAACTTCCCAGCAAGTTCCTCAAATTACAAGCAGCAGAGTGGAAATAGTAAGAGAGGAAGAGGTAAGGGATACGGTGGCTCGAACCAGAGACCAGTATGTGTGCACTGTGGAATGCTTGGACATACGGTGGACAAGTGCTATAAGAAGCATGGCTATCCCCCTGGGTACAAGCCAAAGGCGCAGGTAAATTCAGTGAGCTCTTGTCAGTTCAATCCTGATGGTTACATGTTTGATTCAGGAATAAGTCAGTCTCAAGGCCAAGCCGTATCCCCAGTACCTCCTGTTCCTGTGTTGACGAGTGAGCAGTATAACAAGTTGATGAGTCTGCTCAATGAGAGGGAAAGTCAAGGTACAGTTGCGGGGGGTCATAGTGTTCAGGCAGCAGTTATGTCAGCTAAATGCTTGGATGTCACTGATAACTCAGGAGGTAATGGCTTAACTGATAATTTGAATGTATGGATCTTAGATTCAGGTGATACTCACCATGTAGCTTGCTCTAAATCTCTTTTTAAGTCCCTCAGCCCTATCAAAACTGTCCTTGTTAAAATGCCCAACGGAGTGAGTGTTGCTGCCACTCACGCTGGTACAGTATTCATCAACGCAAATCTTCTGCTCAGTGGTGTCCTGTTTGTACCTTCATTTTCTTTCAACTTAATGTCCTTGAGCAAGCTAGTTTCATCTTCATCTTCTAATATCACTGCAATCTTCTGCAATGATTCTTGTATTCTCCAGGACCAAGCTTCCAAGAAGAAGATTGGTTTAGCTAAGCTTTGCAATGGCCTCTACTATATTCAAGGCTCTAATGATTCTGTGAAGACGTCTTTTGTGGCTAGAGTTTTTCAAAGTTCTTCCTGTAATTTTCCTTCATTTCTTAGCTCTAGCTCTTGGCTTTGGCATTTCAGACTTGGACATGCCTCAGTTCCCAGGATCAAACAAATAAATAAAATTGATCCTTCAATTCCAGTTTGTACTGTTGGTGAATTGTGTGACATTTGTATCATGGCTAAACAGAGAAGGTTGCCTTTCCCAGTATCCCAAACCTCTTCTGAATCTAATTTTGATTTGATACATATCGATGTATGGGGACCATATAGACATCCTACCATGTTTGGTCAAAAATACTTCATTACTTTCGTGGATGACCGTAGTAGGTTTGTGTGGGTTTATCTGATCAAATCCAAATCTGAGTCACCTCATATTATTCAAAGCTTTTATCATTATGTTCATAATCAGTTTGGGAAGTCCATCAAAGTCATAAGATCAGATAATGCCCCTGAGTTGGCTGTCAAAACATTCTTCTCTCAAAAGGGTATAGTCCATCAAACGAGTTGTACTCATACGCCCCAACAGAACGGCCTAGTCGAAAGAAAACAGCAGCACCTTGTGTCTGTAGCCAGGGCACTCAGATTTCAAGCACATCTGCCCATATCTTACTGGGGCTTTTGTGTGCAGCATGCAGCCTATCTCATCAACATCATTCCAACACCTCTTCTAAAACATCAAACTCCTCATGAGCTTTTATATAACACCAAACCTTCGTATGCCAGTTTGAAGGTGTTTGGATGCAAAGCCAATGCCTACAATATAGCACCCAACAGAGGAAAATTCGAATCCAGAACCAGGCCTTCCTTATTTCTTGGCATGCCCTTTTCTACAAAGGGATATATCCTGCAAGATCTATGTACCAAGGATATATTCATCTCGAGGGATGTCACTTTCACAGAAACCAACTTTCTTTTTGCAACGTCCCAGTCCAGTGACTCATCGACCCCAACTCATTCTCATACATGGCCTGCTCATATTCCTTCTCTCCTTCATGATGCTAGACTATTGCCTGCATCATTTCCTGAACACTCATCACCTATATTGCCTGGAACTCAAGACAGTAATCCTTTACCTTCGCATGATCAGTCTCTTGAAGCATGCTGGCACCCACAGCATGGTGTGTCCCAACAATCCACTGATACATCTTGTCATCTTGGTTCTCCTGTGTCTGATGAAAATCAAGTATCACCCACTCAACCTGAATCTCTGGAAGGTCAAGTTCTTTTAAGGCCACAGAGACAAAAACAACCTCCTTCGTATTTGAAAGACTATTATTGTCATCAAATTACTGGAAAATGTCTTCAACAGCCTAGCCAGTCATCTACTTCACATCCCCTGAGTCAGTATCTCTCTTTTGATTCGTTAACACCTGAATATAAGACCTATACACTGAATATCAGTCTAAGTCAGGAACCTACAAGCTATCAGGAAGCCTCCAAACATGTCCACTGGCAAACTGCTATGAGGGAGGAGTTGGAGGCGCTGGCAGCCAATAACACTTGGTCAGTGGTTTCATTGCCTAGAGGACAAACACCCATTGGGTGCAAATGGGTGTATAAGGTGAAGCATAAGGCAGATGGGTCTATAGACAGATATAAAGTCCGGCTGGTGGCTAAGGGGTACACTCAACAGCTCGGGGTTGATTATATAGATACCTTTTCGCCTATGGCTAAGATGACTACGGTTAGAGTAGTGCTTGCCTTGGCGTCATCACAAGATTGGCACATCCATCAGTTGGATGTCAATAATGCGTTTCTTCATGGGGACTTAATGGAGGAGATTTACATGGAACTGCCTTTGGGAGTCAAGGCAACCCAGCCTAACCAGGTTTGCAGACTGAATAAATCCCTTTATGGATTGAAGCAGGCTAGCCGACAGTGGAATGAAAAATTGACTCAAGCGTTAATCAGTCAGGGATTTGCTCAATCGCATCATGATCATACTCTTTTTACGAAGACTGTGGGTTCAGCATTGGTTGTGGTGTTAGTCTATGTAGATGATGTGATTGTTACGAGCTCCAATCTTCAGGCCATTAGCGAACTCAAGGCATATTTGCATAACACCTTTAAGATCAAAGACATGGGTGATCTTAAATTTTTCCTGGGATTGGAGGTGGCAAAGTCAGAAGCTGGACTTGTTGTTTGCCAGAGGAAATATGCTCTGGAGTTGCTTGATCATACTGGTTTTCTTGGTGCAAAACCAGTAAAGACTCCAATGGAGAAGAATGTGAAGCTTGAACACAATGACTCACCTTTGGTACGGGATGTGTCTGGATATAGAAGTGTGATTGGGAAACTTCTATATCTTACCATTACTAGACCGGATATAGCTTATGCCGTGCAGCAATTAAGTCAGTTCCTTGATTGTCCAACAGAGTTACATGTTAAAGCCAGTCATAGAGTGCTCAGATATATAAAGGGAACGGCAAGGCAGGGGCTGATGTTCCCTAAAGGGGGTGATCTGAAGCTTAAGGCGTTCTCGTATGCAGATTGGGCTGGTTGCACTGAAACCAGAAGGTCGATAACTGGTTTTTGTGTATTTTTAGGAGAGGCATTGGTGTCTTGGAAAGCAAAGAAGCAGTGTACTGTCTCAAGATCTTCGTCTGAGGCAGAGTACCGTGCCATGGCAGCAGTGACGTGTGAGGTGCAGTGGCTGTCCTATTTGCTCCATGATTTACAAGTTAAGCAAGATGGTCCAGTTGAGCTCTTTTGTGACTCCAAAAGTGCAATTTACATAGTGGAAAATCCAGTGTTTCACGAGAGGACGAAACACATAGAAATAGATTGCCATGTCGTGAGGCAAAAATTTCAGGAGGGAGTTGTGAAACCTATGCCAGTTAGGACTGAGCTGCAGCTGGCGGATATATTCACAAAGCCGTTGGATACGCGCAGAATGCAAACCTTGACTAGATGTTTAGGAGCATGTAACATCTTCTCGAAGTCAGGTTTGAGGGGGGGGGGGGGGTGTTGAAGATGCCTCTAATACATGTGTCAAGAAGAAGAAAGGCATAGGTTAATGGAGCTGCAGGCACGTGGAGTAGGCTGAGGTGGATGATTGCAATTGGTTGGAAGAAGGTGAAATAACGTGGGCAGCGGTTGAGCAGTGCTGGAGGCCAGGCCAAGGTAGGAGATGAAGTTGACGCGGGAGTTTTTAAAGTTATAGGAAAATTACTGTTTTACCCTTTTTAATGTAATGTAGTTGGAGTTAGTTGTAGGGACTTTATCGTCTTTTCCCATGTAAATTCAGTTATATGTATCGATTGGGTGTAGGAGCAGAAAATAGAACTGGTAACTGTAATTTTTCTTCAATCGAAGGCAGTTAATATTCTCCCAATTCTCTCTCGAATTCTCTGCATCTGAAAGACCTCTTATTCCTCTTTCGGTTGCAATCGATTAGTTCTTGATTTTCTTGTTCATCACTGTTGCATTCTGTGTTGCAATTCAGTGTTCGACGAATTGCTTGTTGTGTGTGTTCAGCACAGATCATTCGATTTCTTTGAATTTTATCAGGTGTTGAGCAATTTATGAATTTTGGGGGGTAGGAACATAATTCAATGAAAAAGCAATAATATGTTATAGTATCGGTTAAGATAGACAATTTACATACGGGGTATCAAATTCTATTAATGGTTTGGATTTGGATCTATAGTGGATTTCTTGAGTTAATGCAAAAATGCACATCTCGTATTTATATCATTTACAAAGACCCATCAAACGAGTTAGTTCTTATTGGTTTCCGGTCAACTCTTAGCAAAAACACAAATATTCATTTATTTATTTATTCATCTGTGATGGCCTCCGGTGGTATAACATTAAAAATGTCGAATTAAAGACAAAAAAAAAGAAAAAAAATCTTTGGAAAGGAAGAGGTCATGGAATAATGTGTTAGCAGTGAAGCCATTTGTCTAAATTTAGCCCATATTTTGACAAAGAATACAACCAATTCGAACATGCTTCCAAGTCAACCTTTCTTTATTAGCCTGAATTGTTTAGATCAAATTTTCATAGTATTTGACACCATAATTTATCAAAATGGTCTTCATATCATGTACGATTAAATTTCAATAAGCAATATGTAAAATACTTTGACAATTTGATTTCACACAGTGTTTGACCAACTATGTGTTTGATCAGATGTGACGGTAATATTAATAATCTCATTAGCCAATAGACATTTTGTTAAAATAAGCAATTACTGAAAAGAGGAAACAGATAGATAGTACTAGTTACACACATAATAAAACATTTTAATCTTTTCACTTACTTAAATAGTCAAATGGATTTGCAAATCATAAGTTTACAATATACCGCATTTTTATTTGTTGATATTTTTTATTCCCCCGTGTCATGAGGGAAACATATATCCCTTAAGACGTGTTTTCCACCTAAATGAACCGTGACGTATAGGTATATATCACTTTGTTTAATTTTTGTAACCAAAAAAAAAAAAAAATAGCGCACATAAATGCACTTGTATATACTTCGCCGATGATGTCCCACGATAAATGGTTATTCAAGTCTTATTCAATTTGTATACGAAACCTACCAAGACTATATCCATACCCGTAAAGAACGTATCAGTTTCGGGTCGTGTTTTCGTATCGTGTTTTAGATTACCATTCCTAATTGCTAACGTATGCAATATTTAATTCCTTTATGGGACAATTTTCCATCTTCATGACTTGAGAATTTTTTTTTCAATTTTCTTTTACTCACCCATACTGCATATGAAAATCTTATTAGAAATCGGACCACTAGATTACATTTTTTTTTTTGGCTTGAAATAGTATGTTGCATCATAAATAAGTTTTAAAGGAAAACCATTGCAACAAGTATCAGCATCTAAAACATTGCCGTGTGGAAGAGTGGAAGAATATTCAAATACATTTAGTAATCATCATTACGCATGTAATCATTATCCTTTAGGAACATAGTGACATACTAATTGTGTGAATAATTCGTGTTACCAATTCTTATGACACGCTGTGCTGCAGGAGGATGTTACGTAACCATTTTTTTTTCCTTACTAATGCCGCCTTCTTCCAAGTTGTTTCTTATACGTCAAAACCATTTCTATTTTGTGACTTTGTATTCGATAAAACTAAAAGATGTTTGGTTAGTATGTTTTGAAATCAAAAAATGGGTGTAAGAAAACGATACACATTTGTTAGATTTGTTGGAAAAGTATGAGAATTAATCTATGAGTTTCACTTGAGTATCAAATCTATAGATTGATATCCGAGTGAAATTTCCAGCACCCTATCGCGCCACCACCCTGCAACCACCGGGTTACTGCTCCGTCTCTAACACATGGGTATGGTTGCGTATATCTGACCTTTTTATTATTTCAGCATGGGCGAGAATGTCTAAAACAATAATTTAATGTTATTGTTGTTTATGTGTTTTTAATAGAAGAAAGTAAGATTGTACGCAACAATTAAGGGTTGGGATCTCCTAACCCCACTTTCCTCACCTCTTTTGTGACCACGCGACACGTGGCAGCAAAGGAGGGTGGTGAGGCTAGACGCGGGTGACCCTCATCTAGCCTCACCACCCCCCTTGCTGCCACGTGCTCCATTTGCGGTGAGGGGATCCTATCCCAACAAATAAGTACCTTCTCTTCGTAGTGACGTGACATGAGATTGGACGGTGAACTGCATGATCATTTGCCGGGTTCAAATCTCCTCACCCCCACTCCCTCACCGTACGCGTCACCACGTGACACGTGGCAGCAGGGGAGGGTGGTGAGGCTAGATGAGGGTTACCCTCATCCAGCCTCACCACCCCCACCTGCTGCCACGTGTCGCGCTGTGGACCGCGCGGTGACTCACCGCGCGGTGAGGAAATCCTAACCCTCATTTGCCAGTTGGAGGAGAAACGAGAACTGCAAAGGCAGAAGTTAAACCGATACTTATGGGGGTTTGGATCTCCTCACCCCCACTTTTCTCACCCTTTTTGTGACCACGCGACACGTGTCACCAAGGAAGAGTGGTGAGGCTAGATGAGGGTCACCTGCATCTAACCTCACCACCCCTCCTTGCTGCCACGTGTCGCGCGGTCACGCGTCACCGCATCCCCTTGCGATGAGGGGATCCTATCCCTACTTATGGTACCCCTAATCTTTGATGAATATATGATCCTTTTTCTCTAAAAAAAAACCGATACTTATAAAAGTATTTCATTATTTTTAATTTTTTTTAGCAGTCCATTTAATCTGTTATATTTTGTTGGCGAAAGGGCCTTCACTGTCTCAGCCCTAAGGAGCTGGTGGAGGATGTAAATCAGGAATCCAGCAGTCTTCTAGATTGGATGAGATCTCACATAGTTACCTACACAAGGTGTCTTCCACAAACAAGACCTTTGGCCTGGCATCAGAGGAACACCCACACTGTGCGCGTCTCTGGATTTGAACTCATAACCTTTTGTTGGCAATCCCCAACCCAAGTACCAACTGAACTATGCCGTGGGGTTAATCTGTTTATTTTCTTTCTTATGGAAATAACAACTATCCCAAAAGAAGATATCCTAACGTGAGAATCTAAGTGACAAAGATAAACAACAACAACAACAATCATACCCAATACATTACAATGACAGCAAAAGCTATCGCTAGGGTCTGAAGAGGATAAAAGGCAGACAAACAATATCTCCATCCCAAGGGATAGAGAGTTTGCTTCCATTGAGACCCCCGGCTCTATATGTACCTGTATATATAGTACAATAATAGGAATATGTACTAGTAAAGAGATTTTATTAAACATAAACAGAAATCTTACGATATTAAAATAGTCAACAATGAATATGCACAAAAAAACAACACAAAAAAAATAAAAAATAAAAATAAATGTAGAAACTATATAATTCTCTAAGCATGCTCTAAGGTGCCCCTATATCATGTCTACCCCTCCTTAACCTTAATCATATGCCTCCATGAACTCCTATCTTGGGCCATGCCATCATAGAGGTGCAACTCTAGTAAGTTCTGCCTAATCTTCTCATCCAATGTCGGTTTGGGCATACCTTTACTCCTCTTCCCTTCTACAGTGAGGCTTTCAATTGCTCTGACAGATGACGTTGTCTGTCTCCTCTTGACATGCCCAAGTCATCTCAATCTTCCCTCTTATCTTATCTGCTATACTAGCCACTCTAACCTTTCTCTGAATACCTCATTTCTTATTTTGTCTAGCTTTGTGTGCATCCTCATCTCTCACACTTCCATCTTCTGCAACTACATCCTCTTGATGGCCCAGCAGTCTGTTCCATATATCATTGACGGCCGCACTGTCACCTTATAATTTTTTTTAATTTAGTTGGAAAATTTTTGTCACACAGCACTCCTATGGTCGCCCTCCACCTACACCAGCCTGCTTGAACTTGGTGTGCTACGTCACTCTCTATGTCCCTATCTTGTTGTACAAATGATCCTAGGTACTTGAACTTACTTACCTTTGGGACCACTTGACCCTCGATGGTGAATTGACTATTTTCATCGTTGGGTGCGCCACTGAAATCGTAGTGTAGACACCCAGTCTTAGAACGACTAATCCTTAAGCTTTTTCTCTCTAAACCACCTCACCACTCTCCTAGTCTTATACACATGTTATGTCTACTTTCCGCGACTAATACAATATCGCAATGCACTACAATTAACCCTACCCTTTTTCTCTTTACTAAACCAATCAACGGATTTTACTTCAACATTTTAGTTTAAAAGGGCGTTCTCAGTGCATTAGTTTCATTTGTTTGTACATGATCCGAAGCATGACTGGATCGCTTCGCAATATAAAACTTTATCTTACACTTTGTACAATAGACTGTTTCTGCGGCTCGAACCTGTGATCTCAATGTCATAAAACAACCTTATCAGTTGATCAATAGCACGCTCTCTATCATCTTAGTTTGGGTCCGCTAACTACCGTAGTTTTTATGAACCATTTGAACACCCAACCCATTGTTACTTGCTTGTATGAAGGTCGATTATTTCGTAATATTTTGTTGGAAAAAAAAGAGTACATACTCAAAGTTTATGTAAGTTGGATTGATGAATATGATTACTATTTTTACAATAATATTTGTAATATGAATTGGATTCAGTTTGTTATCCACTAAACTTTACCAGCAACCTAATCACACATTACTTTCTTCTTCATTGATACGGTTTATCCATGTTGATATCATTTACCTAAACAATTCAAAATTAAGCTTTTTAATGTTTTATAAATGATTGCAGCCACATTAACTGACACACTAATTTTAAAATAGTCGTGAAACAGGTATGATTAGTTGCTATTTGATCTATATGATATAAACCATACCTTAGTAGTTTTTTTTTCTATAAAAAGAAAAAAACACACATTAACTAGGTATTGCTTATATGCGTTTTTCTTCCATCTGTCTAAATTTTGGTATTTTTCGTTATATGTTTTGTTTATAATTATATATATATTTCCAAGTATTTGTATGCACATAACGCGAAGATAAAAAATAATAAGCATAATATACAACAACAACAAAACCGCTAAAATGTACATAAAAAACAGTCATAATATGCAAACCACATGTCGACCGAATTAAAGTTCTTATTCGGTCCTCGAATTAAAGAAAAATCCTGCTTATATTAGCCAAGCTACTTTACATATAAGTAGGTCAATTATAACAACAATGAGTTTGATAGTAGGTTTAAGTTAACGATCAAATATGATGATAAGTATATGAAGAATAAGAGTCCATGATAAATTCATAGAACAAGAGGTTGAGTTGTACTCGATAATGTAGGAGTGTTCAGCGAACCAAACTGTTCACGAACAGTTCGAGTTTAATTTGTATTCGATTCGAGTTCATTCGTTAATTTAATTAAACGAATCAAGTTCGAACATCTAATAGATTCATTTACTAAAACGAGTTATAGTGTTTTTGAGCTGTTTGCAAACTGTATTTAATTCACGAACTTTTTGCAAACTGTTCGGTTCATTTAAAGAGTTATAGTGTTTTCGAACTGAATTCAAACTGATTTTGAAACTTGTTACAGCAAACGAACCGAGCCAACCGTTGGTTAAGCTAGACGAATCTGAATTCGAAAACATAATATTTAACTCGGTTCGTCTCGCTAACATCTCAGACTCACAAAAAGGTTATTCAATCACTAAATTTATACGATTTTGATGAGATGGGAGAATGATTGTGTTACTTAAAGGAGGATAGATGAGTAAATTCACATAGAATTGCCACCCTTTCGCAGCATAAACTAAACAAAATACGATCGCAGAGAGAGGAGAAACAATACGTAAGAGAATTTAAGAAGCAAGAAAAAAATAAAAAATAAATAACACTCCTCCAAAAATTCTAAGGCAGTTGGCCAATTTATTTTGAAAGGAAACAAACATCTCCAGCAGTATTCTGAAAATTTTGATTCTCTGATTCCGCTGCTGGAATCAGGGGATCATCAGCATCACCGTTGTCTCTTCTTTTCTCATCTTCCCATATTTCCATTGTTTCTTCTCATATAATGCATCTACCATCATCATCATTATACATGAAATAAGGATTTTCAAGAGAAACAATGGAAGTTTTTTGATGGGTTTTTCAAGAAACTGATAAAAGGCTAAAGTACAAGGAAAAAAAGAAAGGCAAAAAAGGCTTGTTTTGAGATTGAAGAAAGTGTTATTGTTTGGGAATTGAGATGGAAAGGCCAGAAATTGAAGGAAAGATGGAGGGGTGGCTTTACCTAATTCGGCTTAATCGGTTTGGTCTTCAATATTCACGTAGAAGATACTTCATTCTCCAAAATAACTGCCTCAACACCTTCAAATCCATGCCCACCACCCAAACACAGGTATTTCCTCTGTTTTTCTTCCTCAGTTTTCATGCACTTCATGTAGGATCATGCAGGAATTCAATAATTTCTCTAGTCAAATTTCCTCTATTTTTTTTTAATTAATTTAATTCATGCATATGGAAATGTTTCAGGCCACGTGAAGAACAAAAGCTTTAAGGTGTAACTTTTGAGACTTGTTTTCATAATCATTAGCTACCTTATACAAAATTTTGTGGTTTTGAGAACATTTGTTTTTATGGGATCATGCATCTGTTTTGTTTCTTCTGTTGTTATTACTAATTAGGTACTTAATGACTTGGGAAATTGCTTTGAGCTGTCCTTTTTGAACCTTAAGGTGCAATGGTTCTTGTAAATGGCAATCAATTGTAGACAGATGATTAAACAAAATTGACAGCTCACTCTGGCTATCATGAGTATACATGTTTCTGTCCCCTGATTATGGCAGTTGTTGACATATGCCATAATATTTTCTGTGCTTACCTAATGAGTTTTAATATGGTATTACCGTTACGAATAATTAACTGATTTGAGCTCTACAGTTGTCTTTCAATGACAAGAATACTTGCATACTCATATTTACATGCTTCAGTTCTCTAGAGTAATATGTGTTACCATTGTTTAGGAGCCATTGAGAAGTGCAATAATTGACTCCTGTATTCGTGTGACGGACAATGGAAGAGAAAGCCATCATAAAAGAGTATGCCCCTAATACTCCTAGATTCTGAAAAAGTTGTATTCTTTCCTTTATACTAGTTCATCTTTTTTTTTTTCCTGAAAATTTTCAGGTTTTCTACATTTTCACCTTGTACAACACTTCAGATCATAATGACCAACTGAAGGTGTCTAGATTACTTAGTCACTGGTATTTTACTGTTTATGGTATTGAATATGGCATATGATCTGTGAGCTTTATTTTTCCAGTTGGGAGCAACTAGCTCAGAGGAAGCTGCAAAATGGATACGTTCTCTGAAAAATGCCGCTCTAATTCCATTAACAGATCTAAGAGAGTCTTCAAGTAGAAAGTGGCAGCCCTTCAGGTTGGTGAATAGTCCTAATCCAATAAGTTTCACATCATGAGATTAATGCTTCAGTAAGTGTAGAAGATTTTCTTGTCAAGCCTCATTGAAGAGAAGTTGAAACATGGCTTTTTCCTAGCGTGTAAAAAGTTTAAATTTTGAAGGTTTCTGTGTGTTTTCACCTTCATGAATCTATGTCCTGTAATTGCAACTGCACTTATGACAGGTTGAGCATATCAAAGAAAAGGGCACAGAAAAAAGTTTCGGATGGAAGATTGTCATACACACACGTAGATGCAATGACATCTGATGTTATTGCACCTTCACCATGGAAGCTTTTTGGCTGCCATAACGGTTAGCATATGTTGTTTTGTTCATTTATTCAGTTGTTTTATCACATGCATGGCCACATGTAAATCTTTAGTTTGCACTTTTACAGGGTTGCGGTTGTTTAAGGAAGCAAAACTAAAAGAATCGTCATGGAAGGTTCGTACATTATTGAGTTTTGAACTCATAAGCTAATAAATATAATGCTTGTTTGCATCTGTTCATTGCCTAATGTTGTCAGAGGTGCACATATGTCTCTAGGTTTGGGATGTTCACAGAGCAATTATGGCAGTCGGAGTGGTTGATGGCAGTTCGGAAGCTATTTTTCGCCTACTCATGTCTTTTGGAGCATCAAGATCAGAGTAAATTTGCAAACTTTCCTTCTTAGTGCAATCCTTGATTTTTTTTTTTCTATGTATGCTTAATGGGGCTGGTTTAAATGGTGTGGGTAATTACAAAGTTTCCATATTATGTATTTGGCACGGCCATAAAAGGAGTAATGTGTCTTACAAGTTAACGGCTCTTCTTTGTCATTTACAGTGGCAGACCTTTTGTTCTTGGGCTGACAATTTTGTTGTTTGCAGATGGGATTTTTGCATACATAAAGGTACCGTGATCGAGCATCTTGATGGGCACACGGATATACTTCACATAGAGCTATACAGCCATTGGCAACCATGGTTAGAGTTTTTGCTCATGAAGAGATTGAAGTGTTGAAGTAGTCCTTTCTTTGACTTGGTTCTGATTACAGGGGAATGAAACGTAGAGATTTGCTGCTTCGGCGTTATTGGAGAAGAGAGGATGATGGCACATATGGTATTGATGAGGGAGAAGTGATCATTTAAATTACTTTATTGATTGAGAAAACAACATCTGTGTGTTTCTAACACATGGGTATGGTTGCGTATATCCGACCCTCCCATACCTCGCCATATGCGGGGGGCTCTAAAGCAATGGAGTAATGTTATTGTTGTTGATTGAGGAACTGATTAGTTATGCCTGTCATCTTGCAGTAATTCTTTATCATTCTGTGGTCCATAGCAAGTGTCCTCCACGCCCTGGCTATGTCCGTGCCAAGCTTAAAGGTAATGTATGCTTCAACATGGAAGCTTAATACCTTTCCTTTTTAGTTTTTTCATGAAAACTTAATAGACTAAGGTAACTGTTGGCAAGTAAACTATGAAATCTCTCACACTATTTTAAATGCTTTGCCTTCATATGACGATACTACTCCAACAACAACAACAACATTACCCCATTACCTTAGAGGCTCCCGCCTATGGTCGGATATGGGGGTTGGATGTACGCAACCATACTCATGTGTTAGAAACACACAGAGGTTGTTTCCCGATGACCCATATGATCAAGCTGTGTCGATCAACTGCTACTTCACAATATAAGAAACACAGCCAATTTAATGAGTCATTTTGCTTTACCATCATATTCCAAAGTCAAAGAAGAGTGTGTCCTTGACTCTATTAGAAATGGAAACACTTCATATGACGATAGAATCTGCATATTCTTTGCTCATATAAACTATGTTTTACTGAGACCTTCTAATATCAGTAAGTTAATATCACAACAACAACATTACCCCATTGCCTTAGAGGTTATTACCTATGGCGAGATATGAAGGGTCGGATGTACACAATCATACTCATGTGTTAGAAACACACAGATGTTGTTTCATGATTACCCACAATAAAAGTTGTCAAGCTGTGTCGATCAACTGCTACTTCACAACATAAGAAGCGCAACCAATCTTTATTCCGTCATATTACAAAGTCAAAGTCTTTAAATATGTCCCTGACTCCATTAGAAATGGAAACACATTTCAACATTTCAACATATACTAAATCCTTCAGGTGGCGGATATGTTGTTTCTCCTATCAATCATGGAAAGGAATCAGTTGTGAAACATATGATGGCTGTTAACTGGAAGATGTGGAAATCCTACGTTCGAAAGTCGTCCTCACGATCCATTACTATTCACATGCTTGGGAGACTTGCAGGTATCTTCCCATGACTTATCCACACACAGACACGCGCGCGCACACATACACGCACGAAGACAGAACATAAGCCCTTTTGCTGTCTATGATGATAGTTTCAATTTGGTTGAATGTCTGCTACTCATTACACCTACAGCGTTGAGAGAACTGTTCAAGGCAAAGGGAGGCAAGTACTCCTCTGAATTTATATCAACAGAGTTGACAAGAGATACAAGCGTGCCTCAGGGCGAAAAGGAGGATTTCAAAATAGAAATATGTACGAAGAAGGATGAAGTTAAAGTGGATAATGAATCTGAGAAACCTCGTTCTGGAGCTTCTAGTCTTGTGGGCTTAAATGATGCTCCGGATGAGTTTTTTGATGTTCCTGAACCATCTGATGATGATGCTTCAGATCATGGATGGTTTTCTGATTCGAGCCCTGATGGAAATCACTCGGTACTTTTTCTTTCTAGTTGAATCGACTTTAGTAAACTGGTTGCGGATTAAAATCCTCTTTGTTCGATCTTCCACAAACAATAAATGAATATGTAGCATTTGTTATGCATTAAACGACGGCAACAACATTACCCCATTTCTTTACAGGCTCTCGTCTATGACGAATATGGAGGTCGAATGTATGCAATCATACTCACGTGTTAGAAACACGTTGTTTCTGGATGACTCATAATGAAAATTGCGTCTAGCTGTGATGATAAACTGCTACTTCACAATATAGAAAACGCAACCAATTTAGTGAGTCATTTTGCTTTATTCCATCATATTCCAAAGTCAAGTAAGAGTGTGTCCTTGACTCTATTGATTGCAATTTTGTGTACTAGTCACTGTATGAGTTACATGTATGTTTTTCTTACTTTTCCAATTGCAAATAATTCATGAACAATGGAAGTTGAAAATAAGTTTTGAATTATATAGCTACTCAAGAATTGGTTCAGCTGACTGACCTAGTTTTCATTTGAATCAAGGAAACACATCAGACCAAACTAACATCAGCAGCCAATTTCGTGAAAAGATTGCATGATCTAGCAGGTTGGTTTAGTGGATAGACCTTTTGTGATTGATAAAAAGGGTACTTCAACTTATTTCTTCATAAATTGATTGAGTCATAACTTTAAGATGTCTGCTATTGCAGCACAGAAAAAGGGTTTCAAGGACTTGCAAGAAATGGGATGGGAAAATAATATATCATGTCACTATGGAGCCACTCTTACAAAGGACCCAAGTAGTACTATGTCTTCAACTTTTGCAGAGGGACATCCTTCATTATTTTTAATCCGAGGTCCTAACTATTTGGAAGACAATCAAAAGGTGGGTTCTATTGCATGTTATTTTCTACATACGTATAATACGTACACAATAGTAATAGTTATATTTTCTTTTTCAGAACAGTGGCAGTTGTACATCTTAATTTCATTATTTGTAATAGGATTTGAACTTTGGCTCGGTAGTACTTATTAGTTCTCATTGTTTTGATAAGATTCGAACCCAATACCTCTGCCTGCACATTACTTTTCGTTCTCGAGTTGTTTTTTATTGTGTTTCTATCTTTAATTGAGTCAATTACACAATTTTTTTTACTTTGGAGTATGATGGAATAAAGCAAAATACAACGACAACTATATTACCTCATTGCCTTCATTGCCTTAGAAGTTTCCCGCCTATGGCGGGGTATGGGGTGGTCAGATGTATGCAGCCATACTCATATGTTAGAAACAGATAAGTTGTTACCCGATGGCTTATAGTGAAAATTTCGTCAATCTGTGTCGATCAACCGCTGCTTCACAATATAAGAAGTGCAGCTAATTTAGTGAGACATTTTGTTTTATTCATCATATTTCAAAATCAAGAAAGAATGTGTCCTTCACGCCGTTAGAAATGGAAACAGATGGACCTTTGTTCAAGTAACAAGCTCTATGAGTTACTTGTTGTTAATATAAATCGAGAAGATGATCTTGTAGGTCTACCAGAATCTACACGATAGATCTAAAATCTCTAAATTATTTGTTTTGATGAACATCAATTGTATGATCAGATCAAGGCAAAAGGAAGTTTGATGGAACTGGTGGGTGCAGACTGGATCAGATCGGATAATCGCGAAGATGATCTTGCAGGTCGACCACAAAGCATTGTTCAGGTTCTTTTGTGGCTTTTATTTACTTGTAAATGGGATGTTGTTTGCCTACAGAAAATCACTAATAAAACTCGAAGAAAAAAAGTTGGTGCTTTTCGGATTCGTTATTAATTAAGTTCCTTCAATTTTTTTAGAAATATGCAGCTCAGGGGGGACCAGAATTCTTCTTTGTCATTAACATACAGGTATTTGTCATTAACGTCTTTCTCTTTCTTTTTCTCTTTTCCTTGTTAGAAATTGCATGAGCAATTTATGCTCGAAATTTGTGTAAACATTGGAAAAATTTGACAAGTGAGTCATGGTTTGATCTATAATTTGAACTCTAACAACTATATTTGCCCCTATAGGTTAAATTTCGACCCTAAAGTTTGATCTTACGTTAAATGTTTGATATATCAAAAGCTGCCAAAGTTTTGGAGCCCGGATCTCCTCACCCCCAAAAATGGGGGTAACAAATGACCCCCTGCCACGTGGCAAGGGAGGGGGTGGTGAGGCTGGGTGCAGGTGACCCCTACCCAGCCTCACCACCCCCTCCCCTGCCACATGGCGGGCGGTCACATGGGAGGTGATATAGGGGGCGGTGAGAGGATCCCACCCCAAAGTTTTGAGGCTGTCATCTCTTTGGAAAGATGTAACCATTTAGTTGGAATACTTCAGATTCAAGCTTGAATGCTAACTAATATCTTGCTAACTAATATCTTTAATGAAGACAAACTGATAGAGACATGACTTTTCTTTTGAAGAACTAATATTTGAGGCTTGAGCGCTCACGCACACATATATATTGTAGAAAACTAGAAGAAAATATTGGAGGCTGAATGTAATATTATTCAGACTTATTTCTGTGAAGTACAAAAGATCCTACTTATAGAAAGAGCCTCTCAACGGCTATATTTACAAGAGAGAGATGTCTAACGGCTCTTTGTTGTTTATCTTCTAAACCACTGATTTAGTGGCTTGTACTAGTGTATATTTGAATTTATATTACCGTATATTGTATGTATATGTACATGTGAACAGTGAGTATGTATACAGTAAGTGTAAATTTCTGACATATTTCTACACTCCCCCTCAAACTTAGTGCATAGATAGGATGCAACTAAGTTTGGACCACGTAACAAGGAGGAGCCTTCAATACTTCTATCCCCACCAAATGTCTTGAATAGCTTCACTGGAAGATCACATTGTTCCTCCTTTTTGATGGGTTTCATCCATGGCAGGTTGGTAGGAAACCTGCAGCAATGGAGAACACAATAAGTTGATTGGATAATATTGTATAAATGATGTACCTGTTGGTGTCCCATGTAAGCTCTTGAACCCTGCAAAAAACATTAGTATGGAGTCTTTTGTCCTTGGCACAATCTGCTAAAAAGAGGAGTAACTCGTTTTCCTGCATAACACTGTTAGTAAAAAAAAACTGTTATCCTTGAGCCACCTGCAAGTACTTATAACATTCCATCTATCCTTTAATTGTTAACAGCTTTGGATTTTTTCCTGTGGTTTGAACCTCCCTGCAAAAAAAAATTAGGTACACCTGCAGCCCAGAATCCTTCCAATAGAGGATGACTGGAATCTTTAGACAAACAAATTACTGATTGTAGAGAGTATAAAGCCAGAGTACAGCATCTCTCTATATTTAGAGTTGTTGAGTAGAACATTACTCAATTTAAAAACAGAGACGGGATATTTATGAAGGGGTAGAATAGCATAAAGGGGTAGAATAGCATAAAAAAAAAGCAATATAAGGTAGGAGAGAACAACATTGCAGTTATTGCAAGGGAAGATTAATTCTTCAATGTTAGCGCAAAGATTTTATGGTATAAAAGATTTGGTAAAACAAAGTAGTTGGTATAGTTCCCTGACATGGCAGAATTCACAATGTAGAAAAACTCCAGCTACATTTTAGGGAAACACAGCATAATTCTTAACACTGAACCACACATCATGAGACAAGAAGAATATTCATCAGAGAAGCGTAAATAATGAAGAAAAACTAAGAACAATAATTAAGCAATTAGGAGATGGATCATAGTTACTTCAAATGTTTGTAAAAAATTGTTTAGATGACAGTGAACAACACCTATAAGACAATTTTGACTACATGTTAGGAATCAACATCTAGCCAATAAACCAACTTGAAACATCTTACAAGTGATCCTAAGGCATGGAGTCAGTGTTCATTGTTCTTTTCTTACCCACAAAGAGATCGCATTTTACAAGAATCAAGATAAAAGACATAAAAATGCAATCTTACTGGTAAAACATTAACTAGAATCCTAAAATACAGTAGAGCAAGAAAATCTTGATAATTATATCGTTGGGTCTGTGCCTACTCATATCTCTCTCTCCCCAGCTTCTTGTCTGATGAAGGAGAAGAGCAGCTTCTAGATTCTATCTATAAGGCTCCAATGTCTAAATGGAAATCCTTGAAGAATAGGAGGCTCCAACGCAATCAATTGTTCATCGTGAAAAAATCTAATCAATTGCTCAGGCTTCAGAAATTTTTTTTTCATCTATTGTTTCAACAAAAAGAAGTTGAATCAACGAAATACCTTGAGTTATATCTGCGGAAGATCCGACAAAACTACATCTCTCAAGCCTCTATTAATTCAAGCGGTCTAGCTTCTCTAGTTCAATCTGAAGAAATTCCTTGATCTCGACTGATTTTTTTTTTCTCGCCATCAAAGAAGTCGAAGAAAGACAGAAGGTACCAATAAATATTGGGCTAAAAAGGTTTATGCGAGGGATATTTAAGGCAAAATACCATTTCTCCTTCCGTCAAACTATTGTTAACTCCGTTTAAAAATATCCATATTTCCCGTTAACTACATACGTGTAAGTGCATACTGACGTGGCTTCACATAAAGTCGTTCCAAAGACTAAGTGTCTGGCATGCAATTTAAAATAAAATAAAAAAGGGTCCAGCTGTCTTCCTCTACCTCAGTTTGCAAAATTTCATTTTCCAAGATACATTAAACAACAATTTTCTTGACTTTGGCTCACACGCAGCAGTTTTTTCCACATGCTTCTCACTGAAATCCAATGACCAACTTACAGGTTTCTTTGAACATTCTCTGCTTCTTGAGTTCAACCAGTTGTTGAGTTTAATTATTAACACTTTCTACAGCAACAAGGAGATCTTTCTTCGAGAACTTATCAGCAATGCATCCGATGATTTGGATAAGATTCGTTTTGAGAGTTTAAGAGCAAGCTGGATGGCCAATCTAAACTCTGCATACTCAGGAAAAGAAACTTCATTGAAGGAGCTGTGGAAGAAGATAACTTCCGAGGAGAAGATATCATCGGAGAAAAAAAATCCGCTTTCCTTTGAAAAATAATTTTTTTTCCTTTCCAAATTCCATTAAAAGAGATTTTCTGACTTTTTTTTTTTTTGGCTAAAATGTAAAAATTTCATATAACCAAAGATCAAAAAAGGGTCAGTACATGTACAATTTCACTGGGAATGCCCAGGATGCAGCTCATACAATCACCCAAAATCTACACACACTGGCAAGGATCTATACATATGAGAAAAAATTCTATGAACCACATCCGCAGCATTTAAGGTTTGACCCTCAAAAATTTTTAAATTCCTAGCATTCCAAATGAAGTAGATGGTGGCAGCAAAAGTGGACTTGATGACTTTCGTCCTTGAGCTTTTCCTTCTAGCGTTACTTAGCGTCCAACGAACCAAATTTCTGAAGGAATCAAAAAGATTGCGAATTTGCAACCAATCAAGAACCAAACGCCAAACATCACAAGCCAAAGGGCAGGAGAACAACAAATGATCTTGGGACTCATTCAAGTGTCCACATAACGGACATGAAGCATCATTAACCACAAAATGCAGGATATCCCTAGTGGGGAGCCTACCTCTGGCAACCAACCAGAAAGTGAAGGAGTGTTTAGGAGTGTTGGAAGAAGCCCAAACAATAGGGGACCAACTGACGCGATTACCTTTTCTTCTAAGAGCATCATACGCCAAGGAGGAAAAGGAAGCCTTAGCAATGTCCCAGCGCCTAAGCTCCAATTCCGAAAGGGAGTATCCTCCAAAATGTTGCAAGACCAAGTCTTTCACATGCAAAAGCTTCTTAATAAAGACAGAGTAATGGGGTTTAGGTTGTTGATCCCAAATTCCGTCCTGGAACTTATAAAAATGGTGGACCCATCTGATCCAAAGAGAGTCTTTTTTACATTGAATGTTCCATAAATGCTTTGCCAACAAAGCATGATTCCAATCAACCAAGTTAAATAAACCCAAACCCCCCTCACTCTTAGGCAAACAAACGTCCCTCCATGCAACCCAAGCTTTTCCATGATGGTCCTCCTTATTACCCCAAAGGAATTTTCTAGCAATCTTCACGATCTGCTTATGCACACCAGCGGGGATAGGCATGATGCCCATCCAAAAGGCATGAATGCCATGGAGGACACCCCTGATCAGCTCAAGCCTGCCCGCATAAGATAAGGTCTTAACATTCCAAAGCGAAGTACATGCAAGAATGCTCTTAATATAACCTCCAAAATGCACAGACTTGAGGGCAGTCCCAGCAATTGGAACACCCAAATACCGAAATGGGAAATGACCCCTACGAAAACCAGTTAAATCAAGCAGCTCCTGCTCCTCATCACCTCCTAAGCCAGCCAGGTAGATGTCCGACTTGGCTATATTTCTCTTCAGCCCAGAAGTATCACCAAAGACATTCAGAATGTCCATAACAGCACGCACAGACTGGTAATCACCATTAGAGAAAAGCAGCAAATCATCCGCAAAAGCAAGATGGGTAATCTTGTGAAGCCCACACCTAGCATGGAATTTGAAAGAAGGACTCCCATGCAGAGTTCTAAGCAGACGGGAAAGGTACTCCATGCCTAACACAAAGAGAAAAGGGGAGATGGGATCTCCTTGGCGAAGGCCTTTGCCACCCTTGAAAAAACCTTCCAGAGAGCCATTAATCACAATAGAGAATGAAGTGGTAGTGACACACTCCATTAACCAATTGATAAACTTGGTAGGAAACTTAAGACCCCGTAGGACCATAGCTAAAAAGTCCCAAGAAATCGAGTCAAACGCCTTCTTGATGTCAACCTTGATAAGACAACTGGGAGCAGTCCTCTTTCTCCCATACTGCCGAAGCAATTCCTGGACCAGAAGTATATTCTCAGCCATCGACCTTCCATGTACAAAGCCAGCTTGAGCTTCATCAATGAGCATAGGTAAAGTATTGGCCAGTCTATCCGCCAAAATCTTAGAAATGACCTTATACAGGACATTGCACAAAGAGATTGGCCTATAGTCACCAACAGACCTGGCATTGGCAACCTTGGGTATAAGAGCAATGACAGAATGGTTCAATTGCTTTAAGAGTCTCCCATTCTCAAAGAACTCCATAACAGCCTCCGTAACATCAGAGCCAACAATAGACCAAGCTTTAATAAAGAAAAGCGAGGTATAACCATCCGGACCAGGAGATTTATCCTTCCCAATTGAAAACAAAGCCCTTCTAACTTCATCCGGCTGAATAGGCATAATGAGATGATCAGCAGCATTCTGGTCAAGGCTGGGGCCAAGCTCAAGAACCCTCATATCAACAGGAAGAAGGGGGTCACTTACACCCAAAAGATTCTCATAAAACCTCAGGAATTCATCAGCAATACTATTAGGATGAGTAACAAATGATCCATCATCCTTCTCAACAGAAAGAATTCTACCCTTTGCCCTACTCCTTTTAACCCAAGAATAGAAAAACTTGGTACTGCGATCAGCCAAACATGTGAATAACCCCTTAGCTTTCTGAGAATAAAACGCATTCTCCCATTTCAACAGTTGTTTGGTGTAGCAAATGTGATTCCTAAGTGACTCCAAAAGCTGATCATTGTTATGGTCAGTTTGAAACTGCACCTGCAAGCCCTCCAGTATACCTTTGGCTCTCACCACTCTTTCAGAAATATGTGAGAAATCCCTTTCATTGAGTCTTTTAAGACTGCCTTTAAGCACCTTCAATTTCCTGCATAAAGTAAACATTTTCCTGCCATAGCAAGGAGACTCCCAAGCCTCCTGCACGATTCTCATAAAGTCCGGATGACTTGTCCACATGTTAAGGAATTTAAAATTGACTCTTGTTCTAGAAACCAAGTGATCAAGATACACAATACCAGGAGAGTGGTCAGAAACACAACCAGCAGTAGGGAAATGCACCTTAGAAGAGGAAAAAATGTCCAGCCAATCTTCATTCACCAAAACTCTATCAAGCCGAGACTTGATACGCCCATTTGACCAAGTGAATTTACAACCCGAATAAGGCAATTCAACCACATTACAACTCAAACAGAACTGAAGAGGATCTCTTAGCTCAAGAGAAGCCACCTCCCTACCATTAATCCTCTCATCATCCGCAAAGACAGCATTAAAGTCCCCAAGAATTGCCCAAGGCATAGTGACACAATGACTAAACTGTTCAAGAAAGTCCCACATGTTCCTTCTTGCAGTCATACAATTATGCCCGTAAACAAAAGACAGAATAACACTTCTACCATCAGCCAGGGAGGAGATCTGGCAGTTAATAGCCTGCTCTTGCAAGCCCATCCCAAAAACCTGCACAGTAGCAGGATTCCAAAAAACCAAAATCCTACTGCCCGTATGTACATCAAAATTATTTATAAATCTCCAACCAGTAAACACATGATTAATCAAGAAAAGAAAGTTTTTGTGGATGAGCTTAGTCTCAAGCAGACCAATCACATCGATTTTATGCTTCAAAACAAATTGCAGCACTTCCCTTTGTTTCTGGGGGGAAGCCAATCCCCTAGTGTTCCAGAATGCGAAAATCATTGAGGACAAACAGGGGAAGAAACCTTATCCTTAAACTTAGAAGGATGATCCTTCGCTGCCTTGGCCAATTTACGCCGTTCCTTCTTTGAAACAACTTTGATAAATGCTTCAGCTTGTTGGACTTCTTTGTCAATCAAATCCTCAGAGAGCAGGAGATCACGGTCATCCTGATCCAAATGTTCCAGAGGAGGAGCGTCAACATGAGAAGACTCCTCCACACCAATACCTTTAAACGCGTTCGTTAAGAAAGCTTCAATATTCTCCTGTGAGTGCACTTGGGCATAAACATCAACCTGCGTGGAATCAGAAATCAGGGAATTAACCGAAGAGGAGATTCTCGTTTGAAGAGGAGATTCTCGTTTGAAGTCTGGAATTACAAAATTTTCAGTTTAACAAAATTGAATGTGACAAAAACATAATAAGATTAAAATATTACAAATGGAATCCTTTGTTAAAGGTGAAAAGATTAAGCAGTTATTAAATAAAAAAGATGAATTTTGAAGTTGATTAAAAAATTGCATAAAATATAGAGTTAAAAGTTAATGATTTGAAATAAGTTTGTTAGATTCCATAATTTACCGTTAAAACTATTAGGTTCAGATCAAATGAGAGTTTGAAATAAAACGATTTAATCACAATCAATCTAATGAAAAATTAAATTAAAACGTTATCACGATTATTCAAAAAATGGTAAAAGATTAAGATATAAACCATCGATATCCAAAACCCTATTCAGTATTTTAGACAGAGGAGAAAAGCTCTAACCTTTTGTTGTTGGAACTTTGAATCCGGACAGCAGGAACTTAAGAAAAAAGACACGTTAAAAAAAAGGATATACACTTTAAAAGTTGAACAACATAATCGAAGAAAATATTTTTTCTCTTTTTTCTTTAACAGGGAACAAAAATCGAGAACAAATATCGAGGTTAGCTGTTCCCAATTGTTTCCTCCTTCCCCATATTCGGTGCACACTCTTCCAAGTTCATTATTTCTTTTCACGCTGTCCTGCTGTCCTCCTCCATTTTTTTTTTCCGTCTTTCTTTTCACCACCAGTTCTTCACTTTCTATATGAAAACCATCTTCTTTCTCCTTTTCTTCGTCTACCTCTTCAAACTTCAAACTTCCCTTCCTCATCATTCTTCTCTTCCACTTCTCCAGTTTATCTCTTTTTGATCCTTTCATGTCTTATATTCTCCTCGTCTCTCATTTCTTTACTAAAACACTTTAAAAAGCAAAAAAACACTCCCAGGCGACTTGACGGAGATTATAATGATCTTGATAATTTCAAAAGCATTTGAACACGTGGTCCCTTGATTTTTTTTATCAATGGAGAGACGGAGAAAGAAATGCATAAGCAGAGAGCCAGATAAGGTCAAGGAGGAAATCTATTGATGTAGTATCTTAAGTGGCTCCTGCAAGAAGAAGAAGAATGTCGCGAAATCTAAGCAAGACTGGTTGTGGGCTTAGCCTCAACCCAGAGGTGCAGATAGTTTATATTGATAATGCCCACTTAGAAAGAGGTAATCAACAGAGTGAGAGCTATTCTTGCTTTTAGTTGAGTTAGGAATGACGGACTGTCCATCAATGGCCGCTGCCTCAGCAGTCCATTTTACGTGTTAAGTTGAAGTCCTTTTCCCTGTATTCTTGACATATGAAGTCATGCTCTTCACCTCCAAATAGGTAGCTGAAGCTTGTTGAAAAAACTGAAGGCTACACAGTTACCATAGATATACCCGTGTAGTATATAAAAAACGCCTCAGTTATTAGGAAAGATTTCAGCTCTATGGCCAAGGCTCTTCATAGCCTATTAAAGAAAATATTTTGTTTGAATTTTTTTTTTGCTCTATGACCAAGGTTCTATGACCTCTTGAAATTTTCTTGATTTTTCCGGCTCTTGGCCAAGGCTTCGTGGCCTATTAAAAGAAAGAATAGGCTCTATGGCCTTGAAGAATTTATGGCTCTGTGGCCTTTGAAACATTTGAGGCTCTATGGCCTTGAAGAATTTATGGCTCTATGGCCTTTGAAACATTTGAGGCTCTATGGCCTTGATGTGAATTAATGATATTTTTTTTTGTTTGCCATTTTCCTGAGAAGAAGAAGCTACTAGGTTTTGAAGATATCAATAGAGAAGTCACATAGGATACCTGTGCGTTTACACTGGCCCTTGAAGAGTTTCCTGGAAGAAGAAGTTGAGGCATAGATGTTCTTGGTCGCCAAGAGATGAGCTATTCCGGAAACTACTGTAAAAGGAAGCAGCTACCCTGTTGGTCCTATTTTGCTTGAACCATCAACATGGTATGTCTTCTTCACAGGTAGCAGCTTCTTCTTCTAGGATGATGTTCATGGCTCTGATACCATGTAGAAAACTAGAAGAAAATATTGGAGGCTGAATGTAATATTATTCAGACTTATTTCTGTGAAGTACAAAAGATCCTACTTATAGAAAGAGCCTCTCAACGGCTATATTTACAAGAGAGAGATGTCTAACGGCTCTTTGTTGTTTATCTTCTAAACCACTGATTTAGTGGCTTGTACTAGTGTATATTTGAATTTATATTACCGTATATTGTATGTATATGTACATGTGAACAGTGAGTATGTATACAGTAAGTGTAAATTTCTGACATATTTCTACATATATACAGACACATACATACATACATACATATATGTGTGTGTGGACGTATGTATGTATCGCATATCGAATGTTGGAAGATTAATGGCACCTAGTTGGGAGAAATTTCTTTGAGGATAGTAGCTTAGGAAGGTCTGATTCACTTTGTTGCGCCCCGGTTCAAGGGTTGAGTTTCCTGATAGAGGTGTTAACGAACCGAACCGAACCGAGCCGAATATTAGGTTTTCGAATTCGGATTCGTTTAGCTAAACAAACGGTTTGGTTCGGTTCGTTTAGCTAAACGAGCTTTAAAATTGGTTCGAGTTCGGTTCGATAACAATATAACGGTTCAAATGAGCCGAATAGTTCGCGAAGAGTTTGGCTTGTTTAACTAAACGAACCCAAATAGGTGTTCGAATTCGGCTCGTTTAAGTAAAATTTAGCGAACAAACTCAAACCAAATACGAATCAAACCCGAATAGTTCGCGAACTATTCGGTTCGCTTAACGCCCTATTTTCTGGTGAATAGATATTTATCATTAGGTTACTACGAGTGAGGAAGACTAAAATACAGTTAAACTTTGTTCATCTTGCCATTTTTGTTCTGAAATTTCTTCATTGTATGATCATTTGGCTTCATCTTTTTCATTTATTCGTTCACTTTGTTTGCACTCTTATGTTTTGGTAACTATTACAACACATGAAATGAAAAAGCTTTTTATATGTCAGATTCCAGGAACAACCAGATATAATCTGGCTTTCTACTATATGTTGAGGACTCCATTGGAGGAAACACCCTTGTTGGAGCGCTTTGTCAAGGAAGATGACGCCTTTCGCAACTCCAGATTTAAGCTCATACCCTACATTTCTAAGGTACGTAAAGCAAAGAAATACAAGTAACAAGACAACAATATTACCCTATTGCCTTAGAGGCTTATGCCTATTGGGGGATATAAGAGGATCGGATGTACGCAACCATATCCATGTGTCAAAAACACAACGATGTTGTTTCCCGATGACCCATAGTTATGCGTCAAACTATGCGATCAACTGCTACTTCACAATATAAGAAGAGCAGCCAATTTAGTGAATCATTTTGCTTTATAACATCATATTCCAAAGTCAAAGAAGAATGTGTCATTGACTCCTTTGGAAATGGAAATGAAAGAAATACAAGTAACAGAAGATCAAAAGGGTCAATGATCCTCATCTATTTGTGACTGCTTGGAGTATCAAGAGTGAAGCAATGGAGATTTTAGTGTGTCTAATATGATTGCTCATGATTTTTTCAGGGTTCATGGATTGTTAAGCAAAGTGTTGGCAAGAAAGCATGTTTGGTAGGTCAAGCTCTTGAAGTAAATTATTTTCATGGAAAAAACTATATCGAGGTGAGATTTACTCAAAGACCATAACCCTGCCATTACTTTTCGTTATGGATATTCAACGAACCGAACAGTTTGCGAATTATTGGAGTTTTGTTTATATTTGGTTCGTATTGTTCGGTAATTGTTTGTAAACGAACCGAATTCGAACAACTGTTTGAGTTCGTTTACTAAAACGAGTCAAACTATTCGCGAACTATTTGGTTCGTTTAAACAGTTTTAGTGTTATCGAGCCGAACTCGAGCCAATTATAAAATTCGTTTAGCTAAACGAACCGAGCCAAACAGTTCATTTAGCTAAACGAATCCGAATTCAAAAACATATTATTCGGTTCGACTCGGTTCCTCAACACCCCTACTTTTTATGCTTGTTCTTCTTGTCAATAGCGTCTATGTCGGCATGAGTCTTGCCACATTTTCTTGTATATGCAACATTTGAAGCTCGTTTTTATTAAGGTCCGTGGGGGGTGGGTATTCCGTCGTCTTAAGTTATCTAAATATTTAGAAAACGTTCGAAAAACATTTTGATGATCTTCCGAAAAAGTACGAGGATGGACTTTTTGCTGAAGAAAAAAAACCATGTTTATGTAATGAAGATCTGATGTCTAAGTTTCTGTCTTGAAATTTCAGGTTGGAGTTGATGTTGGATCGTCCACAGTGGCTCGGGGTGTTACCAACCTAGTACTTGGATACTTGAACAATCTTATTATAGAAATGGCATTCTTGATACAGGTAACATAATTTTTGCAGACAGACTTACATTTGCTTGTATGATTTTTGATTCATTCTTTTGGGTGTAAAGTTTTATCACTACTGCTCAATCAATCAATCATATCCAGTATACAGCAAAAGCTATCGCTAGGGTCTGGGGAGGGTGAACGGCAAACAAACAATACCTCTATCCTAAGGGATAGAGAGTTTACTTCCAGTGAGACCACCGACTCTATATGTACCTGCATAAATGACATAATAATAGGAATATGATGTGCTAGTGTGTTAGTCAGTGAATTCAAGAAATACAAATAGAAGGCTGCCAATATTAAAATACCCATAAACGTGTATATGTACATATAATACAAAACAACGAAAAAACAAAAACAAAAAAATGCAAAGTCAACCTAAAACGTGGATAGTATCTAAGCCCCTAAATATACTCTAAGGTGCTCCTATATTCTGGCTATACCTCGTTAACTTTAATCATCTGCATTCATGAACTCCTATCCTAGACCATGTCCTCACAGAGGTGCAAATCTAGTAGGTCATGTCTAATCCGCTCATCACAAGTCAGTTTTAGACTGTCTTTACTCCTCTTTCCCTCTATATATAATGAGGTTTTCAACTGCTCTGACAGACGGCGTTGTCTATCTCCTCTTGACATAATAGTGAGGGAATTCAACTACTACTAATTTTCATAATAGTGGAGATTCAGCTAGTTTACAGTATCAGTTTTCTGAAATACAATTCCTAAAGTTTTAGAAAGATTTGGGAACTCCTCATTATTTGCTTCATGCTTTGCCTATGACTGTCCTTTTTTTTTTTTTGGAAATGACATCATAAAAAGGTATTTAAAATATAAAATATTTTAAGGTTCAATTTTAGAAAAAAAAAGTTCAAGAATCAACTGCTAAGTATCATATTAAAATTTAAATTGGCTTAATCATTTTCGAACAAATAAAAAAAATGTCAAAAAAAGTTATAGTAAGCGATATCATATCGGTCATAACGCCCCTAGCCTTACTAAATTAATGTTCCTACATTACACCGCGAAAAATTTAGAGTACCATATAATACTCTCCGAAATCTTGTACATTTGACTAGGATATTTTCAATTATTCTGGGTATCGTAATAGAAAAACATATGTATACAAAACATACCACATCAAGATGTCTCGGGTTTGTGGAAGGACTTGTTATAAAATAAGCTAAAGTTTTTTTTATTAATTCTCATCTAGTTCACCTTATTTTGATTGAAGTTGATGCGGTAGATTAGTCACGCATAGGATCATCTTTAATGTGGCAAATGAATGTATATTTGTGCAGGGTAACACACAGGGAGAGCTGCCGGAGCAACTACTCGGAACCTGCCGGCTAACCCACTTAGACGTCTCCAAAGCAGTTCCGGTCGAGTCCATTAGTAGCTAAAGAATTACAGCTTCAACTTTTGATTCTACTCAAAATTTTGCTGAATATCTATCCCATAACACACAGGAAAGCAAGGAACTCCAAATTACAATACTAAATTAATTGATAGGGTTTTCTTTTTTTTATATACAAAAAAAAATGAACTGGTTTTCCTATCTCCATTTTTGCCTTCTTTTGTATTTAGTGTTGACCTCCACCAATAGTACATATTTTCGACTTGTCTGGTCTGGGACTCTTTTTAGCTGTGCTCATTTACAGTTGCATAGTGACTACTTATCCGAATTTCAAGTTGTTTTAGACGCGTCCCTTCTTAGCTATGTCCATTTACAGTTGTAACGTAACGTGACTACTTGTCCGAATTTCAAGTGGTTTTAGACGCTTCCCTTCTTAGCTGAGCCCATTTACAGTTGTAACATGACTACTTGTCTGAATTTTAAGTGGTTTTAGACGCTTCCTTTCTTAGCTGCGCCCATTTACAGTTACACAGGGAATCACACAGATTCTTATATTAATCACACCCAGTTGTTTTTCCTTTTTTTTAAGAAGAAGAACGGTCAGTTTAAAGGTTACTTCAATAGATTGCTTGTTATTTGGGCATTGAGCCTACAATACAAACTAAGAAGAAAAGGGGATTCATCTGTGCATTCATGCAATTTGTGCTAAATATTTATTTTACTTATTGGTTGTTGCTGATTCACCTATCAATAATATATTGGTTGAACCCTGTTAGTAAGTTTTTGTCTAGACTAAACAAAGTAATTCTAAAAATTAATAGACTTAATATGCTGATAGCACAATATAAAAGCAATAATGAAACAATGAAAAAAAGATAGAAGAGTGCACACGTAAGGAATCCTAGTAAATCAATTCATACATACATATATGACCAAAGGAACAAATCGCCTTAGCCCGAGAAAGAAAAAAGAAAACAGAAGCAACAACCAGTCAGGAAAACAGGAACAAATTGTCTTTATATATATATATAGACACACACAAGTGTTAGAAAATGGATACAAGAACAACAAACAGAGAGAACGAATTTGATGGCTTGAGGTGTGTGTAAACACTATCCGTAAGGAATATTTGTCCTTACTAGATGATGCAGGGTTATAGGCAAATTTTCTCATAGGATATAACAGTCAAATGATCTCTTATCCTCCGCAAATAGGACAGAAATCCAATAAACTTTCAAATGAGAATGCTTTTAAGTAGGAAGAAGAGTTTAGAATGAAAGGACTAGCTTGATATCAAGAGCTCTTGAAAATATGTTGCAACAACCTTTTTATAGGCTCTTGAACTTCATTTCAGACGTTTATACCCGTTGCATGGTGATTGGATATGTTTCTTGGTGCATAAGTTGCAATTCTATATGAAAAGTCACTTATGTTGGTACATCGATCGATCGATGTGATCGATCAATGTCTCACAGTAAGCTCCAACTTTTCACTCAAACCACTTCAATCGATCTATGTATCGATCGAAGTCACATCGATCGATCTATGTCCGACAGAATACTCAACTTCATTTTCAAGCCACGTGGATCGATCCAACTGAGACATGGATCGATCCATGCCATGAGTCAAACTATTCTTGTTTATTTAAACACAATCTGTTAGGTCCCTTAGAACACACTAGAAGGGGGGTTGAATAGTGTGTTCACCAAGTATGGATATTTTATGGATATTTTTCGTTTTGAGGTGCAACCAATACTTGGATGTGTTCTTTAGTAAGAATAAAGACTTGCAAGAAAGTAAAGAACACAAGTATGTATAGAGGTTCAAGTCAAATGACTCTACTCCTCTACCTTCTTGATGTTTCACAAGAAGGATTTTGAAATGGGAATTGTTATTTCTTTTGGGGGAAACAACCATCAAAGAACAAAATCCAGAAAACAGAAAACTAAGCACTTTGCCTAGACCACAACAAGAAGTCTAACCCTTTGAAGTTTAGCCTCCAAAGATCTTCTTTGCCCTCAAAGAAATCTTGTAGGGAGAATAGTGCACCACACACTATCAACTAACACTTCAAAGTCTAAAAATCTTAAACAAGAAGCACCCTTGCTCCTTGACCAACAATCTACCCAATCTCTCACAATAGAATCTCACCAAGAAGAAGACTCTTCTTATTCTTACAATAATCACTCTCAACAATAAAGTAAAATGTACAATGTTTACAAGTATTTTGAGAGCTTGAGCTTGAGAGAATTTGAGAGCTTGCAAAGTAGAAAGTTGGAGAAGAAAAATGGAGGAAACCCTTCTTTTATAAACCTTCATGTTTCTTCCCGTTTGAAACCCTCTGCACAAACATTAATGGGTTTTGGCATCATGTGTTGGTGAGTCCTCATCATTGGAGATCTCCCTTTGGCATGTAGCAACATTCTTGAAGAGATTTCAAAATGAATGCCAAGAAAGGAAACTTGAAATCTTCAGCAGAGAGGAACCTGTGAAAAAGACACTAAAAGAGGAGGGTACAAAGAGTCAACTGATGTTAAAAAGTGAAGTTTAAGACCTTTGTAGCGTTGGTCACATGAAGCGCCTAATGTGCTAAAAGCACAGGTGTTCGAAGTGACATCGAGCGCTTGATGTGAAAATAAACTGTCGTTCGAAGTCACATCAAGCGCTTGATGTGAAAATAAACTGTCGTTCGAAGTCACATCAAGCGCCTAATGTGGGCTTCTTAAGGCGTTCGAAGTCACATGAAGTGCCTAATGTAGCCCTTCATGCTTGTTCGAACTAACTCTGACATTTTCTCAGAGAAAGTACTTAAGAGTACGTGCCTATTCAGGGGAAAAGTACTTTTGGCTTGATGGACAGCATAAAGCGCCTAAAGAGGCGTTCAAAGTATTCGCATTTTTCAACAGGCCACATGAAGCGCCTAATTAAGCGTTCAAAGTGTCCTGATTTTCAAACAATTCACATGAAGCGCCTAATCTAGGCGTTCGAAGTGTTCGCACATCCAGACACTTCACATAAAGCGCCTAATGTAGGCGTTCGAAGTGTACTGGACTCCACCAAGGTACATTAAGCGCCTAATATAAGCGTTCGAAGTATACTGACTTCAAACCACACACATGAAACGCCTAATTACTTGTTCAAAATACTGAATTGTGCAAATCATCAAAACTCAACATATTCTAACACAATCCACGTTTATTCTTCATCTCAATGCCTTTACAAACTATTAGTACAACAAGCTGATTCGTTAAAGTGATGGTCATATTATTTAGTAGAATGGTGCATTACAACACTTCTGGCAACACTGATTATGTCGACCACATTCTTTCTGATCACCTTTTATTGATCCACATTTAACCATGGCAATCGGGTTTTGTGAGTCAGATATATATAGAGCTGAGTCTCAAACAAATTCTATTTCTTGAGATGGAGATATTATTTGCATGCATCTCATCTTTTCCCGACTCTAACGACAGCTTTTGTTGTTGTTGAGATATACTGGATATAGTTGTGGTAGTTGTTGTAATCGGGTTTTGTGAGTTAGGTTTTGACAACTCCAAAATCGTGTTACTATAAAAACTTAGGTTGTCTAATCTCAGTTCAAACTCAAAAAGTAAACCACAAGCACAGCCAAGAAAGTTTCGAGCTAGTCCAACTTCATATTTTGTTCGCCTTGATCCTTCTTAAGAGTGAATATATACATAATATGACAATTGTAAATACAACATAATTAGCTAAATTATGTTATTTCACTTAAGTTATCATTCGTTACACGATCGAGTAACTCATGCTTGTCAACACCATTCCGAATTTATCTTTTACTTAATTAATATATCAAAATACATGATAAATAAAACGACTGGATCTCTTCCACTAAATTTTCACAAATGTTTATTCAAAGAAAGTGACGTAAATAGCAGTGCAGAAAACCAATTGAGCAGACACTAATGTTTTTCGTTAAGTATGACTTTAACGAAAAATAAGGATCAACAGCCAAAATTTTAACATGTTTATAATACCCGATTTTAATTTTTTTTTTTTTGGGAAAAAGACCAATAAACGAGTACATAGGAGAAAGACAACAACAACATTACCCTATTGACTTAGAGGCTTTCACCTATGACGGAGTATGGGGGGTTGGATATACACAACCATACCTATGTGTTATAAACACGGTGAGGTTGTTTCTCGATGATCCATAATAAAAATTGCACCAAGATGTGTCGATCAACTGCTACCTCACAATATAAGAAGTGCAACCAATTTGGTTAGTCATTTTGTTTTATTCCATCATGTTCCAAAGTAAAAAAAAATGTGTCATTTACTCCACTAGAAATGAAAAGAAAATAGCCGAACGACACTATCGATTAATTTGGGTAGTTTAAGCCTATACCGTACAATGCTTCACATATTCTTTTGTGGTAATTTTAGGCAAAATGTTTGTGATGCATAAGAATACATGGCCGATTTTTAAATAGGTGAAGCCCAAGTTCGGCTTACATGATGGCACTTAAACTTTAGGCTCAAGCTTGGCCAGATCACAATTCTTGAATGGGCTGGAGTCTGGACAGTCTAGCCTGATTGACATTTCTATCTATGTCAAAAATACGCGATGTTTCAGTAGTTATTCGATAACTAATAGAGAATTAAAATATGACTAGAGAATATCATGTCATTTTTTTATATATTATGTATAATAAAGTAGTCCGACTTTATATATCTATCTCTTATTGATCATGAAGTAACTACTATATCGTTATTACAACGCTACGTAATAGTTGCTAGAGTATAATGATTTTAGTAGGATCAACTAATGTTTTTTTCAACTTGATACGGTCCATATGATATTTTGCATGAGCATACGTGTTATGTAACATTCTTGGCGGTGAATTATGAATGAAAATCAACGGTTAAAAGTTAAAACCGGTGGAGGAAGGCGGGGGAGTAAAAAAAAAAGGTAACCGGCAACCGATGAGCCACATGCATTGTGCGTGACCTTTAGTTGCCGGTGATGTTTAAATGCAAGGCTTCGTGGCCTCAATCACCAGACTTCTTTGTCGGCAGCTCTGTATTGTCGGCACCGACAAATTCCTGATGTGCATTTTTCTCGGTTAAAACCACTTTTCTCATGTGTCTTAACATTTTGTTTCCATTTCAAACGTAGTCAATGTAACCTTCTTTCTTGACTTTGGAATATAATAGAATAAAACAAAATTACTTGGCCGCGCTTCTTATATTATGAAGTAGCAGTTAATCGACATAACTTGAGGCATCATTATAGGTAATCGGGAAACAACATATGTGTGTTTCTAATACATGGATGTGGTTGTGTACATCCGACCCTCATACCTCGCTATAAACAATAGACTCTAAGTCAATGGCTAATATTGTTGTTGTCATGTGTCAAGATTTCTATGCTTACTACCCTCCCTCCCCAGCCCCTCTTCTCTATTCTAATAGAATACGGAAATTCTATCAAATCACGCGATGAAACGTCTCATAAACCAATCAAGTCACGGTGAGCATCACAATCTAGCATGAAATGGTAACATAAATATGTAAACATGAAACAAAAGACAAATATTTAATAACACATATTCAGTTTTTTCTTCGATTACTCAATTTTCATGTTCTAATTATGATACTATAATGACGCTTATTCATTTGCACTTCGAGTTGGGTCTTGGACCATATTGACAATCTCGGAACATAGTCTTACACATAGGCCGATGAGATCATCACGCGCGTTTTAAAGACCTCATAGACCCTACAGAAGGCTCTCCGAGGTCTGGACAATGTAACTCAGAGATCTCCGAGTTACAAAGTGAAGTGTTGGGTTGTTATTGAGATAAAAATGCATCCACTAAAAGTGTATAAAGTTAGCCTACTCGAATTTCTTATGAGGGACAAGTGCCAAGGACTGAACTTCTCACTGAGGCTTATTTGCCCCATCTCACTAACTTTGGAGGTCCTAGTGGAGGTGCCTTTGAGGTTAAGGTGTTAGATATCAATATGAGGTCAGCGCCTCAAAATAAACCATTGAACTCGGGAGGCTAGTGGGGTTGCCTTCCGAGTTTAAAATATTAGTCATGTTAATACGAACGATGATTACTTTTCCTACTGAAAGAATAAAGATCAGAAAGATACGGACAAAGGTGATTGAGTCCTCTATTAAAGTGTAACTCCTCTAGTTAAATCCTCTACAATTGGAAGTTATCTTCTCCTACAGCTAGAAGGAAAAAGAGTATAAATCATATTAGGACTCGACTTCCTATCACCGTATGAGACTCCTATCTCAACAAGGCTTCTTTCTCCATATGAGGTCTATCTCTACCTCAAGTTCATGTAACTTGCAATCTCTGCACTCTTGCATTCTAAGCTTTTCAAATCTCTTATTGACTTAAGCAATGAGGGACTTGTAGGAACCCTCTCTCCAGCATTTTTAACATTGTTTTATTGCAGACTACCCAAAAATCAATAGACGTATTATCTGGACTTGTTTGTGGGGAACGCTTAGTTTTCTCACAAATAATCTCAAAAAGCTTTTCTATAAAGCCAAAACTTTTTTCCAGAAACAATGTCCAAATTAAATGATCAACCCAATTTGGGGAAAATGGATCTTTATTGATATACGGCAAATATTTACATTTAGAAGAGTTTATGGCTAGGTAGGAGGGTCAAAACTATAACAAATCCCTACACTATTTTTATACACATTTACAATTTCTAAATGATTGGTTCTTTCTAGAGCTTCCTTCTGGACATATTGAGGAGAAGGCAATGCCGAAATGAGTCTATGCATAAGATGATTACGCCAATACCATATACTGGAGACCACTTGTCGGAAAAGATACGTCATTCTAACATAATATCTGGGTGCTGAAATTTTCCATGTAGGTTGGTAGATACTCATTCGGCCACATCGTTATCCTGTGTGAACCTTTGTCACATACTTGTCGAAACGACATATCTCCAAACACGGTTAGCCCATGGGCAGTCGCGCAGTATACGTATGCTGCTGTCATCCGAATGTCCGCATATATAGCATCTGTTGACCGCAACAATATGTCGATGGAACAGAAAGTTTCCCGTGGGTAGTCCATGGTGGCAAATCTACCACAGCAACATATTTAGTCATAGTGATCCTTTCATGGCCCAAATTTGTCTCCATTGCGTTCCGGTGGTGGGAGAGAGTTTGCCACTTAAATCATATACGCACTTGCAACCGAGAATCTACCCGATGTGGTCTTCTTTCAGAGGAAGCTGCCTTAGGTGCCATCATCCTGTACATTGGAGGTCTCTAAACCAGCCTTAAGAAGTGGTACAGTTGTGCGAATGTATCGCCAAAGAGTAGAGGTATTATGTTGTGCAGTATCGCTAAGCAAGTTTCCATATTTGTGTCGTAGAACTTGTACTCATAATCTATCCGGTTGTGTAAGAATCTGCCAGTCCAACTTACATAGAATGGCTACGTTCATGTCGCGTAGACGTTTGATCCCTAATCCGCTTCTATCCTTCGGTTGACATATAGTATCTTAGGAGCACCAGTGGAGGCGACGTGTATCCGCAGTTTCCCCCCAAAAGAATTGACGACATAGCTTATCAATCTCATTTAGGAGCCCACTTGGTAGCCTGACTGTTTGCATCATGTACATTGACATCAAAGATATTACACTTTGAAGTAGTATGCATTTTGCCTCACAATGCCAATCTTCATGCGGAACCAACGTGCTACACCCGTGGAGACCAACACGCCTGCACTTGTGGAAACTAACATTCATACGCCTGTTGAGATACCAATTGTGGTGACTCTAGCATCAGAGCAAACGCAAAAACTGAACCTATTCGTAGTCGCGTCTACTGAGTTGAACACGGTAATGAGTCCTTAGCGTTTTGCATAATGGGGACTAGACCTGTTGGGACCCTTTCCAAAAGCTAAGAGAGGCTACACTCATCTAGCTATAGCCATCAATTACCTTATAAAATAGATAGAGGCTCAACCCTTAGCCTCTATTACAAAATCCAGGTGTGCCTAGTTTTTCAAAATCAACATAGTCTACAGGTTTAGAATACCCAAAATAATAGTAGTTGACAATCATAAGCAGTAAGATAGTGATCGCCTCAGAGATTTTTGTTATGGATTTGGGATTGAAGTCAGATACGTCTCAATGAAACACCCCAAGCTAATGGTCAAGTCGAAGTAATGAATCGAACCATGCATCAAAACTCGGTCGGATTCACTGAGACCGAACTCAACCACATGATAAGTCAAGTTCATATTTTTCTCTTTTAAAAATCATCCATATAATTCCCGTCAAAATGAACTTGACCTCCTCTGATACTTTATCAAATTTATCTTCTCCCAAAGGGTCGATTCAACCCGACAAAAGAATGAATAGATAAATGGGGTGCAAATCCCAAGGCAACAGGCACGTGACTTTGGGCATGCATGCACTGGAGAGCACATGTGACGTCGACGGATTGGGATCTCCTCACTCCAACTATCCTCACCTCCTTTGTGACCGCGCGACACATGGCAACAAGGGGATGGTGAGGCTCACCACCTCCTCTTGCTGCCACGTGTCGCGCGGTCACGCGTCACCGCACCCTTTTTGCGGTGATGTGATCCTATCCCGACGTCGACACCGCCTATCTTGGCATTGCTCCTCAAGATTCTCTGTTGTCAGCTCTCATGCCCTAATCAAACCCTCGTCGATTCATTTTCAGAAAAATAGAAGGGAAAAAAAAGAAAAAGAAGAGCTTTGATTCTGCCGCGTGGACTAAATTAGTATATGTGAGAGTTTTTTTTTTTTGGGGTATTCGGGAAGTATATAAAGAGTAACTAATGGCTAATTAAATGATATTATATGAGCGTGTCAACAAAGAGAATAGCAATTGTCCGTCACAAATAACTCACTATCTATAAATTTAATTAGTTATGAGTATTTTCTTTTTTTTCTTGAGAAAATACTCCATCCATCATAATTGAAGCTTTAAAATTGAGAAAACTTGAATTGTTTATTTATAAAGTACAACCTATATTTGCTTCTTAACGACCTTACTTATTTGCACAAAGCCAATTATTTATTTAGTTAATAATCTTTCTTGTTTTACTTTATAGTTCAATTTTTGGATTTGTAAAATATTTTGAGAGAAACCATGTAACATCTTCATTAAAAGTATCATTGACTGTTAGCTTTACCTTTGTTTTACTGCTTCAGTATTATCTTTACTAGTTGTTTACGTGGTAAAAGGATGTTCCAGATAAACTAGACTTTCAGTTTACGCAGGGTTACGAGGAGAGGTCGGATCGCTTCGCGATCTAATATCCGATGGAATAAGAAAAGTTTATTGAGTTAAAAATTGTTAGGCATGGGAGAAGCATATATAGCAATTTGTGGAGGAAGAAACGTGGGGATGGTGTGCCGCTCCTTCACGGGCAACCCTGCTCTTTTTTTAATTCTTTCATTACAATTTTCTCCCTATATAAATTTTCATTTAACACCAAAAAGGTTATGCTAACTAACACATGCAACCAAACATAAAAAAAAAACGAAAAATAAGTACATATGACATACGTTAAACATCAAAGCTGGCAAAATTACGAGCATGCTTTAAGTTCTCTTTTTTGTATTTTAGGAAACGAGCATGTTTTGGTAAAATCATAGAATGTAATATCCATTTTACTCACAGTTATAATTTTTTGGATACCCTAGTTAATTATGTACCTTTTTGCGGATTTTTTTTACATTTAAATATGAGATGCTCGTTCAGAGGAGAGATTCTCCATCGTATCCTCTGTTACATCTAATAAAACTAAAATGCATGCTGCACTAGCCTTTCACGTTTGTGTAAGGTACATAAAGAGACCGAATCGATTCGCGATCTGATATACACAGTCTTACTTTACATATTTTTTGTAGGCTTGAACTCGTGACATCAATGTCACAAAGCAACAACCTTACCAGTTGCTCCAAGGTCCCCTCTGTTACATTTAGTAAAACTATATAATTTAAATGAATTTGGTAAAACTTTAATACACATGACATAACACTATGTGCAAAAGACTGTTTCTGCGTTTCAAACATGTGATCTCAAGGTCACAAAAAAAGAAACCTTACCAGTTACTCCAAGCCCCACCATCACTCACTTACTATACTAAACTCAATTATTATATGAAACTCTTTTCTAATTAGACATTGCCATGTATTTGTATTTCGCACACACACCTTATTCAGAATGTATATTTGTGAATCACATCACACTATAGGTACCTTAAATTAAATTTATAGTCTTAGTGAAGTTCATGTCAAGTTAACATATTCAATTTTTTTTACTAGAATTTATGTTAAATATAAATACATGACGCCCACACTATTTTACACATTTCATACTCACGGACTATGGAATCAATAAAGTAATTGGTTGGCTCATTTGTTTTCAAGTCGATTAAATTTAATCTAGAACATAACTATCTCGAATAAAATATAAATGTCCAATTGAACTTAGACGATTGACCAATCGTCATAATCAATATTTATAGGCTACCCTATCAAGGCTATAGACAGAAGGGGCTGTGACTCTTATTATACATACATACATACATACATCTATACGTGTGTGTGTATACACACACAGAGGATCAGAATAACCAAAAAAAAACTGTGATTTATATTAAACCAATGTAAAAATTAAAAAGTTAAGAAACAAAGTCACCGTTTCTCCAGAAAATGAAATGGTTTGAACTTTGAACACATAGAGAGTCCAGCTACGCTAGCAATCACATGCACTAACGGGCCAAAATGTTGATTTAAGGAGATGCCATTGGCATAAAAATGAGAATTGGTCGATCAAGATCCGATTTAAATTAAATCACTACTAACCCTTGTACTTTCCAGGGTTAAAGTACCTAGGTTGCCTTATTTCTTTTTTAGACAAAAGTACGACGTATGGTTTGGCCTCGTAACATAAAGATAACGAGATGGGAAAGATAATGTTTTTATCAAATATTATATATTAAGGTAACATGCTTCAACCAACTAATTGACACGTTAGCTAAAAATGTCTACAGCAATGGATAGGAAGATAAGATGGATGTATAAAATATTCTGCGTCTGACTAGAATATTAGATTATATTATAAGTAGTTGCAGTTGTCAAATGTTAGATTTCGCTGTACAATTAGCAAAAATTGTGAATAAAATCTGTAAATGAAGAACATTTCTAGGAAGGTGGCTGCATGTTATCAATGCGAAATTTTCGGTGGTAGATAATTAGATATCACCACTCATTTGCCATTTTGTGTGGGAGAAGGTTCAAGTTTTATAAGAAAAGTGACAGTGATAAATAGTTAATTGAAACCACTCACTCATCATGATCGACGATCATGATGTGTGAGTGGGCAAAGGTCTCTTTTTGTAAATTTTATGTACGAGCTCATCCATTTATGATTTACCATTTTCGATTATGAATGTAGATCAGATTAGATAACTTTTGCTGCTGTTAGAATATACTGGGTATGATTGATTGAAGGTAGATCAGGCTACACAGGGTTGAGCATATCTAGGCGTTTTACTTATATTGATAGTTGATGATATATTGAGATGTTTGATATATTATGAGTTAAAGTTAAAGTTATATTTGAGAAATTGGTTGATCTGAGTTTATTATATATTGTGACGATAGAATATGATTGTTATGAGATTTATGTTATGTAAGATTTTAATTTATTGATTTTCTACTGACGTATTATATTTTCTACGAAGTTGTACGTACTTTATTATTATGTGTGTGTCTTTGAGGTATGGGCGACCATATCCCTGATATGATGATGATGACATTTGCAAAAGTGTTATTGAGACCCGAATGTCCTCTAAATAAATAGGTGTCAATAAAGCATTCCATTTCATCTTAAAAAAAAATACATAGATATCGATAAAGACGATAGAGAAGAAACCCTTGCACAAAGCATAGATAAGACTGCGTATATCGAATCGCTTCTTCTGCAGACCATGTGTAAACGTGGGAACGCTTTTTTTTTAGAAGAGCCATCATGGTCCTTATAGTAGACATGCTGACGAAGAAATAATCATGTCATTCTGATGAATAATCTATCATAACAACTTTGTTTCTTGGCTTCAAAGGGAAGGAGTGAAAGCACATGATATCAAGAACTTATTAAATAAATAAATAATCTGAATATCAACCCCGTCAGCTTATTTCACAATCATATGTATTTTGATAAGTCAAAGGATATATGTGTGTGTGTATATTTATATATCAATTCTAGCTGTTTGATTTAATCATTACACTTTATGCAGTGGGTTATCAGTAAAGTGCACCAATCATGGGAAAAGGGTTAGGTTTGAACCTTGAATTTTGAGTAATAGGAGAAGTCTTTTAAAAGGAAGGGATTCAAAGAGTGAAATCCAAGCAATTTCCAAGGGAAAATATATATGATACAAAAGATATACTTACTTTTTTTCTTTTCTTTTCTTTTTTGCCCAAAAGATATACTTACTTTACAATGGCATAAAAAGTTAATTTAGTGAGTGATTATTAGGTCATTATCTGTTTCCAATTTATACAATAAAAATGAAAATAAATATTTTTAAAAAAAAACATTTTGGACTTCATAAGGGGAATGACGGAAAGAGTGTACTACAAGTCAGTTCGAAGGACAGGGTTGCCTTAAAGAACAAATAAAAATGGCAAAAGCTCACCAGGTTTGGTGAGCCCAATCTCATCTAACATATTCAAAGTGCCTATGCGTATATGGGGAACAAATCTCCTGACCCCTTTAAAAGGTATTAAATGGCTCAACGACACGTGGCACACAGGGATAGTGAGGCTGGGTGGGGGTCATTCGCACTCAGCTTCACCACTCTCCCTGTGTGCCACGTGACAGGCGGTCCTAAGGAGGGTGAGAGGCCCCACCCAGCCTCACTACCCTCCCTGTGTGCCACGTGACAGGCGGTCCTAAGGAAGGTGAGAGGCTGGGGGTCAGAGAATCTCGATCGGCATATATGTATATTTGACAGTGGATCCTAAAGATATTTCAGATTCTCCTTTTCTTTTATGTGCATCAATTAATGTTACATGATCTGATGATTCAAGAAACATGTGACAACATATATATACATACATACATATATACACACATATATATATATATATATATCATCAATCATACCAGTATATCCCAACGACAGCAAAAGCTATTACTAGGGTGTGGGAAGAGTAAGCGGCAGACAAACAATACATCTATCATAAGGGATAGAGAGTTTGCTTCCAGTGAGACCTCCGGCTCTATATGTACCTGTATAAATGATACAATAATAAGGATCTGATGTGCTAGTGTGTTAGTGAGAAAATTCATGAAATACAAAAAAGAGACTGCCGATATTAACTACTCATAAATGTGTATATGTACATATAATACAAAACAACGGCAAAAACATAAACAAACAAGTACAAAGTTAACCTAATGCGTAGACAATATGTATGCCCATATATATGTATAAATATATATAGTTATTGTTTTACATATGTAAACCTCTATCAATTGCCTCAAATGAACAGGGGCCCTCGCCTACCGACAGACCAAATGATTTATGTGAAGCAATGTCCCAACAAAATAAAATGATTTATCATTTTTGGCTTTTTTTCGACCACGCAATTAGAAGGACAATTCTTTGCATCTCCATCGTTGAAAAGACATATTTGTCCTTCGATTTTAACTATAATTGCGGATGAGATTCTCCTACTCTCTTTTCTTTAAGTGTATCACTGGCCATCACATGTCCTTCACTCGTCCTTATACTTTTTGTTGGTCATCTCTCATCTATCTTCACCACTCCATCCTATTGTCACATGTCGTCAGATCTTTTTTCACCTCTTCTTTAACGATGAATGCGTCCCAAATTGATCGTCCAGTCTAGAAAGTGTAAATTATTTACAAGACAATCATGGAATGCATGGTTTATAGTTAACATTATCTCCCATTTCTATTTTTGCCCTTCAATGTAATGTGTTTTTGTTATTAATACATTGTATTGATTGGTTGTTTACAAAGATAATATTAGAATCACAAATAAGTTAACATATTTATTATAGAAAGTTGATAACATTTTAAGAAGTTTATTATAGAAAGTTGACAATATTTTAACAAGTCTCAAAAAGAAACAGTGGACTTTGGCACTGAAGCAGTATATTCTTTGGTCTAATTTATCTAGAAGTTGTTGCATTTTATTGGCCCATGCATACCATGATTATTTAGACCTAACGTAAATTTAGAATTATCACAAAAAAAAAACTTTATTTTGAGACAGCCAGAAAGAACATAGAATGCTAAACAATATGACAGACAATTTCAATAAATACTACACACATATTTACATGTATATATGTATATATGTGTATTTTGTTAAGAAATGGATACAAGAACAACAAGTAGATAGAACGAATTTGATGGCTTGAGACGTGCGTAAACACTATCCATAAAGAATATTTGCCCCCACTAGATGCTGTAATGTTATAGGCAAATTTCCTCTTAGGATACAACAGCCAAACGATCTCTTATCCTCAGCAAATAGGAGAGAAATCCAATGAACTTTCAAATAGAGGGTGGTTTTGAGTAGGAAGAAGAATTTAGAATGCAAAGATTAACTTGAAATCAAGATGTCTTGAAAATGTGTTGCAATAGCCTTCTTATAGGCTCTTGAACTTCATTTCAGACGTTTATGATCGTTGCATGGTGATTAGATATGTCCCTTGGTGCATAAGTTGCAATTCTAGATGAAAAGTCACTTCTGTTGGCACATCGATCGATCGACGTCTCACAGAGACCTCCAACTTTTCATCCAATCTACTTCGATCGATCTATGTATCGATTGAAGTCACATCGATTGATTTATGTGATCGATCTATGTTAGACAGAAAGTTTTAACTTTGCATCCAGGGTACATCGATCGATCGATCGATCAATATGATCGATCTATATCCGGCAAAATATTCAACTTCATTTTCAAGCCACATGGATCGATCCGACTGAGACATGGATCGATCCATGTCATGAGCCAAGTTATTCTTGCTTATTTAAACACCAATTCACATTCATTCTTCATTCGATTGCCTTTACAAACTATTATTACATATATGCATACAATTTTATTTATACATATATACATATATATGTATACATATATACACATTGGGGTTCGGGACGAAAGATTTCACCTTTATTGCATCCTCTATACAGTCTTCCTACGAACGAAGTACTCTATCGCAGAACTGTGTTGGACTCTCCGCTATGTACAAGTTGTCATAAGCAAGCCGAAACAAATTTACATGCGCTTCGGGATTGCCCGTATGCCAAAAGGGTATGGATTCGACTCCTTACACGACGGAATGACTGCAGATTTTTTGATAACGAACAGGGGGTGGCTGGCTGGATTGATCATAACTTAGAAAGGCACGGTGGAGAAGAAACTCAAGAGGAATCTTGGCCATATATATTTCGTGAAGCAGTCCACTATCTATGGATGATCAGGAACAAGAGACTACACGAAGAAGATTATGTAGCACCAAGTGTGTATTGCTCGGTTCAGATGATATTCGAAAGAGTACGCAATCTTAGACTAGCATGACATAGACAATGTATTAGTAGCGATTGACTATGTATAGTAGAGATGATAGAACACAATTGGTGTATACTGACAGTTTGACATAAATAAAACATGATCCTTTCCTTCAAAAAAATGATGCGGGTAAACGAGGGTGCTTGAAAACCAAGCAAGCATGCATATGCATGATTCACTGTATAATACATCGTATATAAAGCGGACGGTTCAATTGTACGGCCCGTGTTTATATGAAATGCAATTGGGGCGTAAGATATCGCATTTTTCAATTATCATTTATATTAACTGTGTTAAATTTGTTAGAAACTAATATATATATATTATATATATATATATTATGAGCTAATATGAAAAATTACATTTGTTATTCTAGTAGAGTTTATTTATTAAAAATGCATTTTTTTTAAATTAAGGTAAGAAAAATGCTTTAAAACTTTTCTCCTCTTGGTTTGCCAAAAATACACACGGCGGACAACAGTGTTTAGTGAGTAGTCATTGATAATTTGACCGTTAAAGTATATGATTAGTGGAAACATAATAATTGGATACGCATGTACTGTTTCATTGTATAATTCATATTATGTATTCTATTAGTATATGATTGTATCTGTTTCGTATCGTCTAGAACTTCATCAACAAAAAAATTGTTTATCGTTGTCAAATTTACAAGTAATCTAAATATCTTCTCATCTGTTTCTTATTTATATTTGTTAATTTAAACTAAGGGTGACAAACATACAGGTTGGTGGGTCGTGTCTTGACAATTTTGCGCATATTAAGATGTTAATACAAACCTAACCTCTTTATGATGGAGGTCATGTTCAAATTGACCTGTTAGATTCGTAGATCGAGATAGTCGGTCATCTTAAAAAATTCTCAAGTATTTTAGGTCCGGATGTCGAATTGATGGTATTAAAATGTAAGCGCTTAAAAGGAGCAATACTTTTAAGTTAGAACATGCACTTATGGTGTCGAACAAGTGAGCTTATGTCGATGAGAAAATTGATTTGAGAATATGTTGAATTAGAATTATCATATATACATAATAATATTTCTTAGGGATAAAAGAAGCAGCTGAATCCATCTAATAAGCTGGTATAGAAAACCCGACATGAAATACTACAGAAATAATCATTAAAAAATATTACCTACAAAAAGAACACTATTTACATCAATCGAATAAACATCTAAAAACTAGTTGTTTTACCAGCGCTCCGCAAAAGGATGACGATATTGACGACAACAAAGATATTAGGACGAGGGGTTTCATATTTGAGAGTTTATTATTCATGATAATACATATGTTCTAACTTTTTATTATTAATGTTCTTTTTCTTTTGTACGTTGATGGGTCATCAGGATCATGACCCACGTCTTTACAAGTAGTTTTAGGTTTTTGCAGGGCTGCCGGTGGAACACATCCTCGATTTACATCCTATCTGGCTAAGGAGTCTCTGGTACAGATGGGGGAGAACCCAATCTCTCGTCAAAGTTTTAGGTTCGACCAATATTGAATTGATGTTCTTTTTTTTCTTTTGTGAGTTGGTGGGTCATCATGTTGAGAGGAACCTGACCCACGTCTTTACAAATAGTTTTAGGTTCGACCGAGATTGACTCGAACATATGAAGCTAAACCTGATTCCGTTATGAGCTTGTCAGTTTTAAATTATACAAATTCATTACTCTTTCCGTTATAGAAATATTGTTACACTAGATGCAACACTATTTAAAAGAAAATTTTCAAAGTAACGCTCCCATTATTTATAAAAATTTGTCCTAAAATAAATAAAAACTTTTTTGACATACTATTATGTTAAATACCTTAAATTTAATTATAATATAATGTTTGAGCAAGTGCGAATAATAAATTTAAAATGAAAGGGTATATAATCTAATTGTCTAAAAATTTACTACTATTAAATAATATAGTCTAAAAGTTCATCTAAGCTAAATGGTAAAAAAGAATTTCATGGAATATTAAAAAGAGACCATAAATAAGAGAGCGGGATCTCGACCCCCTCACATGGACGACAACAAAGGACCCCTTAACACGTTACAGACCCTCACTTAGCCTTACCAGTCCCCTGCTATCACGTGAGAAAAGGTCACAAGAGGATGAGATAGTAAGCAGTCAGGAGATCCGGACCCATAAATAGGGCGTAAGGCCCCACACAAGTTCACCGTAGGCAATTTAGGCTTTTGCTTCCTTCTTGAAAACTCCTCTCCTCACCTTTTCTCTTCCTCACTCCTTTTCTTCTTCACTCCAACAAAACCCACTACAATCTTCTCACTTTCCTCATTTCTCCAAGCTTTCTCCCCTGTACACTCATAGATATTTATAGCTTCTACGCGTTTCTTCCCTCTTCATAGCAGTTTATTTCGTGGGCGGAGCTCCCGTTAAATTCTGGGCCGCCGGAATTTAGAATTCGGTTGTGCGTTTCTTTTTGTTACCCGGTCATTTCAATTTTGAACGGGAGCTTCTGGTGGGTCTTGAATTCCGGTATGAATTTGTCTCTTCATTCAGGAATTTGGTTTTATCCTTTTTCGCGGATAATAATTGAGCTGCTCATTCAAAAACATAAATGGTTGATTCTTAAGGCGTCTCTGTTTTTCCAGAAGGAATTTTATGTCGGTAACTTTATAACGATACGAAGCTTCAACAGTTGGAATTATTGTGGACTGTAATCTCTAAAAGTTTGTTTTTCTAGACGGTGTGATGGAGCCTATTTTCACGCTATTCAGTCTGGAAATGTCTCCAAATTCTTGATTTTTTATCTTGAATTTTGATATGCCGCTTTTGTATCCTAAAATGATTCCTCCACGAAAATTGAATTTAGAACTCTTGCTATTGATCCGTTTTATGGGGTGTCGGTGCATTTTTGAAGGCGGGCTCAAAATGAAGACTATGAAAATCCTGTGTGGTACAATTACTTTGGAAATTGTTCAAGCATGCGACATGATTTTTATGAAATAGCTGTTTGTTTATTTTATCTGATCATATTTGTTCTGCAACCAACTTTTCAGGTGAAGTTTTGCAGAGTTTGAAGAATAAATGGCGCCTACTATCATTGATGACATTGACTGTAGTTCTTTCTTTGATCACATTGATGATTTGGTGGAATTCCCTTCGGATAATGATTCTGGTAGTAAGCTTCTTGGAGGTTGCAAAGATTTCCCCAGCATTTGGAATGAGGCGTCACCGGATGCTTGCCTCCCTTTCCCAGAAAACAAGAGAAATTCAGCTTCCGAGTTATCCGCTGAGCTCTCTGTTCCGGTAATGATTTTTTGCACTTTCGATTGCACTCCCTTCGTAGAGAAAATTATAGAAAATCCACTATTAAACATTGGTTTCTAATTTTATTTTTTTTCCAATTTGAATGTCATCTGAATCAGTTGCATCTTAATAGATGTAGCATATTTCCAAATGCTTGTGTCATTCTTCTTTATGACTTTGATTGAGAGGGTCTCCCATGCTTCGAATCAAACCATCTTCATGTATAGCATATCCTAGTGGGAGGAAGAAATGGCTTTCCAATGTCATTGACTTAGCCTTTGTTCGGCATTGCAAAACATCTGATTCAGTTTTATTGATATTCTTCATCTCTGACTAAATATGCCCTTCTGGTATCTCATCAATGTGTCTTTCCTTGTTTACCTCTTTCAATTGTTCTTCCTAAAGAAATTCAGACGGCCTTTCAGAGTTAGTACTTGATTGCACGGTTTTAAGGCAGACATTGACTTTTCTTTTTTAGTTAGTTTGCATTGGGACCACATTGGGATCTCAAGTGTGTTTCTTAAAACGTTTACTAGGCAAATTGAATGTGTTTTTTTTGTTTGTTTGCCTAGGTAAGAGATTCTTAAACTTAGTGTTTTCATCGCTATCGCTATTTCCAACCTTTTTCACATTTGAATTTCATTGTTTTTGACTTTTTGGTAAGATATCGGTGTAAATTTTTTCTATTATGGTCCTTCAAAACCTCGTCACATGCATGAAAATGTGATTTGGTTTTGTACGAGATTGATAGTATCCATCATAATCATTCCAATCTCTAGGTGTCTAATGGATGTCTGCTGTCCGTAAAACCGCATTTGTGTGCTATGTTCAGAATGTCTAATTTTCTGTGCTTTTGATTGTCTATACAGTATGAGGACATCTTACAGCTTGAGTGGCTCTCGACTTTTGTGGAGGATTCCTTCTCAGGAGCGGGCATGACACTTACCAAGGATTATTCATCCGTTCACAAGGAAACCTCTCAGAGCGAAATTGATACTTGCAGCCCTGTTTCTGTGCTTGAAAACAGCAGTAGTACCAGCAGCAGTGGGAGTAGCTCTTCCAGCTCAACAGTGAAGTCGAACCCTCTCAGCACTAATCATCGTGGCCCTCAACGTGCGCGAAGCAAGCGCCCACGACCTGCAACTTTCACCCCTCGCCCAGCAATTCAATTTGTATCTCCCACCTGCTGTTTCAGAGACACCAATAATTCACAATCTGCTGCTATAGTTTCTTCAGAAACAAGGAAATCTTTAGACACAGAACACACAAAGAAGTTTCAGGGGCCCCAGAAAATGGAAGCAGAGAAGCAGAAAATCAAAATGAAGGCGCCTTTATGCCCGACAGAGGTAAAGCAGAACGCAGCTGCACAAGCAGTGAGGAAATGCATGCACTGCGAGATAACTAAGACACCGCAGTGGAGAGCTGGACCGTTGGGACCAAAGTCTCTCTGTAATGCATGTGGAGTTAGGTACAAATCTGGCCGGCTTTTTCCAGAATACCGTCCTGCTGCAAGTCCTACATTTGTTCCTTCCCTGCATTCAAATTCACATAAGAAGGTTCTTCAGATGAGGATCCAGGATGGTGAGAAGAACCCCGTGATACGAATGGCAGCGAATGAACCTACAGCCGGCAAAAGAGGCTTGGTTGTGAATAATAAACCTGCAGTGGAGTATGTCTGAGGCGGCACGCAACAGTTTTCGGTAGAGATGGTTATCACCCTAGCTGTAGTGTTTGATAATGGTGTTCTCTTATTCTGTGTATTTCTTTGTTGATTGGTTATTTAGTGAGATGTAATGGTCATGCTAAAAGGCATAGGTGTACTGTTTGTAACTTAATAGGAAGGAGTGATAGGACCCTCACCGCTTTCTCCTCACCCCACTCGTCACCACGCGACACGTGGCAGCAGGGACAGATAGTGAGACTAGATGAGGGTCACCGGCGTTTAGCTTCACCATCCACCCTTGGTGTCACATGCCGCGTGGTGACGAGTGGGGTGAGTGAAAAGTGGGACAGGAGATCCCATCCCTGATAGGAGAGGGTAATGAACAGGTAAGAAGGGAATTGAGGTCATTGGGCTAGGTTTTGGAAAGGGTTAATACTTAATAGGTCTTGTGTGGGTAGTATTTTTCTTTAAAGGTGTACTCTTCTGGATTTCATTTCCCATGCTTTATGGGAATTCTTTTTGCAGTTGTTCTCTTTGTAGGATGTACTGATTTTTCAATATCGAGGTTGATTCCTGTTTCCCTGGGGGTTTTCTTCAGTCCGATTAACTTGGAGCAAAAGGCGGGTATGGCCCTCAGGGCTTAACCGTTTAAGCCCCAACGAACACTGTGAATGATGCAAATCAGGATATCAGGGGCCTCTTAGATTGGGTGAGGACTTACGCAGTGACCTACGCAAGGTATCCCTCGCAAACTAGGCCTTCTGTCTAACAGCAGTGGAACAATCATATTGTGCGTAATCCTGGAATCGAACTCTTGACCTCTTGGAACAAATCTCAACCCGAATATCAACTAAGGTAGGCTCTGGATGCTCAGTCCAATTAACTTAATTAGACTTGCATTTGTATATCCAGGTTGTTCCCCCGCCCCGCCCCGCCCCTCATTGTTAATGTGTGTTTTTTTTTTTTGTATGTTTTCTTCCTATAAAAACACTTGAACAAAAAAGTAAGAATAATTAGCAAAGCATAAGAAAACAAATATATAGAATAATAATAATAAAACGACTTGGTCTTTTTCAGGACTTATGTGTCAGTCATTGGCCTAACAAAGTATCCAGGTATCAATCTTTTTTTTGAAGAATATGTAGCAGTATTCGAATATTAAAATGAGATAATAGATAGATTATACGATGTTTTGGTCGAGGAGCATGAAGAATTAATGAGATTTATGGCTGGATTGAATAAAATATATGATTACAAAATTTAGTACATTTTTATGTTATGTATGTTATTTTCCAAAATTTCAAATATTATACGCATAAAGTAAATTGCATAAGATGTTTTTGCCTCAATTCTACCAGTCACTCATATACCTCGAAGAATGGTGGAAAACGAAATTTGTTTGGAATTGATCTGAATTACCACCCATCATCCTTATGGACTGGGGGTCTTAGTGGAAGCAAATTTTCTATTCTTTTAGGTATTGTTTGTCTGTCGCTTACCCTCTCCAGACCTTAGCGATAGTTTTTGCTGTCATTTGGATATACTGGATACGATTGATGATGATGATCTTATGATATTATTTATAGAGCATCGGAAATCCTAAAATTTATGCATATGCTTTCTTGGAAAGCTAGTTGATTTTTCAGTGATATATTGGATGGCACGTGTTTTATTTGAATGATACAGAATTCAATCCGAGCTGCTATAAGTTTTTTTTAAAAAATGATTGGTTCACAAATTTTCAAGGCCGAATTTCCTTGGGAAGACAGAAAAGTCAACTTATATTCCGTACTTTTCAAAAAAAAAAATCCCCCTTTAAGCCAAACACTTGAAACATAAGAGATTAATCAATCATACCGAGCAGCAAAAGTTATTGCTAGGATCTGAGAAGAATGAATGTCAAGCAAACAACATCTCTATCTTAAGAGATAGAGAGTTTAATTCCAGTGAGACTGAGATTAAGGGTGTCCGAGAGGACAAACAAGGAGGTCTTCGGAGGATGTTCGTTTGGCCCGAAAGCAGATTGACATAAAGAGCCCAAAGATAACGTTAAGCATTCGGCTTGAATCACCCATCTGGCCCAATAATTTAGTGAAAAATTGTAATTTTATGGGTTTCAAAACCAGTCTGCATTTCAAAGAGAAAGAAAAAAAAAAAGTCTGTTGTTCTGATCCGTGACCGGGTTGCCTCTTCATGGTTGGTCCGAAGGTTTGTTGTTTGTTTGTGTTTTTTAAAGGTTATCCCGGGGCTTTGGCTCGGCTCGGTTCGTTTGTTGTAACAAAATTCAAGCTATGTTTGAATTTGGTTCAAAAACGATGTAACTCTTTAAACGAACCGAACAAGCCGCGAACAATTTGGTTCGTTTTAGTAAACGAATCTAATTAAATGTTTGAAATCGACTCGCAAATTAAAATTAACAATCGAACTTAAATAGTTCGGTTCGATGAATACACCTATTATAGGAAAATGAAAAGTGAAAAGACCTAGCAAGTTTACGAGTCCGGGCATTATAGCATGTTATATTTCTGATTTTATTAAGACTCGGAAACGTGATAGTGATAATAAAAATCAAAATTATATTATCATCTAACGTAAAAAAAAATCAATGATGATTTGCGTGTTTCCGTAATAAAACAGTGAGAAAAACAACTTTAGAATGTTACACTTAGAAAAATCGTCTGCCGACAAAAATATTTTTATGTATATGTGTTGTAAGCCAAATGGCTATGAAAAGTTGAAATATAGCATCACATGAAACAAACAAAAACATCGAATGCTTACAACAACAAAACGACACTAAGAAAAATGAATTATGACTTTATGAAAAGTTGATACTCAAGTAATAGATTATATATAATATTGTCGGTTTAAATATTGGCAGGTGCAGTGTAGATGTTTGAACTCTGCCGTCATTTTCCTGTACCGGAGCGGGTTTGAGCTCAGACACCTTGTAACCAATAAATAATTGGCCTCTTACATAGGAAGACACCGAGTGCTCTGATTTACATCTTCAACTAAACTTTTTAGGATTAAGACCTTAGCCTCAAGGTTAGAGCTTGACATTTTTTGACATTCAAGAAAATGACTGCTCCTAATTGAATCGTTGATTTTTATCGGTGAAAAAGACCAGTTACTTCAAGGGATACCGAGAAAAAGTTGAAAAGATGGACATGATTTTTTTTTTTTCATTTTAACGTTGTTGTTAAATGCCGACCATTTGTGTGGCTTCCATCAAATTCCCATACGTTTGCTAGTCTGGTTTGGCTTCTTTTGCATTTTAATGTCTTTGTCCTTCGAGTTCCTAGAGAAAAAGGGACAAAATTTTGTCTAAGTTTGCATGTCATTTTCATGTGGTTAATTAGGATTCTTCGGAATGTCGATAATCGGAACCCTTTTCTTTAGAACAAATTTTGACGGGTTCCATGAAGGAAGCAAGAATTGTGTAAGGTATTGGTTGGAACCATTTTTCACTACTGATGAGGACGGAACCCTACGAGGGGATCGGATGTGATCCGGAGATAACACCGCTAACATCTCGTTACGACTTTTGGTCGCAACCTGCGAGGGAAAGACAATGTTAGAGACCCAAGGCTAATGTCTTGTGGAAAACCTTTCGACGCTCAAGTCAGTTCCAGACATTGTTATATAAATTTAAGCTGGAAGTAGAGGTTGAAGCAGACTGATGAAGGTTCTCTTTTGAGAGATAGACTGTTTAGTGCAGATGAGCTCAAAATAGGCTCTAGCCGAGCTTGAGATAGCCTAAAAGAGGCTTAAGTCAACTTGAATTGGACTTCGTTGGATTCAGCTGAGGAAAATGGCTTTATAGATGTTGAAGTTGAAGACTGCATGGTCAGGAGCAAAATGGTGATCACACCTAGCTGCCCTGGTGGCAGTTCTGCTTGTATGGCTGGCACGAGGCGACAGGTGGTTGCGCTGATGGCAGCTCTCCTATGCATGGTAGGCACGTAGAAATAGATGGATGCGCTGCTGGCAGTCCTAACTTGCACGATGGCCACGTGTTGCCACGCGTCGGACGGTGAGACCAAAGTTGCTGGTTGGCAAGAGTCTGCCTAAGCATGCCATGACTGAGCTGGAGTGCTACCTGAGCAGTTCAGCTAGGAATACGAGGTGGGGGTAGCATGTCCAAGGCTGGTCAGTCGGGGTCTGTCGTGCTGAATTGGACGAGCTGATCTGGTGCTGACCTTGGCGCTCGAGATAAGTGTTTATCTGATCTGGACACACCCGTTAGCCGTGCTGACATGAAGAGTGTTGTTCTTCGTCTCTTGGTTGATCTTGTTGGGACGTTTGCCTTGGCCGAGCTGGACTGGACGGACTGGGCCTCCAGTGGTGGAGCCCCCCAACGTTGACCCTTGACGTGCAAATACTTATCGTATTCAATAGCTGGATTCTGGATTTACCAACTACCATTACCATTCTTTTAAAAAAAAAGGTTAGTTGAAATATTAATTTAATGTTTATATTTTCGAACTTGTCATTAAAAAACTTTGGTTTTACAAATATATTTATTTAAGGAGAACAAGTTAGTAATATTGCCATTATTCTTTTACTACCATTTATGGAATTAGATAAACATTTTAAGATGTGCAAAAATAGTGGAACCATCTTTTTAAAAAGAAGAAAGAATCCTCTTTTTTTTTTTACACACTTTCTAGTAAAGTTTAATTCATTTTTTCCTTTTATATATTTTTACCATGCAAAAAATGACTTTTACATAAAACAATGACATGATTAGCACTACAAAAAAAGAGCATATAGCGACAGACAAAAAACGTCGCTATTTCGTCGCTACAGGCATATAGCGACGAAATAGCGACGAAAAAAGAATGTCGTTATACGGCTTGTCGCAAAGCAAATTTCGTCGGCAATGCGTCGCTGTTTTGCGACGAAACAAAATTGCGTCGGTGTATCGTCGCAAAACTGCGACGAGAAAATGTCAGGTCTGCGACCTTTATTCTGTTGTCGCTGTTTCGTCGGTAAATTATTTCGTCGCTATTTCGTATTTTTTATTTTTTTTATTAATGTTCTGCGACAAATAATTTCGTCGCAAACTTTCGTCGGTATATGTTTTACCGTCGCTATTTATTATTTTTTTATTTTTTGTTTCCGTTTTATTTCGTCGCAAAATGTCGTCGTTAATATGTCTTGTCGTCGCTAATTTTAAATTTTTGTTTTTTTATTTCCGATCTGCGACAGACCAATTTCGTCGCTGGTTCGTCGGTATTTTTTATTTTAAAAAATATTAAATTTACTAATAATTATTTTAAATACATTATTTAATATTAAATTTTAAATTTTTTTTGATTTATTAATAATATTAATACATTAGTAATTAAAGAGTTTTTATTATTATTATTTAATTTCTATAATATATTTTATTTTGTATATTAAATCATTTGTACAAATATTATACAGTAATACGGTATTTGCGCATTCAAGTTCGTATAATTAAACAACACAAACGAAATAGAATCCGTAAAATTGTCAGATAGAATATATAAAAATACAAAGAAAATGTCAATACAACAAATGAAATAGACTGTACAAACAATGAAAAAATAAAAAACTATGAAGAGGAAGATGGAGGGGGATCATGCGGAGAAGAGTGACCATCAGGAGGGCGGGGCTGAGGCTGAGGCTGAGGCTGAGGCTGAGGCTGAGGCTGAGGCTGAGGCTGAGGCTGAGGCTGAGGCTGAGGCTGAGGCTGCGATGAGTTGGAAATGAAAGTCATGACGACCTGCGACAGCTGGAAGATTTGTTGGTTCGTTGCCTGCTGCACCTGCATCGTCTGATGCTGCGCCTGCTCAAACGCATGCTGAAGCGCCTGCTGAAGCGCCTGCTGCATCGCCTGCTGCTGCGACTGCAGTGCCTGTAAACTCTCCTCTTGCCTCGTCCTGATGGACTCTATCTCACGCTGCAGCGCCGCATTATCTGCTTCCAGGCGCGAAATATCCTCTGGCGTCGCAGAAGGCGCGGAGGTGCTGGCCTCAGAGGAAGCACCTGGATGCAGAACTTCAGGAAAGAATCGCGGCGCTGCTGATCCAACCCCGTACACCTCCTTCTTCTTCTTATTCTGAGGGCCGACGGTCCGAACCGCATCCCAATAAGCGCGGTTCTTGTCGGCCTGTTCGCCCCTATCTGCGAGTAATCTGTTGTACTCGTCCTGAAATGAGAATATGAATTGTTATGGTTTAGCAATAAAACAAACTAAGGAAAAAAACAAATGAAATCGTAATCTACTTACACTGATGTCGCGGGCCTTCGTCGTGATCCAGTCCTCCGTTCCGTCGGAGGCTCTCTTCCGATGCGTCTTGTAGAAGAGATCGTAGGAGGCTGGCCACTCCCCCGTCTCCTGTTGCTGAAAGAATGAAATAAAATATGTTAGTGATATGCAGAATTTTTAAAAATTTCGGCATGACCTATTCGTTTATCGGAGGTATCCCGGCCTTAAAGGCCTCTCCCAAGTCAAATCACATGTACCAACTTAAAGTAACCATATACGAATACCAAAAAAACAACAGCGCAACATAAGTAATCAACGAATATAGATAATCCACTTAACTCACTGAATGTAAATAATCCAATTAAGTCGATGAATGTAAATAATCCAATGAAATCAATGAAGGTCGTTATAATCCAATATTAAAATACTCACCATAGAACGCATCGTGGTGGCGTGGGAAACCGAACCACCTGAGTGTGTGGCAGGTGCTGGGCCCTGTATGTTGCCGCTGCGCCGGTTCGCCGCGTTCCGGGCGCTGCGGGCTTGGTAAGCAGGGTCCCTCCACCCTGCTACCCACGCCGCCCAGACGGCCTCGGATACGTAGGCAGGCCTTACCCACGTGGGGTCACGCTCCGACTTGGTCTTGAGGGAGTTGACGAAGTCCCCGTAGCGTTTGGCGGCCCTATGCCGCCAGGCCTGCTCCACGTCGCGGGCGATGTCGGCTGGCCAGCTGTACGACTTCTGCAATTATCATACGGAGGAATAATAAAAGTGTGGTTAGAAAAGTAATGATTGATTACGCATCAAAAAGTGAAATTCATCAAATTTGAATACCTGAAACTCATCCCAGTAGAAGCTACGTGTCTCCGGGGTGACACGGCCCCAGGTATATCCAGATGGGTCAAGCCTCAGGTGGAAGGACCGGGTGATGCAACCGGAAAGCGCGCCATTGTCCGATCCAAACCTGAAAGAGTTTAAGTTGTTAGGAAAAAATAACGCGTGAAATATATTTGAAAACATGTTAAATAAATTAATCATCACTTACGTATGGGTATCATTTGACCAAGGGAGGGGACGACGTCCTGATATGACACCCTGGTCCGATGCCGCATCAGACGCCGGATGAGGTGCTGAAACGCTGGGTGTGGGTGGCGTCGTATGTCTGGGGGGTGCGGACATGTCGGCAGACCGTAAAAGGTCTGAGTCCGCAGCCAGAGCGGCGGTCGAAACCGAGGCATACGTATCATGCTGAGAAATGAAAGCATCGAACTCTCCTTGAAGGTCCTGTGCAGATGGTGGGTATGTGGATCTCGTCGGTAAACCGTCACTAGCCATCAGATCTGAGAGGAACATATTAATAATTTTTAAACGGAGGGCACAAAAAAATAAATCATTTATATATACCGTATATACATATATATACCATATATACCATATATACCCGTATATACCTGTACATACATATATATACCATATACATATATACCCGTATATACATATATATACCCGTATATGCATATATATATATACACCGTATATACATATATATACCATATACATATATGTACCAAAAATAGATTATATAATTATAAATATATTTAAATAGGAAAAATATATATACATACATAATTCTACCAAAAAAAACAGTTTGTAATAATTTTACATATATTTATATACAAACATTACAAAAGATATATTACAAATCTATTAAAAACAGTTTTTACAAATTTAACTATATTTAAATACGAAATTAAATATATGTACCGTATATATGTATTTGTGCGTGTATATATGTATTAAAAACATATACATACATATACTTATACATATACATACATATACATACATATACATATATATACATACATTTACAAATCTATTAAAAACATATACATACATATACCGTATATATGTATATGTGCGTGTACCGTATATATGTATATGTGCGTGTATATATGTATGTATATATACCGTATATACATACATATACCGTATATACATATATGTATATATATATACCGTATATACATACATATATATATATATACCGTATATACATATATATATACCGTATATACATATATGTATATATACCGTATATACATACATACATATATATATACCATATATACATATATATATATACCGTATATACATATATATACTATATACATATATATGCCACCCACAGCCACCCAAGCCCACCCACACCCAGGCACCACCGCCGCACCACCACCCCCGACCACAACCAGCTCCAGGCCCCCACCCCCGCACAACCCAGCCCCCACCCCGACCACAATCAGCCCACCCACACCCAGGCACCACCGCCGCACCACCACCCAGCCCCCACCCCCGACCACAACCAGCTCCAGGCCCCCACCCCCGCACAACCCAGCCCCCACCCCCGCACAACCCAGCCCCCACCCCGACCACAATCAGCCCACCCACACCCAGGCACCACCGCCGGACCACCACCCAGCCCCCACCCCCGACCACAACCAGCTCCAGGCCCCCACCCCCGCACAACCCAGCCCCCACCCCGACCACAATCAGCCCCAGCCCACACCCAGCACCACCGCCGCACCACCACCCAACCCCCACCCCCGACCACAACCAGCCCCATCCACAGCCAGGCAGCCCCCACCCACAACCACCATCCGCCGTCCCATCCAACACCCAGTCCCACACCGCCCCACCCAGCCCGAATCCCTCCACCCCAGCACAATCCCTCCACCCCCGCCCACAACCCACCACCAACACCCACAACAAAGAATTCAATCTATACCTACTTAAAATGATTTAAAAAGAAATAGGAAGAAAAACTAACCGTTGCAGGGAGGAGATTTTGCCGGGGGTCCTCAGAGCGAAGTTCGCCGGTGGGAGGGGGGAGAGTTTTTGCGGGGGAGACCGGGGGGAGATTTTTTGCGGGGGAGGGAAATGGGGAAGAAGAAGGGGGAGTTCAGTTTATGTTCGAAATTTTGCGACGAAATAGCGACGGAACGTCCGTCGCTATTTAGTTTCGTCGCTATTTTTCATGGGTCGTCGTTATTTCAAATTTGGCGACGAAACATTTCGTCGGTAACTCGTCGGTGTTATCATTTTCGAAAAAAAAATAATACAAAATATAAAGTAGTATATACATGAATATAAGTGCATCAACACATACACACTTTCATATAAAGAGGTACATAAAAAATTTTGGCTAACGTCAATCTTCCTGGTCATCTGCATCCTCATACGCATCTTCATCTTCGTCTTCATCTTCATCTTCATCTACATGCTCGTCGTCCTCTTCATCCTCGTATTCGTCTTCGACTACGTCTTCAATATTGTCAGGCGGTTGTATGTTGAGATGAATTTCGATAAAACCGCCGTTGGGGTCATTTAGAGGGAGGTCGTGCAGTTCAACATGTGTCGTATCTAGAACGGACGGGTTTTCTTCTTGAAATGCGGCGTCCATACCATCTGAAACTGTCTGTATACTCACATCAAACTTGCTCGATTTCACTTTGCACACAGCTCGCCAGTCTTTTGAGCTCGCATTCATCCTCGTTGTTGGATACGATAGATAGTACACCTGGGACGCTTGACTAGCCAAAACGTATGGATCGTATTTTCTGTACCGTCGCCCTTGGTGTATGTCTACCAACTTATATTGGTCGTGGACCTTTGTGCCAACGCGATAACCTTCTCGAGTTGGATCGTACCATTCGCATTTGAATAAGACCACCCGCTTTATAGGCAATGCGGGATATTCGAGCTCAATGATGTCAGTAAGGTAGCCGTAGAAGTCATCCTCGTCCGGGCTATTGTCATAACGCTTGACACACACACCGCTGTTCTCCGATGATTTTCGGCTGGCATGGGAGACTGTGTGGAATCTATACCCGTTGACAAAACACATGTCGTGTCGCGTGACTCTGTTCAATGGACCCTCGGCTACTGGCGTCAGAATGTAACCGTACTCATCGTCAGCCAGATGACCTTTGCTCGCCTGTAAAAGGACAAGTAAATATACATCAACGGGGCAATAAATGTGTATCACATATCGTACACGTAACAGGCAAATACTAAACTTACATGCCACCTGAACCAATCAGCAAACTTGGAATCTAACTCATTGTTTATTGCATCGCTCGATATACCCGGTGAACGGTGTTGCAATAAATCAACGAACAAGCTGAAGCAAATTACGAATGAGTACCCTGTATATATTTGTAACATAATGGATAGAGTATCGCAAGGTATTTACAAAATAAAATGGGAAATCGTTTATACCTCTGGAAACGGTCGACTTGACGGCAGTTGCGCAGAACATAAGAATGAGCAATCTTCAGCTCGCTGTCCCCCAATATCATTTCCTTTCCCTGTCCGTGAAATCTGATCGGATGTGTGAATATTAGGAGGACACCGGATCTGGAAATGCCGTCGTCGTTCCGGGGAACATCTCTGCACCTCGACGGGACATCTGGCTCGAAGTAATGAGACACGAAGGTCGATGCTTCCTCCGTCAGATAGGCATTGCACATAGAGGCCTCGACTTTCGCCTTGTTCTTGATGTTCAGCTTCAAATGCCTGAGATATCTGTTCATATAGTGAATATATGTTCAAATGCATATCGCTTAGACACATAAGAATGTCATGCACATAAAAGGTCTGAGTACCTCTCGAAAGGATACATCCACCTGTACTGAACAGGACCACCAACACGTGCCTCGTATGGTAGATGAACTGGCAGGTGTTCCATTGAATCAAAGAAGGCCGGAGGGAATATAGTTTCCAGCTTGCATATGATCACTGGGATTTCGCCCTCCAGCCTTGACATATCATCCGCCCTGAGTCTCGTGGCTGTAAGACATCTGAAGAACTGACTCATCTCGGTAATTGCTTCCCATACATTGGTTGGAAGCAGCTCGCGGAATGCAATGGGCATCAACCGTTGCATGAACACGTGACAGTCGTGGCTCTTCATCCCGTGCAAACCGCGTTTATTCACGTCGATGTTCTTCGACAGGTTCGAAACATGGCCATCAGGAAATCTAGCCGTCCCTAGCCACGATAACAACGCACTGACCTGCTCCGCATTCAGCGTGTACGAGGACTTCGGCATGTATGATGTGCCAACGGGATGCAGCTCCGGTCGCATGTTGAGGTCGCGCATATCAAGTCGTGCCTTCGAATTGTCTTTTGTTTTTCCTGGCACATTCAGCACTGTATTGAAAATGTTGTCAAACACGTTCTTCTCAATATGCATGACATCCAGGTTATGTCGGATCATATTGCTCTTCCAGTATGGAAGCTCCCAGAATATGCTTCTCTTCTTCCACCCGATACAGTAACGAGCCAGGTCTTCGTTGTGACTGCCGTCCGGATCATCAGCGACCCCCACGAATCCACAACTGTCTATCTCCTGCAGCACCTCTGCACCCGTGAGGAGCTCGGGCTTTGTGTCCTTAACGACAATGCCAGGCATGAACGCCGTCACGTTCCTTCTGTACGAATGACGTCTGGGCAGGAACTTCCTATGGCTGTCGAACCAGCTTATCTTACGTCCATGTTTCAAGGACATCGTCTTCGCTTGCTTCATGCAGCAAGGGCAAGCGTATTTCCCCGCTGTGCTCCACCCCGACAACATAGAATAAGCCGGGAAGTCACTGATCGTCCACATCAGCGCGGCGCGTAGCTGGAAGTTTTGTTTAGTCGATACATCGAACGTCTCCACGCCAAACTCCCATAACCACTTCAGCTCCTGTATCAACGGCTGCAGGTATAGGTCGATCTTCTGTTTCGGATTCCTAGGACCTGGTGCGATCACAGTCAAGAACATGTAAGGCTTCTTCATGCACATCCAAGGCGGTAGATTGTACGGCGTCACGATTACAGGCCACGACGAATACTGCTCTCCCGACTGTCCAAACGGGTTGAACCCGTCGGTGCATAAACCCAACCTAACGTTCCTTGTCTCCGACGAAAAACCCGGATGCGTCGCATCGAACGTCCTCCAAGCTTCGCCGTCAGATGGATGGCACATCTCACCGTCTTTCGTGTAGTGCTCCGCGTGCCACCTCATCTGGCTAGCTGTGGCACCGGATGCGTATAGCCTCTGCAGTCTAGGGGCGAGAGGTAAATAGTAAAATTGTTTTCTTGGCACGTTCCGGTTTCTTTTGTTCGTTCTCCACCTGCTTGTCCCACAGACCCTGCACATGTCTTTATCCTCGTTGATGCCCCAGTATATGATGCACCCCTCTGAACAACAATCGATTTTCTGAACCGGCAGTCCCAACGCCTGCAGCTGTTTCTTCGTCGAATAAAAACTGTCGACCATTGTGTTCCCTTCAGGAAGAGATTCCCTCATCAGCTGACACATCCCATCGTACAATCTCTCCGTCATGCGGTGTTCCGTCTTCATGCTCGTCATCCGACCGATCATGGACATCTGTGTGTGACTACCGCAACCAGGATACAGCGGCGTGTTGGCGGCGTTCAGCATCTCAAAAAACTGTCTCGCCTGAGGGTTCGGATCTTCCTCCACGAATGTACGCGGCTGTTCATCCGGATCCTGCATTTGTAACAACTGCTCTCCGGTAAATGCGCCAGCGGCTGCGTCTGTCACCATCTGCATGTATGGGTTGTGAGATCCCTCGCCTATTTCTTCGGCATTAACCTGACCGGGTCCCCCTTCGACGTGTACAGTTGCAGATGTAGACGCCCCCTCATATTCGCCGTGACAGTACCATGTATGGTAATTGTGGACGAAACCTTGTTTCAATATGTGAACCCTCACGTCACCCGGATCCTTATATTTACGGTTCTTGCATTTCTTGCACGGACATCTAATCTGCGTTCCACTTTCATTACTCGTCGCAAAATCAATAAATTCTTCGAGACCTTCAACAAATCTAAAACACCACTCCCCGTTGTTTACTCTCTGGTACATCCACTTTCTATCGCTTCTCCTCGGATCCATTTTCTCGCTACACCTTGAAACTAACAGCAGCTATCTTTTTTCGTGTGTAGAAAAAATCAAAATTCCACACTTCTGTATTTTCGTTCAAAATTGATGATTGATGTGTTTGAAATGAGAGGAGAATGGGAGAAGAGAAGAAGAGAAGAAGAAATACAATGGTTTTATCGTTCCCAGTATAAGACAATACCGACGACTTAGCGACGAACGGCGACGAACAAGAAACACAAATCCCGGAGACAAACAAACACATATACCGACGACTTAGCGACGAACATCGACGAACAAGAAACACAAATCCCGGAGACAAACAAACACATATACCGACGACGTACCGACGACCAGCGACGAAACACGTCGTTTGATATGCAAAACGTCTCTTCATTCCGTACGACGTGTTTCGTCGCTAAGTCGTCGGTACGTCGTCGGTAAAAGACAGTCCGTCCAGTTCCCCATGCTTACAACTTACGATGTTTTGCGTCGCTAATTCGTCGCTATGTCGTCGCTGATTTCACTATATAAACACAGTGGATCAGCGTGTGCCCACAACAACATATAAAACAACTATTTTATAATCCAAAATGGTTCGTACTAAAGCGCAAGCACGACGTGGTGGACGTGGTGGTAGGGCGGCAACACCGCCAACTGAAGTGCCTTCTTCTTCAACTGTTCCTCCCCCACCTCCTCCCCCACCAGAGACCTCTGATCGCCGGGATCGACAAATTGTCGAACTCCAAACAGAAGTACGAGATCTGTGGAAAATGTTAGATGAGGTGAAGGCCCATGTCACGGTTCAGGAAGAGCGTCTCGACTGCATAGATAAAAGGCAGATGCGGATTAAATCCAAATCTGCACAGTTGAGACGCCAACTGAAGGCGTGTGCGGAGAGTATAGCTTCTCTCTGTTCGGATGACGAACAGTGAGTGGCTACTCTTCGCTATTTAGCTTTTTTTAAATATTTCTTATTATATTTTGTAATTTTTAATTTTTAATTATATATTAATGAAGTTTGTTTTTTTAATATCGTATTTGTTTTCTTAATAATTATAACACGTGTTTAATCTCTTACGAATCCTGACGACGCACCTGTATACGCGAAATGTGGTTAAGAAAAATTTCTTCCGACTAATTCACCGACTAAACATCAACTATATACCGACGAAACCTAATACAACGACGAAAACCTACTAACTATATATATCTTCGACGAAACTTAATAGAACGACAAAAACCTATTAACCGTATCGTCGAAACCTAACTATATCTTCGACGAAACTTAATAGAACGACAAAAACCTACTAACCGTATCGACGAAAAAGGGAAAAACTAAATACAATGGGAAGAACGGGCTTCGCGGTTTTTTTTTTGAATTTACCGACGCTTTACCGACGAAACAGCGACGGAAAACGTCTCTTCACATTATTCGACGCGTTTCGTCGCTATTCCGTCGCCAAGTTGTCGCTATTCGGCAGTGTCAGTTCAGTTCCCAACGGTTGCATCGTACGATAAACATACGTCGCTAATTCGTCGCTACGTCGTCGCTATAACTTCCGAAAGGTCATCACTGCACATTCACTGCACTTCACTGCACATTCACTGCACTTCACTGCACATTCCCAACGGTCACATTCACTGCGTCGCTATGTCGTCGCTATGTCGTCGCTCATTTCACTATTTATACCCCAAACATCCGCTGTTATACATACACACATAGAACGTTATAAATAATCAAAATATGCCGCGTCGTTTTAAAAGAACCCCAAGGCGTGGTGGACGGGCAAACAGTGCCCCTCCAGAAGGGCCTCCTCCTCAACCACCATCGGTTGAGCGAGAGGGTTCTGTATCTGTCTATGGCCCACCGCCGCATCAGGATGATCAAGAACAAATGCCGGTGCAGGACGCCGACTTCCGTATGCTGATGGCAAACATGCATCAGCAGTCGCGGCAACTGCACTACATGACTAGAAGGCTGCGGAAGATGAAATTTAGATACTACAAGCTCAAGCGCCTTCTCAAAGAGTTTGCGGAGAATGTCGCGGCCACTCTTTCGTCCGATGACGAAGAGTGAACGGCCCATCTCCGCATCTCTTTTTAGATTTTTTTTTTATTTTCGTTTCATAATGTAACTTCTTATTATTAAATGAATGAGTATTTTTCCCAATTACCGCTTTCTTTTTCCTTAATCAATACACGTGTTTGATTCTCGATGTATCTGCGACGACACAACAACAAACCGAATTACCAACGGAAAGTAATTCAAAACATTTGCCACATACGGGTTTCATTGACAAAAAAACGACGATACACAACTCCAAGAACTTAGTGGACGACGAATTTGTTTTATACATTTTAGCGACACAATTGCGACGACATAGCGACGAACCGTTACAAACTAAATACCGACGAATAAAAACACTCAGAATAGCGACGAAACACGCAGAATAGCGACGGGACACCGACGTAATTCACCTGACTGACTATTTTTCTATTAGCGACAACAAATTTCATCGTACTTTCGTCGCAATTAGCGACCACATTATTTTTGTCGCAGTCTCGTCGCTATTACCGACGAAACAACGACTAATCGTTGTTCGTCGGTGATTTTTTCGTCGCCAAAACACAATTTTTTTGTGGTGTAGTAAAAAATAATTATATTATATTAATGAGCCTTACAAGAATCAGAAAAGCCCCATATTAGTGTTTTATATTATCCATGTTTAAAATTTACTATACCAAATATATTTAGTCATATGCAACAATCAACGATCATATTTTATGATTTAAATCATATCTAGTCATATGATTTAAAGCAAATGAAAACATATTTATAAACACGTATGTTTTTACAACTATATCGAACTTGGTTCAGATTTAACATTATTTTACACATACAAAATGGAAAAGAACAAGAAGTAATTGTTTTATGAGAACGGATAGGTAGAGGTACTATATATTGTCATACATTAAAAGCGTTTCCAATAAATTATGATTACGCGTTTATACAGGTTCAATAAAGACCTCTCCGTGACATATACGGGATGAGATTCTCTCACCTTTTTTCTTACCGCACGACACGTGGCAGCAAGGGATGGTGAGGCTAGATGCGGACGACTCTTATCTAACCTCACTACCTTTTAATACTGCCACGTATCGTGTGGTGAGAAGATTAGTGAGAGATTTTAGGATGAGACAATCCAAACCCGACATATACAACAAAAACTTCGGTTTGGATCTTCTCCCAAAGCTCCTCTCTCCCAAAGTTTCCCAAAGTGAGAAGCGACGTCGTTTTTTCCATTTATTAAAAGAAAAATTTTTACGGGTTTAATTTCTACCCTCCATCAAAGTTTATTTTACTTTAAAAAAAAGAACCCTAGCTTCCACCTCTCAATTGCTTTCAACCGATTTTCTGCAACTTTGACAAAGAGATGATTTACCCACTCGCTTTGAAATTTTTCCATGCTTCTTTTGCAAGATCTTTACACACCCATCATTTCTTGTTGATTCATTAAAAAATCACATCCTGGAGTTTTCCCTTAAATCAATCGCAGACCCTCTTATACAAGCAATTTGGCATTCACTATGGGTTCAAAGCCAGCAGACATCTCGGATTGAAAGATGAGCAGTGGTTCTAAAAGACATGTAGTTTTTTTCATTGGATTCTCAAAATAATGTGTTTATTCCACCAAAGTGTAAAACATTTGTTGGAATGGTGAGCAAGAGTCGCAGAGTTCATCGTGAATGGAAAAATGTTGAAATTGGTGTCCTTCAAATGATTCGAGATGCAATGTTTTACATTTTTTGTTCTTAATTATTACAAATGTTGCATTTCTTATGCTCTTGTTGGTTTTTTTTTTTGGTTGCTGTTGAAATTAGCTAGCTATGGTAACTGTTTGCTCTGCTAGAATTTTAGTGTCTTTATTTGTTCAACATTGTAATTTTGTTGTACTCAACGAAAGTCATTTGATTCTAATTGTGTTACGGTTATAATAGTTGCTTTTTTTTCTATTGAAGCTTGAGTTGAATGAGATGGAGTTGTGTATGAGTTTAATGAGATGACTGTTGGCTTCAATTTTACTTGATATAATGGAGTTGTTTTATGGTTGTGGGAATTGACCATCTCTTGGTTTGAAGTTGGAGTAAACATTGAGGAAAAAGCTTGAGGAAATTTGAGGACTTGTCTGGGATGACATTTGGCTTCAATTTTATTTGATGTAATGGAGTTCTCTTATGGTTGTGGCAATTGACCATCTTTTGGTTTGAAGTTGGACTACACGTTGAGGGAAAAGCTTGAAGAAATTTAGGAAGTTTAATGAGTACCACAGTGAAAATAATGCAACAACCAAGTCTTTGCATTGATGATGGATGCAGACCTTTTTTCATAAAAAAAGTAATCAGAGTGTGGCTTTTCTTTTTATTTTTTGTAAGTACCATATGCAAGTTGAAATGAAATTATCATCGTTAGTAACTCGATCTTTTCCTTAACAAATACTCAACAAAAATCCCCTGCTAAGTGCAAAGAAAAGAATAAGCAAAAGACCAAAAGAATACCAAGGGAAGAATGAGCATCAAAAACCAAAATAGTTTCAATAAGAAACAAAATTACAATTACATTCATCTATACAAACATTACAAATGCTTCGAATTTATCATATCATACATCTTGAAGATCTACAAAACATGCCTTTTAACCTGTCAAAGCGATTGAAGAACTCTAAGAACTTGTTCTTGTAGCTAACATATCTTTTAAGCAAACTGTTCATACTTTCACTTCTTTGAGTTGTATACATATCCGCACAAAATGTAAACCGTCCATCTCGAATCATTTGAAGGACATCAATTTCAATATTTTTTCCATTGACGTTGAACTCTGCGACTCCTGCTCACTTCACATTATTCATCCCAGTATAAACAAGCTTCCTTGGATCAGTACGAATTCAACCAAAATATTGAAATTTTCTGAACTTCGAACAACATCACCGTTTCAACAAACGTTTTACACTTTGGTGGAATAAACACATTATTTTGAGAACCCAACGAATAAAACTATATGGCTTTTAGAACGAGTGGGTAAATCATCTCTTTGTCAAAGTTGCAGAAAATCGGTTGAAAGCAATTGAGAAGTGGAAGCTAGGGTTCTCTTTTTAAAGTGAAATAAACTTTGATGGAGGGTAGAAATTAAACCCGTAAAGATTTTTCTTTTAATAAATGGAAAAAAACGACGTCGCTTCTCACTTTGGGAAACTTTAGGAGAGAGGAGCTTTGGAAGAAGATCCAAACCCCACAAAAACTTGGCTTGAAAAGTGAGATTTTAACAACCACCATATTAACGGGTTTTTTTTTTTTTTCTTGTTCTATAGGATGCTCAGCAGACAGGTCCAAATTACATCACTGACATTTTTGTTGGTAGTTATGACAGTTACTAAACATTTGGAAAAAGACATTTACATAAAGGTCCAAATTAGCTGACGTTGTTTGTTCTTAACCTTGGTGAAAAAGGTCATTTCCTTACTTTAGGGTCTTCATCGCTTCAGTCTCAAAGAACATTATAGATGATATAAATTAAGAAATCAGCAGCCTCTTAGATTGGGTGAGGATTTACGCAATATTAAAACACTCACACTGTACCGTGGAACTATTTGTTCTTAACCTATGTGACTTTCGTGCGTCAGAAAACGACAGTTATTAAACTAATGTGGCACCTTTAGTCTAGTTTTTTTTTATGTCATTGAAGCTAATTTACATCAATAATTAGGAAGCAACGATCAGGACCTGAGCTTCAACCTGATTAGTAAGAAAGTTACAACGTCTTATATTTAAACTTTAATATACACATCACGTTTAAGGATCATGATATGTAACCATGCATTTATTCAATAATAAAATGTAACGTCTCATTGGTTCAATAATTTGGATGATACTGTTTGCAAATACTATGGTTCTTGTGTGAGTGTAGGATTCTTCGATGGTTGTGTGTGCTCGTATATAGTTTTTTGGCCTTCTGAACTTTTTAAGAATAAATAAGTAAAATCTAATACTATTCAATAAAAGAATATGACTAATTCTCAAATTTTCACCAAAAAAAAAAAAACAATTACGACATTGAGCGAGTTCTTGACATTGCTAGACATTAACTTGTATGTTCTGTCAATTAATATACTTATTCAAAAAGCTGTACGTGTATTTTGAGGTACTTTTATTTGATTATTTTTTACGAGATTATTTTTTGATTTCATTAACCAAACAAAAAAAGAAAAAGGTGCGACGTGAGCCTCATTTTGTCTTTAGTAAACCATATTTTAGTGTCAAATTATTTTATCTACATGAAGTGAAGAGTCACATTTCAGTCCTCGTCAAAAGTTAATGTCTTACTTTTTGTCTCCCATAAGTATCCATATCACGGGGGCATAATATAAATTATCATAGTATTTATTGGTCCGTTGTACCGGACAAATATTTGATTTGACTCTTTTTTGCCAGTCATGCTTAATCTAATTTGTTTTACTTCTTTAAATTTATAGCCTAAATTCTTAAATCTAAATTATTAAGACATAAACAGTAAGTATATTTTTCTTTTAACAAAGTACGAGTTTCCGTTTACCACAGGAAGTTTCTTCTAGTTCATACATTAAGATTTGATTATACATAAAAAAACTACACACATACATATATATATACACACACACTATTACATAGCTAAAATTAGCGGATAAAGGTCTGCTAGTCCTATCGTTTCTCATCTTCTATCATTTTTTATATGATCATTTTACGTACAACAATTCATGATAAATTGAATATATATATATATATATATATATATATATATATATATATAGATCGATCATATTAAATAGAATAAAAATTAGAAGACAGAGTGAGTTATAAGATCTAATCTCAAATTAGCACACAAGACAGACTTGGCAATGACGAAAAGTCAATGTGTGTGTGACTAAACTTTCAAAATTACCAGATTACGGACTAAAATTCAGTCACTACAATATTGTAAAGCCACTGATAATTTAAAATTGTTCAAAAATAAAAAATTTTGATCTGTCTTTCAGTATACGATTCAAGTGCAATTTAAATTATGAAATTTCTTAGTTGCATGGGAAATTGTTAATATAATTAACCAAAATCAGTACTCTTCATCTTTCTTCTTAATTATTTATTTATTATAACCAACCAAATATCGAAAAACGGAAACAATATTATATAATTGAAAGAGTTGCTTTCACAATCTTGCTATAGCAAGAATAAATTAGATGAAAGAAACAAAATGGTTGTTATTATGCCTAATTCGCTTGGTTTTTCCTCATAAATCTGTTTTATTGCATGCTTTTGTGCTTTATTTTGGAATACTTAAAACAGTTAAATTCTTTGGATTGTACCTAATTCAATTAATCACACTTCATTTTCCTCCCAATAAATAACTGCTTAGTCCCCAAGTCCAAGGTGCACGTCAATTTTCTTTTAGACGTTGAATATTTTGTCTTCAACATTACATCCAGTGTCAAATTCGTTCTTGTTAGTGAATAATATCTACACATACATACATATATATATGTGTATATATATATGTATATATATATATATAGATATATGTATACACATATATATATATATAAGTGTATGTGTGTATATATACACAGACACATATCTATGTGTGTGTACATGAGAGTATATATTACATAAACAAAATTAGTGCACAACCCTCCATACGTGTGCCCATACACATACATATATACGGATACAACATACTATTATGTGTGTCTGTGTTATAAATATATATACATACACACATACACGTATATATACATACACACACATATGTCTATGTCTATGCCTATATGGAACTACTTTTGTTCATGATAGCCACAGCTTAGTAGACAAAGATGCATACCTCAAGCATAATCAATGAAAAAGTTCCATATTAGAAAATGTCACAACTATTTTTGCATCTTTTTCGGGTGCGTTCCGAGTTCCGACCGATAATTGTAACGGGAAGAAGATTGAATAAAAATTCTAAATATAGTTTCTTGTCTTCAAGTGAAAATGATAAAATTCATGAGTTTGAATTCAGAGACGTGCATAGTGTGAGTGTTCTTCTGCTGACAGGCCAAAGGTCTGGGTTGTGGGGGCACATTGTGTAGGTAATTGTGTAAGATCTCACCTAATCTAGGAGGCCGCTGGATTCCTGATTTACACCCTCCATGCAGTTCCTTGGGACTGGGACAGTGGAGACCCGGGTTGGGGTTCAACCTTTGCCAACAAAAGCTTCACTTTTTATTTTTCCTTTTTCTTTAAAAAAAAACAAAGCTTCACTTAAAGAAGAAAATAAAAGTCACGTAATGAAATAATAATAACATATTCACTGTCCAGTCCGCATATCAGTTGCAGATGATGGAGAGTTGTCACACTGATAGACAGAAATGGGCAAGAATATGGCAGTTCAAGGGTCCACAACGGGCGAGTTTTCTGCTGTGGCAAGCGAGGTGGGACAGACTACCATCCGGAGACATGTTGTATTGGCGGCACCAACTGGAGTCTCCCACGTGTAGTGCTTGCCACCTGGAGGAGGACACCAATTTACACTCATTGCACGACTGTTTTTGAGCACGACAAGTCTGGCGGATATTAGTCTCTGCAACACAATGGCAGAATTTTGTCAAACGCGAGGATACGGTTGCGAGCTTGATTGATAGGAGCTTGGGCATGCAGGAGGATGATCGACATCAAGGTGAATTGGCATATATCTTCCGGGAGGCTGCATATATGATATGGTGGGTTCGGAATAGGAGTAGATACGAGGCTGACTTCTAGTGGCCGAGTGCACGCAGTGTCGTACATAGTATATATATGATAGGGTCAGAAATATTCGCATAGCATGGCAATAGGCTATTGATTCATAACATGTCATCTGTATACACGAACGAGTTAGCTGCATAGCATTGATATAATCTATTTAAAGTTGGTAATAAAATGATCCATTTCTCCGGAATATTCCACATTTTCCATAAACTCTGAAATCATCATGTGACATGAATCATGTTGAAGATTTCTTATAACAAAAGGTGTTCTTTGTCTTTCATCTATACAATAAGCTCAAATTCATTTGCTTTGGAAGTCGAAATGTATGTTGTTAGCAAAAAGGTTGAACCCCAACCCTAGGGCCCCTACGCTCCGACCTGACGAGACAGCTGAGAAGATGTAAATCAGGTATTCAGCGATCCGCTTAGGGAAGGCATAGAACACGCAGACCCACACTTGGGGTCCACCCTCAAGACTCACATTGGAGTCTGAGGATAAGGCACCCACAATGCAGACTGCCGAATTCGAACCTTGCATCTGTTAAAGCACATTCTAAGGATAAGGATCAACCAACACAAAAAGAGATAAGAGATTAGTTTCCTTTCAAATAGGGTTTCGAACGGATACACTTCATCCGTTTTTCAAATGTATATCTCATTTCAAATGTATATTCCTCCTTTCAAATGTATTCAAATATTGGATGTAACCACCATGTAAACATATATAAAATACATATGCCGAAGTCAGTCAGGAACTATCGGCTGAAAGCATTTCGATACCAACGTGCCTTCTAATTCTCTTGCTTATTGTTTATCTCTTTTATGGTATCAGAGCCTTAAGTCCCACGTAAAATGGCCGACTCCACCTCCTCCACAACAAACCCTCCCTCAAACGTTGCCATCACTGCTAGCCACACGCCAACTGCAAACAACATACCAACCTTTGTCCACTCTCACAGTATAGTCACAGTTAAACTCAACAAAGACAATTACTTACTTTGGAAAGCACAGATTGTGCCCTACCTTCGTGGCCAGAAAGTCTTCGGCTTTCTTGATGGCACCATAATGCCGCCACCTCCTACGTTGGCTCAGTCGACTGACACCACCACAGGACCTACTGACAACCTCGATTATCTTCTCTGGGTTCAGCAAGATCAACTCATCCTGAGTACACTCCTGTCTTCTCTCACAGAAGGAGTTCTCACACAAGTTGTCAGATGTGTCACATCGCATGATCTTTGGATGACACTTGAACGCATGTTCACTTCTCAGTCTCGAGCCAGAATCATGCAAATTCACTATCAACTGGCCACAATCAAGAAGTCTGGCTCCTCTATTCCAGACTATTTTCAGAAGATCAAGGGCCTTGCTGATACCCTTGCAGCTGCCGGACAACCTCTAAATGACTTTGAAATTGGATCGTACATACTTGCCGGCTTGGGGCCAGAATATGATCCCTTTGTCACCTCAGTCACCACCCGTGTTGATCCTCTCACAGTGGACGAACTCTATGGCCATCTTCTTGCCCATGAGTCTCGGTTGGAGCAGCATGCACTACCCACCACCGAAAGTTTTCCGTCCGCCCACCTGGCCTCGAAACAGTCTCGTGGCCGTGGCACGTACGCAGGTCCCAGACGCGGATTCACCAACTCTCCTGCAGCACGGCAACAACAATCTTATTCCCGTGGGCATCGTGGACGTGGTCGTGGAGGACGACCACCTTCATCTCCCTTCTCGGCCAGCCCCCAGCACGACGGCACTGGACCTGTCCGACCCACATGCCAGGTATGTAACAAAATTGGTCATACCGCCCTACAATGTTACAACAGGTTCAACCATGCATATCACGGCGAACAATCCGCACCACCAGCAGCCTTTCTCACGGCTCCCTCATTCAATGATTACAATTGGTATCCTGACACCGGTGCAACAAATCATCTCACATCTTACCTCAGCAACCTTAATATTCATTCTGAGGAGTATGTGGGAACAGACAAAGTCCAAGTAGGTAATGGTGCTGCCCTCCCTATCCTTCATACAGGTTTTACCTCTCTTCCGACCTCCTCACAAACTTTTACACTCAATAATGTCTTGCATGTTCCACACATCACCAAAAACCTTATTTCTGTTAGTCAGTTTACCAAAGACAATCATTGCTATCTTGAACTTCACCCCACTTTTTTCTGTGTCAAGGATCAAGCAACGGGACGCATACTCCATCGCGGACCGAGTAACTCTGGCCTATACTCATTCTATGCGTCACCCACCCGCCAGTCTCCACATCATGCCTATGTTGGTGAGCGCGCCACACTCAGTGCCTGGCATGGACGTCTTGGTCATCCTGCTCTTAGGACTGTTCGTCATGTTGTGTCCAAGTTTCATCTTCCTGTTACCCCCAATAAACCACTCACTATTTGTTCTGCTTGTCAGCAGGGAAAGAGTCATCAACTCCCCTTACCTACTACCCCAAATAAATCAAAGTTTCCGTTAGAACTTGTATTTGCTGATGTATGGGGACCTTCCCCTATTGCTTCCATAAATGGCGAACGTTACTATGTCAGTTTTGTCGATGACTATAGTCGTTATACTTGGCTTTTTCCAATTACTGCTAAATCCGATGTTCTGTCTGTCTTTCAACACTTTTACAAAACAGTTGAACGCTTATTTGAACGCAAGATCAAACACTTACAAACCGACCAAGGTGGAGAATTTCAAAAATTAAGAAAATCTCATTTATTAGCCTAAGGTTTGGCCCATTACTCAGTTAGCAGCCTAACGTTGATGAAACTCACTTAACAACAACTCTTTTGTCGAAATGTCTCACTTGTAGCCAGTCACCGGAAGGTGACTTGCTACAGCAGGTTTTCTTTTTTTTTAAAAAAAAAATCATTTCTAAAAAATGTTATTATTTGTAAAAATTCTAAAAAATTGTAAAATTTAATTAAAAAATATTTTAAAAATTGAAAAATTAGGAAAAAAAGATAAAAATAATAAAAAATTACCCACAACGCCCCAGCACTCCACCCACCTACCCCTGCGCCACCGCCACCCCACCCCCCCGCACCCCTCCAGGCCAAAAAATTTTTTAAAATTTTTTTCTAACTCACTCATAACGCTCCGACCACCCCCGCGTCCCCTCCCCCACCCCCTCCTCTCGCGATTTTTTTTTTAAAATTTTTTCTAACTCATCCATAACATCATAACCACCTCTGCATCCCTTCTCCCACCCCCGCGCACACCCCAAAAAAATTTTAAAATTTTTTCAACTCACCCACAAAGCTCCGACCATCTCCCAGAATCCGAAACAATCCAACCCCCCAGTCCAAAAATCATAAAGTGGAATACCTCAGTGATTTCAGATTCCAAATAGCAGGGTGTGCAGAGGACTACCTTTTTGCACATTACCAGAATCCACGGAAGCTTTTGTGCTTGTGGGAAATCCTACAGAAAGAACACGGAAGCTTTTGTGCTTGTGGGAAATCCTACAGAAAGAACACGAGGCTAAATGCTGCGAGTGAATGCCTAGTTGCTGCAGTGGATGTGATAAACAGGTTTCCCTGAGATTTTAGCTAAGCATTACGATGCTGGATTGCATTCTTGGTTCTATGCTTCCTTGCCTGATTAAGCATTCATTTTGCTCTCAATTTGATTTTGTAGTCTAACGTAGGCCTTCATTATGTGGTCTCGTACTTTGTTTACCAATATATGATACATGAAAAGAAACAAACAACGGTTGAGAATTGAGTAAATTTTCTGTTACGGGTGTTGTAGCACGCAGGGGTGGTCGGAGCGTTATGAGTGAGTTAGAAAAAAATTTTAAAAAAATTTTTGGCACGGGGTGCGGGGGGTGGGGGGTGGGGTGGGGTGGCGCGAGGGGTAGGTGGGTGGAGTGCTGGGCGTTGTGTGTAATTTTTTATTATTTTTATCTTTTTTTCCCTAATTTTTTGATTTTTAAAATAATTTTTAATTAATTTTTACAATTTTTTAGAATTTTTAAATTACTTTTAAATCACTTTATTCAAAAATACAATTTTATTTTTTTAATTAAAAAGAGTCGCCACGTGTCAACTTCTGGTTGGTCTGAGAAAGTCAACGGTTGGTCAACGGTCACCTGGCTACAAGTGAGACATTTCGGCAAAAGAGTTGTTGTTAAATGAGTTTTATCAACGTTAGGCTGCTAACTGAGTAATGGGCCAAACCTTAGACTAATAAGTGAGATTTTCTCTTCAAAAATTAGACCCACTACTATCTCAACTTGGTATCTCCCATCGACTCTCTTGTCCTCACACTCATCAACAAAATGGCTCCGTCGAACGAAAACATCGTCACATCGTTGAAACTGGACTCACACTTCTTAGTCATGCATCACTTCCGCACCTTTTCTGGGTCGATGCCTTCACCATTGGATGTTACTTAATCAATCGTTTACCCACCCCCGTCTTATCCAACAAATCTCCATACGAAACACTCTTTCATCACCCTCCTGACTACAAATTTCTCAAAACCTTTGGTTGTGCCTGCTGGCCTCTCCTGCGCCCCTATAACCGCCACAAAATCCAATATCGCTCCACCAAATGCATCTTCCTCGGATACAGTCCTTCACACCATGGCTACAAATGCTACGACCCACACTTTGGTAAACTCTACATCTCTCGCAATGTTGTCTTTGATGAAACACAATTTCCTGCATGCACAACCCCTCGCTCAAATCCTCTACCCCCCACCGATCCCGCCATCCTCAGCGTACCACTTCTACAATCCACACCCCCCGCCCCTCAACCTGTTCATTCGCCCCCATCACCCCATCCACAACCTTTCCCCACTACTTCATCACCCACTCAACCCAACTCCACTCCGGACACAACCGAACCACCACCCCCATCACACAACCTCCACCCCATGCAAACTCGCTCCAAATCTAACATACATAAACCTAAACACCCTACAGATGGCACAATACGATACCCCATCTCCCATGCCCTCCTCACCGAAAACGTCCAAAACCCCACCGAACCAACCTCATACACTACCGCATCCAAACACCCCGAGTGGCGCAAAGCCATGACCACCGAATTTGATGCACTTCTACGTAATGGTACTTGGACTCTTGTTCCCCCTACCCCCACTATGAATGTTGTAGGTTGCAAATGGGTCTTCCGCATCAAACGCAAGGCTGATGGATCTTTAGACAGGTACAAGGCCCGCTTAGTGGCAAAAGGCTTTCATCAACAACCCGGAATTGACTTCCATGACACTTATAGTCCAGTGGTCAAACCTACGACTATACGAACAGTTCTCTCTATTGCGGTATCCCATGGATGGTCTCTTAGACAAATTGATGTCCAAAATGCATTTCTTCATGGTTTCCTTAATGAAGACGTCTATATGTCTCAACCCCCAGGCTTCACTCATCCACATTATCCCCATCATGTATGCAAACTCCGCAAGGCACTCTATGGACTGAAGCAAGCCCCACGTGCATGGTTTTCTCGTCTCAGCACTCGTCTATTAGAGCTCGGATTTCATGGCTCTAAATCGGACTCCTCTCTATTCATCTACAAATCAACAGATGTCATAATCTATATCCTTATCTATGTTGATGACATCATTATTACTGGATCTCACCCATCCGCCATTCAGTATTTGCTCTCCTGTCTCAGTACTGACTTCGCCATCAAAGACTTGGGGCCCCTACACTATTTCCTTGGAGTGGAAGTTCTCCACACTCATGACGGCTTGTATCTTACACAACAAAGGTACATACTTGACCTACTTCAACGCACAAACATGATGCATGCCAAACCCATGTCCTCCCCTATGAGCGTAGCCCATACCCTATCCCTCTTCGCAGGTGACCCCTTACCCGACGCCACTGAGTACCGCAGTACTGTCGGAGCTCTACAGTACCTCTCTTTGACACGTCCAGACATCTCCTTTGCCGTCAACAAAGTTTGTCAATTTATGCATCACCCCACTATACCTCATTGGCAAGCAGTCAAACGCATCCTACGTTACCTCAAGGCTACACTCACTCATGGCCTCACCCTTCGCCGCACCAATACTACAAATCTTGAAGCATACTCTGACGCTGACTGGGCCGGCTGTCCTGATGATCGAAAGTCTACTAGCGGCTACTGTGTCTTTCTCGGCCCGAACCTCATATCATAGAGCTCACGAAAACAACCGACCGTGTCTCGTTCTAGCACAGAGTCGGAATACCGTGCGCTAGCCACCACTGCTGCTGAACTCTTATGGCTACAATCTCTTCTCCGCGAGCTTGGGCTCTATCTACGAAATCCACCCACAATTTGGTGTGATAATATCGGAGCTACATATCTTTCTTCTAATCCAGTGTTTCATGCGCGAACAAAACATATCGAAATTGACTATCATTTCGTTCGTGACCGTGTCGCAAACGGATGCCTTGATGTTCGGTATCGATGTACCCAGGACCAAGTTGCTGACATTCTTACAAAACCCATTGTCTCACGCCGATTTCATGTACTACGTGACAAACTCAACGTCCGTGATACGCCGTTGACTTTGCGGGGGCCTGTTAAAGTACATTCTAAGGATAAGGATCAACCAACACAAAAAGAGATAAGAGATTAGTTTCCTTTCAAATAGGGTTTCGAACGGATACACTTCATCCGTTTTTCAAATGTATATCTCATTTCAAATGTATATTCCTCCTTTCAAATGTATTCAAATATTGGATGTAACCACCATGTAAACATATATAAAATACATATGCCGAAGTCAGTCAGGAACTATCGGCTGAAAGCATTTCGATACCAACGTGCCTTCTAATTCTCTTGCTTATTGTTTATCTCTTTTAGCATTTTGTTAGCAAATATGTCCCTCCGAAACCGACTGAGCTATGTCCTGCGAGGAGTAATGTATGTTAGATAACAGCATGTCTGCTTGTGCTATTTTTGGATTACTAAATATTTCTTTTGAAAGTGTAATGAAAGAGTCACTAACTTCTTTTTTTTTTTTTTTTTGTCGAAATGTCTTTCACTTCTTTCACAAAATATTCATAACTTCTTAAATAGCCGTTTTATCCAGATCTTATAAATTTGTTTCACAAATTTTTTTATATAATTTTTAGCGATTTGACAGTTAAAGTTGTGTCGTTTTCACGACCAAAATTATTAATTAGTATAATGACTTATACTGATTCAATGTTGATAACTGGACGCATGATGTATGATCTAAATGTGATTTATATAAAAAAGAAAGATGAATATGATATGTAAAGATTATAATTAAAATTGCCTGGAATGTAATTCAAATTAATGGACCATAACCAAGGAAAAATAGTAGAGATAATATATAAACTCTACCCATAAGATAATACCAGAAATAACGTATGCAACATACTCACAAGAAAATAGTAAAAATAATATGTGTACCTTATTCGCGTAAAAATAATGGAAATAGTACATGGACAAGTCACACATGAGAATACTAAGTGGCAAAGACCCTTACTAGTTGGATAAACTTTTTTATAAACTCTTACCCATAAGAGAATACCGGAAATAACGTATGCAACATACCCACAAGAAAATAGTAAAAATAATATCCGTACCTTATTCGCATAAAAATAATGGAAATAGTACATGGACAAGTCACACATGAGATTACTAAGAAAAAAGATAGACCCGGTACATATATGAGAGGCATATGGATCCTTCATACGGGATGGTAGTGTGATACAATATGTATAAGACGTTTATGGTGCACTAGATTCCTGCGCCTGCACAAGGTTCGGACAAAGGATGGATCGCTTCTCAATCCGATGTACGCAGTCTTACCCTATATTTTGTTGGCTGTTTCTGCTGTTCAAACTCGTGAAAGAAGGTAAATGCTTAATGAACACCCAAGTAAACTAAACCCTCATAATTTGTACCAACGTTTAGACCAAAAAGAATATAAGTCAAATTATGTGCAACGGAAGTTATGTAAATGTCAAAGGTAAGTGAATGTCTTTTTTTTCATAGGGTAATGTTGTTGTTGTATAAGTTTTTAAGAAAAACTTTACAAGTGTCTTATATGGGACATTTATGGATAGTTAAGCATGCTTTTACAGTTTAATATCTTATTTCTCTTACTAAGCGATAGTTAAATTGCTCACTCATTCTTACCCATATGCTTCAGATGAGTATATATGTTTTATGACTATGGAGCCGCTAGTGGGAAACTGAATATTGAAACGGTTTATATCATCTTAAATCATACAACAAAACATACTCATCATATCCCAAGAACAGCAAAAGCTATCGCCAAGGTGTAGGGAGGATGAGAGACAGACAAACAATACCTCCATCCAAAAGGATAGAGATTTCACTTCCAGCGAGACACCCGACTCTATATATATATATATATATATATATATATATATATATATATATATATATATATATATATATATATGCATATACACATAATGAACGAACAAATAATGAAAGACAAAGACAAACACAAAAAATACAAAGTCAACCTAACGATGAGAGAGTATCTAAGTCCTTTTATATACTCTAAGCTACTTATATATCCTGCTTAAACCTCGCTAACATTAATCTTCCGTCTCCATGAGCTCCTATCTTGGATCATGTCTTCACAGAGATGCAAATCTAGTAGGTCATGTCTAATCTGTTCTTTCCAAATCAGTTTGAGTCTGTCTTTATTTTTTTTTCGTCTACAAGGAATGCTCTCTTGTGTTTTGTTGGTGAAGTTAATTGAATGAGGGTTATGGTTGTGCCGTTTGATTTCATGACGCTAGAAACTGAGAGCAACATCAAAATCTTGAGAATTATGTTATTGAAACATCGTGTTTAATATGATCTCATTTTATGTGGCGGGTATAGGATTTCATGCCATTTAAAGTGATAAGTTTTTTTAGACATTTTCGAATTCCGATTATAAGTAATATAAATGCTCAAAAGATATATTGAAAACTGTATAAGATGAATATAGAAAGCAAGATAACATCTTTTAGTAAGACACGTACACATCTTCGATAAAAAAAAGTGGGGATACACAAGACTTAACTACTCATAAGAAAGGTTAATATTTCGATAAAGAAATACTAAATCTTTGTGGCGATTAATAAAAACTTGGTAATGGATTTTTACTGACGAAAATCAAGATAATTTAACGATAAATGTTGATTTAGCATTTCTATATTATTAAATAGTCATCGAGAAAAGATTTGGCTAGTGGGAAAAAATAAGAAACAAATCATTCCGAATTACCACCTACAAATTATACTACACTATAAGAAACATTATAGTATATATGTAGTTGAACTCTTGTGTCTCATTTGTCAACTTCGATTCTCTGAGCCACCCTCTGGTCGGCAACCAAAGCTTCCAATCTTCCTTTCCTCAATCACCTTTCAGGTGGGATATTTTTTTATATAAATAATCTCTTTGCTTAGTGTGTTGTCTCTATCTATCACTATCAAAATTGTTTTGTTTCCCTTCTCATCTCTGTGCTTTAAAATCACTTTTTCTTCCTTCATTAGCTTAACATTGTTTTATAGCACCACTTCCTCGTTTTGCCTTTTTTGGCCTTTTCTTTCAAGTGGGCAGTCAAAAGATTTCGACTTTTTCACTCCCATGGATCTTTGGAAATGAATGGAAAATAATAGGTTTTGTTGCTTGATATTTTCCTGTTGAAGGAAACCCTTAAAGGTGGAATCTTGCTGGTGAGTTGTTCAGTTGAGAATCTTTCTCTGTTTCCAGCCCTTTTCCTTTCATTTTGAGGTTTGAATTTTTTTTCGGTGGTTTCAATTGGCGGTTATTTTCGGTTGTGGGTTCTCAGTAATTAAATAAATAAGAGATATCTCCCTCTGTTTGTGGTTGTGGTTCAACTTGTAAGTTTTATCGGGGATCATTTTTTGATTTCGCTGAGAAAATAAAGATCCCAGAAATCTTAGGTGCTGAAGAACTTTTGCCAAGGAAAATGATTACAGTTATGGATTCAGTCAGAAAACCCCTGAATCAAAAGGAAAAATACTTGGATCCTCAGTTATGGCATGCTTGTGCTGGTGGAATGGTTAAAATGCCTTCACTTAACAGTAAAGTCTTCTACTTTCCTCAAGGTCATGCTGAGCATGCCTGCAAGGATGTAGATTTTGGCAGTTTTTCCAGAGTCCCGCCCCTCATTTTGTGTAGAGTTGTTTCCATTAGATACCTGGCTGATACTGAAACTGATGAGGTTTATGCAAAAATAAGATTGATTCCTTGTAGAAGAAATGAATGTGATGTTGAGGATGAGAATGGATTTCTTGGGTTTGATAGGAACGATGGACAAGAGAAATCCAATTCCTTTGCTAAAACATTGACTCAATCCGATGCAAATAATGGTGGGGGATTCTCTGTTCCTCGGTACTGCGCAGAGACTATATTTCCTAGGTTGGATTACACAGCTGAGCCCCCAGTGCAGAACATTCTAGCTAAGGATGTTCATGGTGAGATTTGGAAATTTAGGCATATCTATAGGGGAACTCCGCGTCGGCATCTTCTTACCACTGGATGGAGTAACTTTGTAAACCACAAGAAGCTTGTAGCTGGGGATTCCATTGTGTTCTTGAGAGCAGAAAATGGAGATCTTTGTATCGGGATTCGAAGGGCTAAGAGAGGGCTTGGTTATGGACCTGAGGCACCTTCTGGATGGAATACTGGCACTGGCAACGGTATGTCTTCGGTGTGTGGGGGATTTTCGGGACTTTTAGGTGAAGATGAGAGTAGATTTATGAAAAGCATTAAGAGAGGAAATGGTAATGGTGATGTAACTTTTAGGGGAAACGGTAAAGTTAGAGCTGAATCTGTTGCTGAAGCAGCAAATCTTGCAGCCAATGGTCAGGAATTCGAGGTGGTCTACTATCCTCGAGGAAGTACACCAGAGTTTGTTGTCAAAGCCTCAGCTGTGAAAGCTTCTATGAAAATACAATGGTGTCCAGGAATGCGGTTCAAGATGCCGTTTGAGACAGAAGACTCGTTTAGGATTAGCTGGTTTATGGGCACTATATCCTCTGTTCAAGCAGATGACCCTATTCACTGGCCTAATTCTCCGTGGCGCCTTCTCCAGGTGTGTAGAATTGCTGAACCATTTCTGCTTCTAAATGGTTAATTGATTTCTTGCCTTCTATGAATGACATTTCAGTATCTTTATCCTTAATGCTCATTGGTCTTGTTTCTTTGCTCGTTTCAACTAACCAAAATTGCATTTTCATATCCTTGTTGTGATTGAATCGACGAATGAGGAAATGAATTCTGACTGCAGCAGTACACTCAGTCATAACCTCAGTAATTGGCACTTGGAAGCAAGTTTTGATCTTTCATGTGTATTATATGATTAACGTTAATTTGTATTTGCATGTATGAAATTCTCTGTATTCTCTGTTCTCTCAAAATCTCCATCTGATCTGCATAGTGAGCAGTACTTTTCCGCGATTCTACAGGTAATGCTATGCTGCTATCAAAATTTTTTGGACATGTATCCTATAGAAACAGTTCCATTTAGTTCGTCCTTGGTACATGCTGTGGAGTTGAAAATGTTAATTAGTTGGTATTCATAAATTTCTAGCATATATGTTAGCAAGGATTCCTTTTGGAGTGTAAACCATGATTCCAATGTCAATCTGTTACTAAAAAATTCTGTTTAAATCCTGCAGGTAGCATGGGATGAGCCAGATTTACTTCATAACGTTAAGCGAGTGAGTCCTTGGCTGGTCGAAGTGGTGTCAAACATGCCGGGAATCCATCTCTCCGTCTTCTCTCCACCAAGAAAAAAGATGAGGATTCCACAACCTTCAGAATTTCCCTTCATTGGCCAATTCCCATTGTCCTCTCTTCTTAGTAACCCCTTAAGCCCAAGCAGTCCCTTATGCTGTTTATCAGACAACAATATCCCTGCAGGCATACAGGGAGCCAGGCATCCTCAATTTGGAGTACCCTCTTCAGAACCACCTCTTTTTAACAGAATGCACACGGGTCCCTTCCCGTTCTATATGAAGCAGCAGCCTAATAACGCTGTCCCACCCCCTAAAAACCACATGAGTAACTTCATGGGAAATTCTGAAAGTGAGGAGAACGTATCGTGTGTCTTGACTATGGGAAACTCTTTACAAGGAATAGAGCTCACTAATGAAAACAAAAAACCGGCATTTGTTTTGTTTGGTCGCCCAATTCACACGGAGCAGCATATCTCCTTGAGCTCTTCTATGGATACAGTTAGGAATTATGGAAAACCAACCAACATGTCTAGCGGTTCAGGATCCGTTATTCTTCAGAGTGAACCTCATCGCAACTCTTCTGATGAGGCCTTTCCTTGGTGTAAAGATCAAAAACTTGAATTTGGTTTGGAGACTGGTCATTGCAAGGTGTTCATGGAGTCCGAGGATGTTGGCCGGACATTGGACCTGTCTGTTTTTGGCTCTTACGAGGAGTTGTATCAGAAGCTGGCTGAAATGTTTGGCTTAGAAAGATCAGAAATGCTGAGCAATGTGCTTTACCAAGATGTGAGAGGTATTGTTAAACACACTGGAGATGAACCCTTCAGGTAAACAAGATTCTGAATTTCATTTCCTTCAACTTTTTATGTTTCATATTCATATATTTTCTTTTTCTTGTTTTTTTTCAGTGTTTTCATGAAAGCAGCAAGAAGGATAACAATTCTGACAGACTCAGCCAGTGACAATGCAGGAAGATAGATTAGGGGTTTGTCTTTGTTAACTGTACAGTTGAGCAACTGAGCCCCGAGTTTAAATCTTTGTTTTCGATGTTTCTTTTCGCCTAAAATTGTTCAGGACAAAGTTATTCCTGGACAAGAAACTTAATATGTAATTGTATGACTTCTTTGGCATCTCCTGGTATTTGTATCAGATGTCTTTTTGGGTTACTTCCGTAAGCGTTTGTATTGGTACCTATATTCTGTTTCAGATAAACGTATTCTTTTCGGTTTATCTGTTAATCCTTGAGATGGATGATGCACACAAGGGCAATTTTTTCTTCCTGGATCATGCTCAAATGCGGGAACCTAGTACACTGGATTCGTCTTTATCTTATATCCTTTCTATAGTCACATCAGTTATCATATCTAATAAGATCAATCGATGTTTCTTACTGTATAACACATATGTCAATGTGTGGATAAATGAGTTAAAAGTGGTGTAAAAACTATGAGAAAAGTGAATGGTGCAGGCATCATCAAATTAGCCAAAATAATGGGGCAGAACTTTTCGAGCTCACCATTACATTTCAACCAAAAAATAAATAAATAAAGTCGAGCAAACGACTCGAGTCAGTAGTCAATCATACTTAGTATATCCTAACGGCAGCAAAAGCTGTCGTTGGGATCTGGGGAGGGTGAGTGACAGACAAACAATAAAAGCTGTTGTTGGGATCTGGGGAGGGTGAGCGGCAGACAAACAATATCTCTATCCCAAGGGATAGAGAGTTTGATTTCAATAAGACTCTCGGCTATATATATACTTGCAAAAATGAAACAATAATGAGGGTATGATATGTTAGTGCGTTAGTGAACAAACGATTCAAGTAATTTACTCAAATATAATAGTTTTATTGTGGTTCATAATTGGCTATTAGGCATTATATGCGATGTAAACGAGTACTTAAATGAGAATGCCAAATGACTAAGGTAGTTGTGTTTCAAACCAGAGTCGTTTACTTTTTGTTCATCTCTACTTCCATGAGAAATAGTAGTTACTAAAATTTCTAATAGTTATTTTATAAAAAATTATAAAAGTTACAAGACTCTAACATCTAACTTCACCAAGCATTCAACCTTAATTGTACGACATAATCTTATTAATTTTAGTTTACTTATTCTCTTGTTTAGATGCAAGGAATAAACATGTGTTTCGGAAACAATATCTTGCACAAAGTGTATGATAAAGCTGCTTATATCAGATCGCGAAGCGATCCGGCTCTTGTCCAGACCCTGCGTAAACTTAGAAACCTAGTGCGTCGAGAACACCCTACCAGAAGGTAAGAGCAACTCGCTCAGTGGAACCCCAAAAAAAAAGCACAGGTTTATCCCTTAAAACAAGAGAATAAGTAAACCATGCAATTACTGCTAACTTGAGTATACTCTGTACTTGCTAATTGTGTGATTATATTAATTGGATAAAGATTTAATTCTCATACATGTGCATTAATTTACATTATGAAGTCCATGTTATGAGCCATGTGATTATGTTTATCAACTATTATTTAAAAACGCAAGCTGTTATGTAAATGTTACACGAGTATCCTCCTGTAAGCTGGATTAAGCTCTAATCCCGAAGTGTTATACTTGTGCAAGCTGGATTAAGCTCTAATCCCGAAAGTGTTCTACTTGTGCAAGCTGGATTAAGCTCTAATCCCGTGGCATTTCATATTTAATGCTTCTAATCCCAATGCCTAATATATTAATGAACAAACAGGAAATCCAAGTCTTGTGGCGGAGGATTTGGGATTATCACTTGGGATTTGTGTCTAATAATAAATTTTTCCTGAAATCAAGGATTAGGTTGTTTGAAAAGCCTAGGTTGCCGTAATACGTTGTCTCCCTCCCATTTATATTGTCTCTCTTCCTTATTTTAATTGTCATTTGTATCAAAATTATGTGGAAAATTTCTTTAGTTTAGGAAAATTAGGAGGGTTTTTAGTGGCAATCTAATAAAGATAGAAATTAAATGATGGTTTGACTTGCAAATTGTGTATAATTCCAAGAAAGGCAAACAATTTATAATGGAGGATGTTATTATTTTTTATTATTACACCTTCAACCCTTCCCCTCTTCTTTTCCATTTATTCAATGCTGATGTTCCGCCAAGTGGAGATGGCCAAACACAGATTTGTTGGAATCAGAAAAGTTCTAGTCCCTGCTCTTGACTCTTGACCAAGCCGTATGATGCTGGCCTCTTGAGACTATGTTGGTACAATAAGAATTAGGTCGCGTTTGATTCACATTTAGGTATCTGAATCAGAATCAGAATCAGAGTGAGTATGACAGGGTATGTGTTTAGAGTATATGAGATTGGATCTAAAAGTGATAGTTGTTTGGTATTGAAGTAGAAATAGGTATGGCGGTCATTGATTGTGTTTGGAATGTATCAGGATTGAAATGGATATCGAATGTGGGCGGCCGGAAAAATGGCTGGAAAAATTTGACCGGCCGAAATAGTGACCGACCAGCGACGGCGGAAGACGACAGGCAGCGATGACCGGCCATACCCCTCGTTCCCCAATATTGATAGACAGTGGGCTAGTATATCAAAAAAAATGATATTCATCACCAAATATTTGGATATCAAACCGAAACTCATTCCCTCCATTTTCCCAAACAAACATCTTTTATGGGTTTTCTAAATAGGAACCACCAACCAAACACCTTCTTAGTATGTTCATATACGTGATTGTCTGTCTATACACAAACAATCATATATATACATATTACATACATATATATATACACACACTCATGTATATGCATGTCTATGTGTGTACGTATATGTATGTATATATGTATATGTACATGTACGTGTATGTCTATATATATATATATATATATATATATATATATATATATATATATATATTATACATAGGTATGTGTGTATACACATAAAAGGCGCTGGACTGGCAGGATCGAGATACATTTGCCCCTAAAAAAGGAGTGGTCACATAATTCACAAATGTTGCACCCATTTCTTATTTGCATTGTTCTTACAAATTGACAAATATATATATATATATATATATATATATATATATATATATATTGTAAATATAGACTAGTCATTCTCATTTATATATGCAATGTCATTTTGCAATAAATGTGTGTAAATAACAAATATGCACATTACATATTATAAAATTAAGTGAAATTGATAATATTCTTATTTAACTTCTACCCAAAAAAAAAACCACTGATAAAGAGGGACTTGTTTTTCAGAAAACAAAAAAGAAAAAAAAGAGCTTGGACTTGTAATTTTGCATGGGGAGAAGTTATAAGATGACGTCAGCAGTTCAGAGTTGACGTAGAGTACAGACATACCACATATTCCCCACACGGCCAGAAAAATAGAAGCTCCGGAAAGAGTGGGGCCCACATACTCGCGTGCTTTAAGCCAAAACAACAGCTGGCCTCACGTGACTCTCTAACGGTCAACCCCAAAACTTCCTTGAACCACGATTCCGCCGTGTCGTTGGTTGGACTTTTTGGCCCCCACTTCTTCCTCACTGTGTGTCTCGTGTGTGTGCTTTTTTTAATAAATAAATAGTATAAGAAAATTGTAAAAGGCTGTTTGCATTCCGCACACCCTTCCCGACCCTAACGATAACTTATGTTGTCGTTAAGAAATAATAGAGATTCTAACGATAACTTATGCTGCCGTTGTAACATAATAGGTGTGATTGATTGATATCGCTGTTCAGTTACCCATTTTCTTTGAGTTGTGCTACGGAGACGGAAATGAAAAATTGGAAGAAAATAAAATTTTCCAAATTTTATCCCGCCATGCTTCAAGGGATAAGTACCAAATTATCGAATGAAGCATAGCAGGGTTAAATTTAGAAAATGTCATATCATTCCGTTGTCCTTCAACTCATAAATACAAAATCATCGTTTCAACATTTATGTAGTTCAACAGGCAGGGTAAATGAGTGAAGCCCACTCTTGAGCTGATCCACTTAGGTTGAGAATTTTGCTCGACTAGTTTGCTTCGATAACGCTCAAGATCGAACTCGACCCCACTCGACTATTTAGCAAACAAATCTTGAGTGTATTGATGTTCAAACTGTTAGCTCGTGAATATGTTTGAACTTATGATATATAGAAAAATTATACGATATTATATAACTATATTTGCTTGATACAAACAATCAAATATACATAATAACTACCAATTATTATAATGATAATAAATTTTCATGTAAATAACTAATAAGGGTTTAATAATATTTACTAAAAATGCATGTTACTACATGTAGATACAATTTTTAGAATTAGAAAACTATATTTACTTTTTTTCTTAATAGAAATATTGCTCGAGTTTGACTCAAATTCGAAGACATTCAAGTTCGAGTCGAGTCGAATGACGTCATAGACACCTAAGACGTCATTCACAATGGCGTCTTATGGCAAATGTGGTTTTACTCTTAGAACACATTCAGACGCAATATGAGACATTCTCAAACTAGTCAATATTCCTATAAAAATACAGGTTTCTCTAAATTTCAGCATACATTAAATGCCAAATATGGAACAATCCACAATTGAATTGATCGTCGGAAGGTTTTCTCTGCAGTAACAACTCTGGAGACTCTAACGTTTCCTTATTATCGTAGGTTTGCAACAGCAAATTAAACATATTTTTATTCGGATCATCTTTCGATCTAAAAAACGACCCAACTTCGCCTATATAACGTGACCTTGGCACTCTATACAGTTTTCCCTTTTCTATTGTTTGGAAAATCTGTCTATACAGTTCAAAATGAAACATCGAATAAATGAGTTGGTATGAATCGCGTAAAGTGTTGAGAACGAATGAAGTGTTTTATTTGTTTAATTTGGTTGTAGTACAGGCAAGACACGTGCATGGCTTTTTGTGTTTTGTTGATAGTCTCCACGAGGAGAAAGCGTTGAATATGAGAAGTTAGCAACTACTTTGGAGCAAAATGCGAAAACGCTCGTCTTTGGGGTTTTCAGTGTTGCATCTCTAAGGAACATTGTGTAAGACGCAAATCAGGAGTTTGACGGCTTTCTAGGTTGGGTAAAGACTTTCGCAGTGACTCATCCACACAAGGTGTTTCCCGCAAACCAGGCCTTTAGGCTAGCAGCAGTGGAACATTCATATTGTGCGTGTTCCTAGAATCGAATTCTTGACCACTTGAAGCAAATCTCAACCCGAGTACCAACTGAACTATGCCCTTGGGACAAGTTCGCCACTACTTGCATAGCTTCATGGCCTTTTGTTGGAATATTTTTTTCTTTTTAAATGTTATCATAGGACCAAGATCCAAGATTCCACTTTGAGGAAGATGTTTTTGTCCAGCATATCTATTGATTAAATAAATAGGAGAAAATGAAGTAAAACAAGTCATAGTCAACCCTTGAAACCAGGTTTCAGTTATGGAAATCTCCATTTGTTTTAGTTTTTATATTTGTTGGAAATGTAGAAAAACTCGAAATTTTGCGACGGGGCTCAGAAATTTAGATCATGGGAGTTATGTTTTGAGTCCATCTTGATTTCAGGACAACGAAAAAATTCATAGCCAGTTAGTGTTGTGCTTTGTAGCATAGCATTGTAAGCCTATTCGGTCTTGGGATCATTATCACTTTTTTAGGATATGGTCTTCTATGGTGGTTGAATGGCAACGCTTGCGTAAGGTAACTGTGGTCTAGAGAGCAAAAAAAGAAAAAAGAGCACACAATGTATGTATCTATTTTTTTTTTTAAAAAAAAGGCCACAATTTATATCAATTATAACCATAATCATAATCAACAAAAGCTTAAAACAAATACATCCCATATTGTGGAGGCCCAATTCCTACTCGGCCACCTTTTGCCCATTTCAT
>AP025054.1:5075052-5087797 GCA_036186865.1 Eustoma russellianum
ACGAATGTCCTCACCTGGTTTTGTGACATCTCTGGCCAATCGGTGAGCATGCGTAAATCACAGGTATTTATATGTAAAAATATTGCAGCACATTTTCGTCTGGATGTGTTTTCTAATCTCGCCATAACATTCACCACTGATCTGGGTTCCTATCTGGGCATGTCACTGATTAATGGTCGTATATCTAAACAGACCTATGCATACATAATAGATAAGGTGAGGGATCGACTAGCACCCTGGCAAACTAAATTATTATCCTATGCGGCTAGGGGCATTCTAGTTAATAGTGTGGTGTCTTTAATGCCTCTCTATGCCATGCGAACTGTTAAATTGCCTGCTGGGCTTTTAGACGAGATTGATAGACTTCGATGTAAATTCTTTTGGAGCGAAAATAATGGTAACAGCAAGTTCCATTATCTCTCCTGGTCTAATTTATGCACCCTAAATGACATAGGTGGATTGGGCTTTAAAAGATTGAAGGAGATGAATATTGCTATACTAGCTAAGCTTGGATGGCTTATACTTACACGTCCGGAGGAACTCTGGGTGCGAATTTTGACAGCTAAATATGGCGGAATTCTGGAGGATACAAGCTACAGAAATGCGTCGGCTATTTGGAGGAGTCTTTAAACAACTATACCTCTATTAAAATCTCAGCTGCAATCGATAACATCACTGCACTCTCTCATTTCGACTACGCACTGGCGCTGGCAAGCAACATCATCCGGGACTTTTACTGTGGCTAGCGCCTATGACGCTCAGATTAGTCAGACCTGCGCTCCAGTAGACTGGAAATGGAGTATCATTTGGCGTCTGAAGAGACCAGGACGGCTGAATATGCTTATTTGGCAAATGTATCGTCTTCTGCTACCTACATCTAATTACTTACATTCTCATCACTTGAAGGAACATGGTAGATGCGACATATGTAACCATCATCAAGAGGATAATATGCATGTTGTAAGAGACTGTACATGGGCACGACAGGTATGGCTGGAGTTACCTTTGGCGCTAAATGAGGATATCTCTTGGGGGCATTTTTTCAACAGCATGATATTCAGAACTGGCTCATATCCAATATACAACCAAGGCATCAGTATCAAACAAGCACTAACTGGAGATATATTTTTCGCGAATCATTATCGTCACTTTGGTACTGGCGGAATCAGATAAGTCATCGTAGCGCGGAACAACTTCTACCTACACGCTTGGTAGCTAAGGAAATCATGAGTAGGAGCAGAAAATTAGAAGTAGCTTTGTTGGGTTTGTGTAATCCTGTAGCTTATGATGATTAGGCATGGGTTGATGTGCTCTGTTTTTCTGTTTGTTTTTTGTGGATATGATGTAGATTTGTACTCTTGAGTTTTTTGAGATATCAATAAAGTTCCATTTCGCGGGGAAAAAAATGCACTAAAACACTAAATTTGATGCAAAAAAGGTGCTCTGAGAGCACTAAATTTTGCACTATTTTAGTGCATCCAAAAAGTTCACGCAATATTTGCCGCGAAATGGATCACTTCATATATTAACATCGCAAAAACTGTACATCAGAGGGAGATCATAAGTTACTTACAAAACAATTACAGGACTTTCAACTCTATCCCATGCTAATCTAAAATTTCGAGATCTTTCAAAAATACGACGTATCGTGGTATGCACATCCGGTTGTAGAAACTCGACATCAAACAGAAACTTATTCCTCAAAAACCAAATAGTCACCACAGTTTCCCGAAAGACATACGCCCAATCAGCCCGTGGCGAGCTACTCACCTCTCTTTTCAGATTGGCATCAATCCAACCACTGACATCCAACGTGTCATCAAAAAAGGTCCTACTATACCAGACCGTAACTAGCTTTCTCCAAATCTTCTGTGCAAACTTGCAGTCTCTCAAAGCGTGTAGGTAGCTGTCCTGTTGCTGATGGCACAATCCGCAGGTCGGCGTGTTTCGAATATGTCGGGAATGCAGTAAATCACTTGTTGGCAGACGGCACAGACGTGCCTGCCAAAGCAGGAGGTTATCCCGTAGTGGGCCTCTGAGTTTCCATATATTTCTCCATGGCACGTAGATCTTCCTATCCATTTCCGGTAGCTGCATTTTATAGGCCGATGCCACCGTAAACTTTCCACTGTTAGTGCCTTTCCAAACCAATTCAAAACGTTGGATGCCCTCCGTTGAAAGACCAGCAGCTTTAACCTCCGTCCCAGCGGCAACCAATGGAAGCGTGGCAACTATACTTCGCCAGGTGTGGGTGCAAAGTTCACGCAATATTTGACGCAGAAGGGGGCTGCACTATCTTCTTTTTGTGGCTTCTTTTCCTTTTTTTTAAAAGTTAAAATGGCTTGTTTGTTTCTTATTTTTGTAATTTTTTTTTATTTTTATTTTAATTAGAAAATACTATTTCATTATCAATCGAAATTGTAGTACGAATATATTATTTATATTGGTTTAAGCAAATTAGTTTTCCTTTTTATAATAATTAGTCATAAAACAAGTACAATATAAAGAAGAAAATTGATATAACAAACAAATAAAGTACAATATTAAATTAACATTAAAATTCAAAAGATTTTTTCTTTTCTAGATAATATTTAGTCGGCGTAGCTTCAATGAAATTAGACAATACCCATCTATGAAAATTCCCTAGGGTTTTGATCTTATCCAGGTAATATTTGGGCGACGTAGGTTCAATGTAATCTATTTGACAGTGTAAATTCATAAGATTCTTATCTTATTCGGATAAGATTTAGATGGTGTAGATTCAATGTAATTTATTTGACTGTATAGATTTATAAGATTATTATCTTATATGAATAAGACTTAGACATTGTAGATTCAATGTAATCCATTTAATGTTGTAGATGTTTATCAGTGTATCTATACATGTAATAAGAAATCATTTGCAACTAGCATCATAAAGAAATATGACTGTAATGCTTTGCGCAACATTCTCTTGAAGATGCAACAGAATACAAGGTGTACAAGTTTAATGAATGTATAACGAAGCTAAAGAAGTTGATAAAGATGCGCATGAATATCTTAAGCGGATACTACTTGACACATGGACATTGTCCCACGACAGTGGTAGAAGATATTATGTGATGACAACTAATTTCTCTGAGTAAATTCACTCAATGTTATGTATTTTCAAACTTTTAAGACAATAAAATCGCACTCCTTCCTAAACATACCCAAAAAAAAATCAAACTTCTTCTATTGTCAGCTGTAAAGAAGACTATATTCATCCATATATTTATATGGAGCTGTGAATTTCGATGCCTTGGTCGCCTTTCTGAATGGCGCCTTAGGTGTTTAAGGTGTCATTCTGAAAGGCATATTAGATGTCTAAGACACCATTCAGAAAGACACCTTTGAGTGATTGTGGTTTTTCAACTCCCGATACTGCTTGTGTCAAAAAGTAGTATTGTGCAAGCCGTCATTCAGGATGTCACCTTAGGATCACTCCTAATGCGCCAATCAGAATGGCATCATGGGTGCTCATATGGGCTATTCTGAATTGCATCATAATGGATGCGATCATACCAGCACTAATGCACCGGATCCCATCAAAACTCCAAAGTTAAGCGTGTTCTGTACTAGGATGGATGACCCATTGGGAAGTCCTTGTGCGACTCCTTTTTTTTTTTTAGAATTGTGTCATAATTGTTTAAAGAATTTTTCCGATTCATACCACATTTGTGGTTTTTCTTATTTAACATTTTTTAAAATATCTCTCCCCTAATGGGGTAATGTATATCTTGTATGCCATGTATAAAAAGAAAAAAGATAAACAAGGGAATGAAGGGATACTTGAGAAGTGTAAACAATCAGCCATCTAATTTATTATACATAAAATCGAAACGCAACACAGTATTTCAAATTTAAATTAGAACGCCTTGGAGCTTGAGTTCATTTCGAATTTGAGTTAGATTAGTCTTAAACTTTTATTCTAAAATAGCATTAAGAATGTTATGGAATAATGTGTTATGGAATAATGTAATAGGCTTTTTGAAATATGTGTGGATGTCCAAAGGTCATAAACATATACGATGTATCCCTATCCTATATGTCCTATAAATAGGACACTTTGTTAAGAATATTGGTGATAAGACTATGACGAGAAATAAAGACATTGTTCTCCTCTCATTTTCGTTTCGGATATTACTTAAGTTTATAACACGTTATTAGCACGATAACTCTACCAATCGTTAAAATCTGCATACAAACACTGCATCACAAAAGCTGCTCTCAGAACACAGAGGACACCAAGGCATTTTACATGCGACAGAACGATGATGGTAGAACTGTCGCTGCAATGGATATGCTAGTTCCTCAGGTACTCTGTAGCATTTTATTTATTTCATTTTATTGGATCTATGTGTATGACACTTCATTAGTTCTTTCTGGTGTAATAGTATTTGAAACTTAAATGTGTAAATTTCGGAAGTAGTACGTACAAATAGAGCGAGATATATTGTTGTCTGATGATTTTTTAAGCAACCCGTAATTGTGCAAATAGAGCGAGATATGTCTCTTCCTTGGTCTGCTTTGCATTTGCCTGAAATATGTATATTTTACAGACCTTATGGTTTTAGATCAAAATATGTTGGAGTGATGTCAAATTGTGTTTGAATGACAATTCTCTTCATTTGCTGATTCCAATGCAGTTTTTGGGTCATTTTCAAAGTGAAGTATTTATGTGTCAAATGTGTAGCATCATTCTCCTTGTGTTAAATGTGTATATGATTTATTTAACTGGTCTGTTGGTCGCTCCCTGTAAACTATTGAGGGGGAGTTATCCTCTGTTGGCATATTGAAAAATTGTTTAATATAACTGGTCAAATGCTTGTTACCAATGACTTTATCTGGTTGTGTACTTAATGGCCTTGATCATGGGTAGTGAATGTTATATCATTTGTCTGTATGTCCTGCTTCCATATTCAAAAACGGAAGATGGGTATATGTCGATTTCAGGTTTCTTCCAATTGTATGTTATCTGTTTATTATAGATCACATGTCATCTCTATTATTGAACATGTATATTTGTGGTCCTGTTGGTTGTGTTTTGGATACATAAGTTAAACTAATTGCTGGTTTTATGCCCTAATTGAGCCATTATATGTTGCAACAACATTGTTCAAGATTATGTATATATACGGTTGTTCATAAAATATTTTTTTCTCAGAACCTGGTTGTCATGGCATCATGGTAAATAACGATCCCTTAATATGCTAAATTGTCTTTCAAACATGCTTGAATTTCTGTTTCCCTGTGCAAAGTGGTAAACATGTTATAAATACAATTGAGATATTCTTAAAGTTGACTTTTAAGGAGGGAACATGATGGTTTGTGAAATGAGTTAATAAGTGTTACGCATCTGCTATGGCATTCTATTGATTGTTGGCCTTAGTTGTCTTTGTTTAAGCCTCCTTATTTGACTGAAAAGGTAATTTCCGAGACTGATTTTTCCGTTGAAAAATTTTTAGTTTTATGATTTGTCCAATTTTGCGTTTTTATTGTTAACTATTTCTATCTTATATTAAAGATATTTTTAAAAGAACTAATTTAGCTTGAAGTCTAGATTTATTTTAAAGATAGCAAATTATGGCTTGCAGCCATTTGGATAAACTGTTATCATGCCTGAAGCATGATCATAGCAACCATACACAAAGCACGAATTGTTAACATGCCTGAAGCATAGATTGTTGTCATGCTCGAAGGATGCACAATTATCATACTCGAAGCATAAACTATTGATATATACGAAGCATGAATTATTAGCATGGCTAAAGCATCGATCATTGTTATGCCTGAAGCGTACATAATTGTCCTGATCAAAGCATGAATCGATGACACGCGCGCAGTATGAATAGTTGCCAGGAAACATGAATAGTTGATATACCCGCAGTATTGATAGTCGAAATACCATAAGCATGTGTAATTCACACGCCAGAAACATGCGTAATCAACATGCCAGAAGCATGAATAGTCGACATGCCAGAAGCATGAATAGTCAACATGCTTGAAGCATGAATAGCGGATATGTCTGAAGCATCAATAGTTGTCATGCTTGAAGCATGAGTAGTGAACATGCCCGAAGCAACAGTTTTAATTTGCTTGTTATAAGTTATTTTTAAATAACAGGTTATCAAGTTTGTTAATTGTTATGTTCTTGCATATATTCAATTTTTTTCATATATACAGTTTTTTTTTATTAAATTTTGTTAGTGCGATTTTATTATGATTTATTTCTTATGCCTGAAGCATATAACATTTAACTCAAACCTGTAGTTTTGAGTGAATATCTTGTTTTATCAGATATTTTACTTGTATATATTAAGAATAAATACATACATTTTCAACTTTTTATGTATACAATATGCTCCTGCAGTAGCAATATCCGAAAAGAAAGTTTGGGACGTCTTCTCATATATGAACTTTCGTTAAAAAACCACTATTCTCACCAGACCGGATTACCACCATTCCCTAAAGCGAATGGAAGTAATTATAATAATCTACATGGTTGTGGTCGTGGTCATGGACGTTATAGAAATTTTACATCGTACCACCTGAAGTGGTAAAATACGAAAAAGCCTCAAGAAAATGTCAAGGTTATGAAAAATAGTGCAGCGACTAGACGGACTTGTTATTAACATTGAGCTCAGGGCCAATGGTCCGCACTTGCCAACAAGGAATTTTCTTGATCTTTATCCAAACATCCCGGCAGGATGAAGGCAAGACACAACTAGTGCATTTTGCCTAGGTTGGTAACATTACATTAATTAATATATGAATTTTGTTTCCTGAAGAAACACCACTGACTATTTCTGAGTTGATATTCAAAAATTAATTTTGATATTGACATATCATCCAGGTGAATGATATGGGCATATTTCCAGTGGAATGACACACACGAAATTGACTGAGGACTCCAGCAGAGTTCTAATTGGCAAAATTAAATGTTAGTACCAATTCGAGTACTACGACATTGATCGAAGGCTCCAGAAGAGCAACCATTTTATCAACGGGTGATATACATATTGGTTAATATGGCATCATTTTTCATCAAGTCGAAAACAAACTATTGAGTTGAAAGGATGATTCAAGCCAGAAGCTTGTTAAAGAAAAACTCCCAATTTTCTCATATGGATTATATTATGCGCCTATACATCCAGTCAAATGTGATATTGTGATGAACCAGAAGTTCGATAATCACAGTTCTTTATGACATAATCGACTTGGTCACCCAGAAAGAATAGTGATACGTACAATTGTACAACACTCACATGAGTAATCTTTAAAGAACCAGAAGTTTCTAGAAACTCTTTTCATAAACAAAAAGATTATATTATCTCGTGATTGTGTGTGTCGATCATGTGAGTTTTCTCCCGCGGAGAATAATAGCTTTTGCCAAGCTTCTTGCTCATTTTATATACTTTTACTAATTATTGTATGTCTTAAAATTGATGTTTAGCATTCAGTTGCAAGTGTGCACACTTAAGATGGCCCAGCAGTGTCATTTATTAAACGTTTTCAACTGATTGCTAGACGTTTGATTTTAAGGACCAATTTATAAGCATGAGCTTGGGACATGCAATTATGCATGCATATGCATTGATTTGGTGAGTTAGTTTTCCCGCCGTTAGGGGGAGAGACAGTACCGTTTCCTGAAGAACAGCGTGAAATTACATGGAACGTTCCTTCACTATCTCACCTTGATCAACGAACAAATCAATGCGAGCAAGAAGTAAAATGATAACAAAATCCCACGTTTTGGCAATGAACATGCCGATTCGACTTGATGTCTCTGAAGGACATGATAATGGTATACCAAAACAAGTCTGAAACGTGGACGCCCAGTTGGTGTGAAAGATAAAAGCCATCGAAAGAGAATGGTATAAATAATACTCCAGAAGAGAATACTCAACAAGAGATTAGATGTTCACAACTTGAAAGCGCTATAGAAATCAAGACTGATCAGTCTAAAATTGATGAAAAGTTGCTCCAGAAGAAGCATGTGAACAAAATTTTAAAAAGATCTCTTCAAAAGAGAAAATTGGGATAGACAAATGATCATTATTGATTATGTTTTCATTAAGGAATTGCATATGATATTATGAATCAGGATCCTGAACCAATGTTAACTGAAAAGTGTCGACACATAAATCATTGGCTAAAATAGAAATATGCAATCCAAACCCCTGAAGGGAAAGTCGCAAAGCAGTTGGACATGTAGTCCAAAACCCTTAAAGAAAAAGTCACATTCGCAAATTATTTAACCTGCAGTCAAACCCCTGAAGGGATCAAACACATTAGATACAAATGGATTTTGTACAAAAACGTAATGAGAAAACTGAGATTGTGCGATACAAAACACGTCTAGTTGTGCAAGGTTTTTTCCAAGACCTGGGCTTGATTATGATGAACCATATTCTCCGGTTATTGATGCCATAACATTATGATATCTAATTAGCCTATTGGTCACTAAAAACCTTAATATGTGGTTAATGGATGTGGTTACCGCATATTTATATGGATCATTAAATAATGATATTTTTATGAAAATCCCAGAAGGATTTAAATAGCCTGAAGCATATAATCAAAGGACGCATGAGTTATACTCAATCAAATTACAAAGGTCCTTGTATGGATTAAAACAATCTGGCAGAATGTGGTATAATCGTCTTAGTGAATACCTAGTTAAAGAAGGATATATAAATAATCCAGTTTGTCCTTGAGTATTTTTCAAGAGATCTGATTGAGGATTCTCTATAATTGCGGTATATGTTGATGATTTAAATCTTGTTGGAACTCCTGAAGAGCTCGCTAAAACCGCTAATTGTCTAATGAAAGAATTTTTGAGAAGATCAAATGTTCTCTCGGCCTGCAGATCGAGCCTTGAGTAGACGTAACGTGGTACAATCAGCAGATATAAAGAAAGACTCATTTCGACCACCAGAAAATAACGAAAAATTATTTGGCCCTGAAGTACCATATCTTAGTGTTGATTGATGTTCTATGGTATCTTGCAAATTTCGATGCCATATATATAGCATCTTCAGTGAATTTATTGGCAAAGTGTAGCTCAACACCAACACGAAGACATTGGGATGATGTCAAACATATTTTTATCTTCTTGGAACATCATAGGGGTGTTTATACTACTCAAGGAAGGTGGAAACACAATTAGTGGGTTGTGCTAATACTGGCTATCTATCTGACTCCCATAAGGAAAGACCACAGAATGGATATATTTTAGTGCGGCCATATTATGAAGATGAGTGAAACAAACAGTAACAACCATCTCTTCATCATTATAAGATTTTGGCTTTGCACGAAGCAAACTATGAACACATTTGGTTGAGGTCGATGATTCAGCATATCGAAGATGCCGACAACATTGTTCGAGAATAATAATAGATGTGTGGTTCAAGTTAAAAATGGCTACATCAAAGAAGAATGAAGCATACATCACCAAAATTTGTCTACACGTATGATCTTGAGAAGAATGACGACATTGATATATAACAATTACAATCAAGTCCGAAGGTTGCCGACTCGTTCACTAAAGCACTACCAACGACTATTTTTAGAGATAGTCTACAGTATTGGAATGCGTTGACCCAAAGATCTCTTGCCAGCATCAGGGGGAGTGTGATTGCTACATACACACTGTACTCTTTTTCCTTCGTCCAAGTTTTTATCTCACTGGGTTTTTCTTGGCAAGGTTTTAACAAGGCAGTGTATCACACTTACCGATTATTATGAATATGTACTCTTTTTCCTTCGACCAAGTTTTTATCTCATCGGGTTTTTCTTGGCAAGGTTTTAACGAGGCATATTCTATAAATGTTGGACATCCAAGGGGGAGTGTTATGGAATAATGTGTTATGGAATAATGTAATAGGCTTTTCGAAATATGTGTGGATGTCCAAAGGTCATAAACATATACGATGTATCCTTATCCTATATGTCCTATAAATAGGACACTTTGTTAAGAATATTGGTGATAAGACTATGACGAGAAATAAAGACATTGTTCTCCTCTCATTTTCGTTTCGGATATTACTTAAGTTTATAACAAAGAATATATTATACTTCTTATTTTTGTTGCTCAGACTATAATTGGCAATTCAATATTGATCTTTCAATACGAAATACCTCCAGTCCTCAAGAGATGTATCTTACTCTACATCTACGTTGAATTTACATCTATGGACTTCTTAGGCAATATATTTTTTTTTGTTCTTTTTTTTTTTTTTTTTGAGGGGGGGGGGGGGGGGGGCTATTGTTTTTTTTTTTTTCACTCACAATATTTTGATTTCATAAATTTGCTTTTCACCGTTCGTGAAATGGACATGACTAGTTACATTGATATATCTACAATGCGGTTGTACACCATAATTGACCTAATTAGTTGTTTTGTTGAAGAAACAAAGAAATTTTTGTTTTAGAATATATCATCAAATTGCCGCCTTTCATTTACGAGTATGTATAGAATACTTAATTATTTGTGTACAGAGTGATGTCCTTCGGACATTTCATTGGACATTTCTGAGTGGGTAAATGCACCTTGAAACCCAAAGTGATGACTTTCAAAATAACTATTTACTTTTCTGGAAAAGAGGCATGAATAGCGGATGGTAAAAACAGCATTCTCAGATTTAAAAGTATTAGTACAATGGTCCCGAACAATTAAAAAGATTCAAGTAGCCAAAAAAAACTAGTTATATTTGAGTCACTATGTTGGAGTTGAGTCGTCTAGCTTCCATTTATTATGGTTTAGGCCTTCTATGGCAGATATAGGCGCCCAAACCCCTTTCTTCTATATTTTTGCAGTTCCATTCTAACAAGGGATGTAAGCAAAGAATCCAATCAGAAAAGTCAACAATCATCGAAAGCTTAGCAGGTAATTGAGATTTAAACCTTTTCCATTTTCCTTTTATAACGAGACCAAGAGTCATGAAATAGGCCAACAATCTCATGATAGATAGTATTATGTATTTGCAAGGTTTAATTACAAAAAAAAAAAAAAGTATTTGCAAGGTTTATGTATGAACACTTTTGTTCCTACATCAGAAGGGGCAACGTCTAAAACCTTGAAGTGCTATGTTATGTTTATGAACTTGAAGTTCTGTTTTCAGAGTTTTTCATACCAATTCAATAGATCACTTCTACAATTACTGTCACGATTCATGAATAATTGAACCGAGTAGCATACAGAAAATCTACTTTCTTCGGCAACATAAGAAGAACAACAACATTACCTCATTGCGAGGCTCCTGCCTATGGCCGGATATAGAGAGTCGGATGTAAGCAACCATACTCATATGTTAGAAACACACAGATGTTGTTTCCGGATGACCCATAATGAAAATTGCTTCAAGTTGTGTCGATCAACTGCTACTTCACAATATAAGAAGCGCAGCCAATTTAGTACGTCATTTTATTTTATTCCATCACATTTCAAAGTCAAAAAAAGTGTGTCATTGACTCCATAAGAAGCATCCGTTAATTGCAAGGATTCTGAACTGTTGATTCTATGAAGCCTGTTAGACACCAACACAGACTCGTGCGCTGGAAAAAAAAAATCATAATGAAGCAGGATAAAAATGTTATACCAGTATATGTGTGTGTTTTCACTTGTAAGTCTGATATATCATGAAATTAATCATAAGAAGGGTCTTGGAGATGGCAAACAAATGTAAGTTGGATGAATTGAACAGCCATACAGCTGGCTCTTATTTGCAAGTTGAATGGCCATAACATCCTTATGAAACTACAGAAGAGAACAAGTCACTGAGAAATGACATACCTCAACATCACTACGTAGAAAATATTATATATCATCATGCAGGTGTTGCCACAAGAAATCGTTCTCGGATAGCAGCTCATTCACCTTTTTCATCAGGCGAGCATTCTCTTCCTTCAACACTTTGTTTGTGATAGTCAGCTTCTCTGCTACTGAGTTGACATCAGAGTCCTCATGCCTTTCCAGGTTCCTGTAAAAATTAAAATCATAGAAACCTGGCATAACAAGAAAGAACGTATAGGTTTTCCTAGTATAATCGAGACAAACTGAAACCAAAAAATATTACATAAATAAAGAGCAAGACAACAACAAAATGGAATCAGGATCTTAGCGGAATGCAATGGCAAGACGAAATTATGAACTGTTACCAGTATTTTGAAGAAAGGCCTATTGCAAGAAGCTAAAGCATACAAAATAAAATAGTAAAGTAACATTCAATCTCCAGTATCAGCTGGATGGAGTCCCACCCTTTAGCTTGATATGAACACTTCCTGTGTTATGGACAATTACAACCACAGAATCATCAATTTTGTTCATCTCGTTTTGACTTGTTGGACTAAAGTTCTTCTATGGTGAACGTTATCTTCTTATTCTTTGACACATTAGAACTAGAGAGTTGCATTTGATGTAACACCTCGTTCCCTCACCAAAAGAGGAAAGAAAAAGCATGGTGAATCAGAATGATCATAACTATATTAAGTCAACTTATGCTAACTATTCTGGTTAAGCGCGGGCGGGGCTTGAAATGTTGACATTTAGTACAGCTTTTATTTTCTTTTTCTTAGTACAGCTATATCTGTTGTAACCACAAGCTATATATGTAATCCTGTAGTAGCATCCTCCAAATTCTTGAGAGATACTTTTGAACTTAATGAAACTCTTATCCTCTCCTGCTATATTTGTTGTAACCACAAAAAAAAAAAAAAAAAAAAA
>AP025054.1:5087807-5181471 GCA_036186865.1 Eustoma russellianum
AAAAAAAAAAAAAAAAAAAAAAAGTACAGCTATATCTGCAATACTGTAGTAGCATCCTCCAAATTCTTGAGAGATACTATTGAACTTAATGAAACTCCATCCTCTCCTGTACACAAATATGCTTTTTTTTTTGTAATTTAAATTTTTTATATATGGGCCAAATGGAAAATTTACGAAGATGACCAAACCACGACTATTGGCTGGTGCAAAAGGAGTATAAGGTGGCTTACATGGTATTTGTTATATCTAATGCCAACCTTAGCAAAAAGTGGTCGCATATGACCACACTACCATACTAATCTAGTACATACTTATAAACAATTTCCAGTACAAAATCCTTCCAAAATGATCTCTGAAGCTTCCAAAATAGCTGCTTGTGCATGGATGTGATAGTGGAACTGAGAAGTTGAGCCCTCCTCTTTAAAATATCCATGAAATAGTACTTCAAATATGCTTATAGCGAACAGAACATGCTACTAGGAGTCTGTATTTGGCATAATTTCGATCCATACAAGTAAATAGTCCTTTCTTACGTGCAGACAAGGGTACTTGTTCTTTCTTCTTCTTTTTCTCAATTAATTTTTTTTAAGTGCAAAAGACAGTTAAGGGATAGAAGAATACTTGTTCTTCTTGTCCATGAAAAATAATTTAATTAAGCGAGTGAATTTCTCAAGGCTAAGACTCCACAAGGTTAACAATGAAATATAAAGAAGCTCGGTCTGTTTCGATTACAGAGCTAAATCTCCGACGGAAAAAAAAAAGTGACCTGAAATATCCTTCAAAAATTAAAACATTACCAAAAAGAAACAGAACGGATTCTCACCTGAGGTTCTTAAACCAAACTTTGATTTGAGCATCATGAAGGCTACTCAGAACAGGAAACATCCGCTTCATCTCCATCCGTTGTGACGCCGACGGACGCCGAAACTGAGCGAAAACCGTCTCCAGAACTTCAACCTGCTCCTCGGTAAAGCCACCGGGCTTTCTCCGTCCACCGGCTCCCCAATGACTACCGCCGCCACCAGCATTCCCTGAACTCGCCATTTGTAACCTCTCACTTTCTCCGCGGAATGCTTCTGTACAACAGAAACGGAAAGACTGGAAGAATGGCAGATGTTTCAAACTAGTCTAGGGATTTGTTTGACGTGAGCATTGTGAAATCCGTCCTTCGACCGATCAGAGCGAAGTCTAGGGTAAATTGTGAGAAAGAGAAGGGATTAATTTACATGACGGCATTGACGAATTTGGAGGTTCTTGAGAGATTAGGGGAACGGAGACAAAGAGGTTTAATGACATTTCTTTGCAATTTTGGTCCAGTCTCAAACTAACTCTTGAGAAATGTACGAGTTTTTGATGAAAAGGGTAAAACTCTGAGAAAAGAAAATTAAGCTATTCCAGCTGTCTGACACACACAAATGATGTAAATCTGATGTCGTATCATGCCTCTAAGCTGTTCACGATCCGTTAGATCCTCTCGCGGTTTCTTCCCCAGCTCATTCGTCACCACGCGACACGGACACCACCTCATTCGTCACCACACGACACGTGGCACCATGGGTGAATGGTGAGGCTAGATGAGGGTCAGCCACATCTAGCCTCACCACCCACCCTGCTGCAACGTGTCGCGTGATGACGAATGGAGTGAGGGAAAAGTGGGTCAGGAGATCTCATCCCCTTGACGATTATATATGGTTTTTAGTGTTCAGTTTCAAAAAGTTTCGTGGATCAGGTCATTCAACCTTTTTCTAGGTGAAAAATACATGATTTGGTGCATCCAAAGTGTTTAAATCCAAACCGGCTTCAATATTAGAAGTTGATGGCAGAGCTCAAACACTCACACTACGACTGACAAAATTCGAACCAAGAATTTTGGATGCAATCTATCATCTGATTATCGGCTAATATACGTCATGGAGGCAAAAATCATGTATATAGATTATGAATTGTCATTTCGGGTTTCAAGAAATGTAAAAGAACATCTGAATTCATTGACGCTCTATTCAAATCATGTTTGGACTTATTTGATATAAATTTTATGACCTAATATATTTGATACAATAGACTGTCATTATAAATATTATAAGATATTCGATGGTTCTCATTTTAATACTCCTGAAACGTTTTTTAATAGGAGAATATTCTGTTTTTAAAATAGTATGGCATTTGTGGGGATAGGATCCCCTCACCGCAAAAGGGGTGCGGTGACGCATGACCGTGCGACACGTGGCAGCAAGGGGGCTGGTGAGGCTAGATGCGGGTGACCCTCATCTAGCCTCATCACCCCTCCTTACTGCCACGTGTCGTGCGGTCACAAAAGGAATGAGAAAAGTGGTGGTTAGAAGATCGCAACCCGTATTTGTGTACCTAAGTTATTTTTCTCTCATCGTGTGAAGTAAAAGAGAGAAAGGATGCCCTTGTGTCGGTGACTTGGGAAGTGTTTCACTGACGCGAGGGGTATGCATATTGAACGCGGCCAATCATGGTCCTTTACGTGACAAAATCTGGCTTTTAATTTTTTTTGCTTTTCTCGTTTTATTACGTGGCAGGTCATAATTGACTGCGTGCAAAATGTATCTCCCTCCGCGTCACGAAACAATTTTGCAGTGACTTACACTGTGTGGGGTACAAAGCACGTCAATGACATGAATTTAGATCTCTTGTAAGTTACCACATGTTATGCAAAATCTAGGACCGTTTACTAGAATACATATCTTAATTTACATCTTCCAACTTTCCAATCAGAGCAATTAGACTATCGGGGAGATTGACTTTAGGATATGATGGAATAAAGCAAAATGACTTACTAAATTGGTTACTTTTCTTATATGGTGAAGTAACAGTTGATCGATACAGTTTGACGCAATTTTCATTATAGGTCATCGGAAAACAACCTCTGTGTGTTTCTAACACATGAGTATGGTTGTGTACACCCGACTTCCGTACTCCGTCATATGCAGGAGCCTCTAAGGCAATAGGTAATGTTGTTGTTGTTGGAGATTGATAACTACAAAATTAAAGATTACAATTACAATATTGGATCCAAAGATTTTGAGACAGAATAACGTATTTTTCATCATCATCATCCGGACCCAGTATATCCCAACGACAGCAAAAGCTACCATTAGGTCTGGGGAGGGTAAGTGGTAGGCATACAATATCTCTATCCCAAAGAATAGGGAGTCTGCCTACAGTGACACAAAAGTTAAAGCTTAAACCCAATCTCATATCTTCTATTGTCCCATCTTTATAGCTTTGTGGATGATGAAGATATACATCAAAATAATAGCTTTGTAGATGATGGATATATACATCGACAAAAATAGTCTTAGAGTTTGTGCTTTTTTTATAGCAAAACTACAAAAGTTCAAAATTTAAACTACTATTGCTGGCATTATTTAAACTCTCACCCTATAGTCTACCAAATGTGACTTTCGTCAGGTATTCAACACTTATTTTACTTAGCTATGCATCTGGAGGCAAAGGTTGAATTATTAGGGTCCGGATCTCCTGACTCCTTTTTCTCTCACCTCTTGTGACCGCCGGACACGTGTAAACAGGGGTGATGGTGAGACTGGGTGGGGGTGACCCCTATCCAACCTCACCACTCCTGGACTGCCACGTGTCGCGCGGTCCTTTGTGACCGCCCCACATGGGAGTCATGAGATCCCATTCGTGAATTGTGATCGTACTTAGTGTCGTAGTCATAGCCGGATAAAATTCTTAAATAATGCATACTTTTCCTAAAATGATGAAGATGATAAGAACCTTTTCTTTTAATTATGAATATGTGCTAATGTGACATGCTTTTGCTGTTGTTGAAATATACCGAGTATAGTAGTTGTTGTTGTTTGATAATGTGGCATGAAATTATGAATATGTGCTAATGTGGAATGGAGATATATATTTCGAAAAACATTGTCACGCATATAGCTTTGGCGAAACCAGCTTGTCCATGGGAAGATCATGCAACTTCCGTCATCAATAATCGTGGCCAATGGCTGTGAGTCGAGTTAGAAACCTAGATGCGGCTGTTTTAAACCCTTGTACCTCTGTTTTGGTAGACATGACGAGTACTTAAGAGTTATTCTCACTACTTCCCCCGTTCAAATCATTGTGTGGCAACAGGTGAGAGATTAAAAACCCAATTAGCCTTCGGATTTCGATCCACATAGAGAATTCAAATTCTTCTAGCAAATAGGTTGCTCTTGATCCAGTTTCCTCCACAAGAACAACAATAGCACTACTCCATTGACTTAGAAGCTCTCGTCTATGGCGGGGTATGGAAAGATCGGATATACGCAACCATGTGTTATAAACACACAGATTATTTCCCGATAATCCATGATGAAAATTGCGTCAAACTATGTCGATCAACTGCTACTTCACAATATAAGAAGCAGAGCGTCATTTTAATTTATTCCATCATATTTCAAAGTCAAAGAAAATTGTGTCGTTGATTCCATTGGAAATGGAAACCTCCCTCTACCAGAACCTTCTCTTCAAATTAAGTGTATTGAATAGAAAAAGGAAGAAACACTGATAGTATCCAATAAAACAGATTACATAAACAAATTCTCTTCCGAGGTTTCATCTTTTTTTTTTTCGTTTTCTTTTTCAGGGGAAGTAAAATAAACAATTGGGCTGGTTGCTCTAACGCCATGATCCAAGACATGCATGACGTCAATTAATACAGATTCGTCACGAATGTTGTTTCATATGTCGTTAGCAAAAGTTGGTTATCAGTTACTTATGTTAGTGACTAGTAACCATGAAAAAATACGTTCTCGGTGTATTAGGCTTCCACGTTTGCGTAAGATCCGAAAAAAAACCGGATCGCTTCGCAAATTGATGTACGAAGTCTTACCGTACACTTTGTGCAAGAGGCTGTTTCCGTAGCTCGAACTTGTGACCTCAAGGTCACAAAGAAGCAACATTATCAGTTGCTCTAAGGCCCGCCCTCGTTAGTAACCAAGAAGTGTTCATTAATATACCTAAGTCTGTTTATGGTTTTCTTGAGCCCCTGACGTGGTAGATAAAACATGAACCTATAATGAAAGATAAACCGAAACGACATACCGAACAAGTTCATACTTTATTAAAAACGCATTGCAAATTTGCAAAACAAGAGAGCCATGCCAGATAACTTAAATATAGTACACATCGATGTATAATGATGTCTACAAAACAGTGATAATCCACGAGTCAAGCCTTCCTAGATATCTGTGTGTTCTGCTCTCCCTAAAAGAGGTATCATTTACAGCCCATTCTAGCATCTACAACCCTTTCCAGAAAAGAAAACATTCAGCTAAGAAGCTGACACGCTTTTCTGCTGCCAGTTGTCTTATTCGTTGAGAAGAGCCAAAATTCAGTTGTATCTACAGCCTATACAATGTTGTTCCTGAATGCTGAGATCATCTTTGGAGAAAGAAGGAACAAGAAAGCGAGAATAGAACCAAAGAAGAGTCTGAAAACATATCTAAGTGGATCATGATCTTCTTCTTCTGATGCACTGGAGGTCGACATAGCCATTGCAGAAGGCAATGCCTCAATCACTGCATCGGCCAGGTCATAAATGAAAGAAGAGGTGCAATTCAGAGCAGGGACGCGGCCCCAATTTGTGATGCCGGATTCAAGGGCTAGGTGCTTGTATTGCATATCAATCTCCTCGAGAGTCTCTATGTGTTCGCTGACAAAGCTGCAAATACGTGAATATGGAAATGAAAAATACCTTAAGTTAGATCATGTAAAGAGTTCAAATTTGAAGGCATGACTAGACGTTGAGACACTTGAAAAGGAAAAGCTCAAAGTCGAGCCAATCCCACCAAGTACTTGATTCTCACTGATACACTGCTGTGCTTTTCCACTTGAAAGAAAAATTTACAAAGACAAAATACGTGCTTTAATCAACTGAAAAGCAATTGATTTGAGAGATTACAGTAGAAATCTCCAAAACCCAGACAGAAACACACACAAAAATACATACATATACATACACGTGCATAACTACAAGACTGCCTGCTTTCTCTCTTGCAGATTTACAAGGGATGACTAGATCATACTCTTCAATGGACTAAGGTTCTCTTAAATCTGGTTGGATAAGGTCTTACCTTGACTGGATCAGTTAACACCATTCCTTTTTTCCAGTGAGGCTTTGGTCTCCTAAAACTTTTTGCTCGTACCAACCATATTTGGACTTCAGTTTCTTCTGAGAACATAAAGAACAGAGAAATGCCGGAAGCAAGCATACAAATGCTAATAAAGCTTTAGGCTTTCGACTTCCACTTTAGAGCACCCAAACCTTTGATTGTTCGAAGAACTCCTTTTAGAACTGAGTTTAAGCATTATGCAATAACCTCATTAGCGGCTCATATACATCTCTCTACCATTTCTTCCTAGTGCCTTTAAGCATGAAACCTATGGGCATCTTTTGTTCCACTCTCTATAGTTTATCATACAAATGATCTATGGGTAGACAAACAACTAGCTTTGACTAAAAGCTTGGCAGAAGTCGGGAGGCAGCTAGCCAAGAGAAACTATTGCTTGTAGAGCTTTTTTAGATTGACAATCGTGTTTCCAAGAAACAGCTGAAATTGCAGCTGTTAAAGTTCCTTTTTTGCTTTTATCAAGTACACACGGCACTTGAAAAGAGAATACATCCTCTTAAGGCAATTTTGCGTGCTTCTTCACTGACACATAAGAAACCTTAAGTGCGTAGAGCGGAAAAGGCATGTGTGCAAACTTTCATTCTGACACAACACAACAGTCTACCTTCAACCTGGGGAAAAAACTTCACACCCTACGAAGGCAAGCATTCAGTTCTATCAACTGAAAGAACTGGCAATTTCAAAGATTGACTAGGACTTAGTCTATTGGAAAACATATACTTAACCAACGGATTTGACCATGCAAGTTATAAACTGTGTATCTTAATATTTGTCATTCTTACTCAAAGCTGGTTTTACCAAAAAAAAAAAAAAATCAGATACCAAAGGTATTGACAAATGTAACTTTAAGCATTAAAAATATATACTTTAAAAGATAAATAACTAAGCAGACATAGAAAAGACAAGCAGAAGTAGCACAAGTATTGGATGCTCTTTTAATCAGATGATTACTGTACCAGCATTTATTCTCATTTGTTCGCTTCCTTACATTTAGAGATTGTTCCCGCATAAAGCTGGCGCCACATCCGTAATAAAATGAAATAACAGATAAGTCTAGTCTATAGCAAGGAACCTAACTAGTTTAAATCTATAAATGTCGATCTAGTTCCACTAGCATTAATAACATTCCTACCCAATACTGATCAAAACAGCAGAAGAAAGCAGGGAACAACATCGCCTTGACAGAAACCTTTGTATAGCACTGACATCTTGCCAGGTCATAGAACAGCTGAAACCAAAAACCAAATATCCGGAACTATACAATCTCAAAAGTTGTATGGCAAATTTCTCAATAGACACTGTAAAATGAAAGCAACAGATTCAGGGAGGAGACCTGGGTGGTGAAGATCTGATTTTAGTTTACTTTTTGAGCCACTGCAGAAAAAGGATAGAAGGCCGAAAACATGAAAACAAATCTGAGACGCATACCTCACAGGAACAGCCAGCAGAGACTTTATACCCTTTTGACCAAGCTCCATAATAACTTCATCAGTGTATGGTTTCAACCATTTTACAGGTCCTACTCGGCTCTGGTAAATATGGAAGAAGACAACAAAAATATTAGTCTGATGGAGGCACATTTTAAATTAACCTATGAACTGATTATGCATTGAGAGAGAAACATTTGCGAAATTCAAGTCCAAGAAAGATTTCAACACTGACATCAAACAACAATGTGAGCAGACTGGGTGAACAATAATAAATTCATACATTTTATCAGGTCAAAATAGTAAATCATAAGAGTAAACCAACCTGGTAAGCTAAAGTGTGAACATTTTTGACTCCTCTAGATTTGAGCTCTTGCATGATAAATGAAATGCATTCTTCCATCTGAGATTTATAAGGATCACCAGCATCCTCAACGTAACTGACCGGCACACCATGAGCACTAAAAAATATCATGACCTGAGAGTAACAAATGAAAAAAAGAAAAAGGACCAACAACCATTTTCAGAGAAACAGAGTTGATCACAAAAGTATCACTACACTACACTATACTCGAGCCTTTTTTCCTCTATGTGGGTTCGCATGAATAAATCAATCATTTCTCTTGCGCTTTATTTATTTATTTATTTATTTATTTATTTTTATGTTTGGTCATAGCCTAAATCCTATCCTCCTTTTATGCCTCCTAATATCTAATGCGTAATATACGCTCGTCTCTTTCAAAAATACCATATCATCTCAACTGCGATTCCGGCCAAAGTACCTAAAATTCTCACTTAAATCTTATACCCTCTACATTACATCAACTACATGAATCAATTGTCTCCACTATAAAGTTATAAAAAAGGAGACCGACCTCTTCTGGGTCAGAAAATTTTTTCAACTCTCCCTCGATCAGATCGGCCATGGACTTGATGTACCCCTTCCGTTGATACCAAGATTGAATAATGGCAACAGGAAGTCTTGACAAATATTCATCATTCCTGAAGAAAAACGGCAACAAGACTTGATGTATGCTAACTGACATAAACGACTGCAAACATGCAAAAAGTGATACAGCCATACCAAAAACATAGCAACCACCAATAAACTAACTGAAACAAGACTAACCTGAAGATGCTTTGCAGAACGCGAATGCTTGACCCTGTTGTAGAGATGGAAAATTGAGGATAAAGAGGTAGGACAACAAGGATTGTAATACCATCTTTCTTAATCTGTTTGCAGAAGAGACGACCATCAAGGGATTGCAATGATATTGGTTAACATGCTAAGGAAGAATCGCATAAGATAAGAAAGAATAATATTTGTCCAAGGCAACGACCAGATTACTCAGCAATTCATCTTCCCCTTACCCTTTCCCTCCTTTTGGATTTTATTAGGGAATCACATCATCAAGTTAAATGAATTCCACAAAATTTCATTCTGCCCTTCTCCTTGGAGAATTATGTAATTAATAACTTATGGCTACATAAGACAGAAAATTTAACTGAGCCTTCAAGACAGAAACTGGAAGCAGACCCATTAGGGTTTTTCAACTTGTTAAGTAGAATTACTCAGCCATAAAAGCCAATAGAATTTTACACGCTTCTCGGCATGTGTCATGCATTATAGGTCAAGAAGAAACTTAAAGGCTGCTAAAAACGGTATTAAGTGGCAAGAACACTTGCGACATTATCGAAACAATGAGAAATAGGTGCAAAAATATCACAATTATATATTTTTAAAAAGAACTTGCCTCTTGAATGGCTTCTTCAGTGAATGGGCGCCAATACCGCATTGCAATATACACATCTGCAGCAACTTTTTTCTCTTGAAGAGCCACTTTCAGAGCACTTGCCTTAGATGAAAAATAAATTAAGATCATAAAAGAATGTTAAAACTCAAGCAAACACATTGCTGACATGATGTACCTGTTCAGCGGTTATTTTAAGTTGAGGTGAACCACCTCCAATGGAAGCATAGCCTTCCTTGCTTTTGGGAGCTCGGAAAGTTGAAATAAGTTGGGCAAGTGGGCCCTGAAGGAACCTGAACAACCTCGGGAGACGTATAATGTCCTGTCATATGATAAAAAGGCATCGAGCAATATCATTTGATCAATGCTTACTCACTAAATGTTGATGATTAGATGAATGGAGATTACTAGCATACAGGATCTGCAAATAAATTGTATAAGAACGGCTGAACGTCGTTTAGAGTCTCTGGTCCACCAAGATTCAAGAGCAGCACACCAATTTTCTCTGTTGCAGTCTGTGATGGAGATTCCACAACATTGTCTAGATAAGTGTATTCACCAACAGAGTAAAATGTTCTCCCAACAGAATCCCTATTAGCAGAAATATGGAAGAGAGAAGACCCTCGAATACTGCTATTCTGGTCAGATGATCTGACAAGTTGAGTTGCTTCATTAGAAAGACGATGGAGCTGTTGCCGCCCTAATGCAAGTTGAAAGGAAGGTGATGGTGATCTTGTCCAAGGGCATACCCTACATAGGCAAGCACTCAATGAATTTATCCAATCAAAAACTGCAAAGATCCACTAGCTTCTTCTTCCACCCAACTAAATGTAAGAACGATATTACAAATTAAGCTGAACAGACATGTAAAGTTAAGAATTAAATGATTTTTCATGGATGAGAAAATAAATCATATGATCCATATGTGCGCATAGGCCCACAAAAATTCATTATATTTGCATGAAGAACAGAGTCTCAACCAAACGAAGTGAAGAGCAGCAGCTCTTCTCAAGATTTGGAAACATTACTAGCGTCTGATAGCATATCCTAAAAGTTAAATATGTATAAAAGAATTATATAGAATATATATATGCATAAAATCTTTTGCTAAACAACTTTGAAGGTAAAAGAAAATATAACACAAAAACACACACACAAAAATTTTGATGCTTTAACTACCAAAAACAGCCAGATGCTTAGACCCTCCCTTTTTCCATCATGATCAGATGTTATAAACCACCTGATAAACAAATTCAACAATAAAAGAAAAGGACCAGCAAGAAAGCTCACAAGGACGAATTAGTATTGCTGCAACTGCAATTATGCAACGTGGGCAGCTTCGTCTGAGGAAGAATCCGAGAGGCAGCAATTGCATCCATATCTGGATCTAAACGAGGTACGTTTTAGAAGAGGGCTTTGCAAAAGCCCTGAGCTTCGACTTAAAAAAGAATCAAGGGCAAAATAAATCTTAAGAAAAATGGAAAGGAAAAATGTGTAAAAATTCGGTGGACCCCACAAGAGAAAGTAGTTCGAAACGCGCCTAACCTCCTTGAAGTTTTCGAGCAAGGCCAAACCACACCACCCTAACCTTCTCATTTACATCATCTATAATGTTTTTTTTATAGTAGCTTCTTATTTATGTTTTTAATTTACATCATCTATACTACGATATGAGACCGTTAAACTCTTGATTTACATCTCCTGATTTACTCCTTTATAATATTTTTTGGAATGAGCGGTGAGATACGCTAAACTCCTGATTTATATCTATTTATTTAGATCATCTATAATTTTTTTCGGACTGGTGGGAGGTTGCTAAAATCTTTATTTACATCTTCTATAATTTTTTTATGAGATTGGACATAAGAAGCCCTCGAGTTAAAGGATATGACTTTTTGCTAAACTCGGTTTTCTCTACTTCCCCGTTCCTTCTCAAGAAAGCGTCTTTCCACTTTCCTTTATAATGGTTGGATCCTCAATTCCTTTGTTTTTTTTTCTCTGAAATATGTAAATCAATAGATATGAGTAAACAGGTCTACAAATTTACAAATTCAAATTATTTATATGATTAAACTCTCACGTTACAGTCTTTTCTATTTTTTATATTTTCATTCTGATATTTTTTGTTAGATTATGTAATGCAGACTCCAATTTCTTTTATTGTTTAATACATCGTTTCTTATGTCAACAACCAAAAGATACCTTGGATTATCGTATTTATTCTAAGATTTCTAATGATATGATTAATAAGGACAAAAATAAGTTAATGTAATAGTTTCTTGGGGGAAAAGGAACAATAAAGAACATGAAAAATACCGTCTCTTTTGTTGGTGTCTTTTCTCCAGTCGCTAATAGCAATCACATTATTATTATGTTTTAATTTATACATAAACATATTACTATAAAATTGGGCTATTTATAATGTATCACTCTCATTAAAAGAATTTATAAATGTTATTGAAAACTTACTTCGAAAAGAAGGAAAAGGAGGAAGCGTGGTCTTCCATACTCCACGTTCGGAAGCTTGACCAAACCTGCCTATTTTGGGTGGGAAACCCTCGATGACGATTGCTGTTTTCATCTAATTCTAATCATTAGTCTTATAATTAGAAGCACACTCTCTATTTTTTATGATAGATGTATTGTTTATCTGTCTCTTATCTTTTCCAAACTATAACAATAGTTTTTGCTATCGTTAGGATACACTGGATATAATTGTTGTTGTTGTTTATTTTTTATTGTCATGTGTCGACGAATCACGTATTACGGTATCATATTATGGTAAAGAGAAGCGGACCCGATTTTTTATGGTCATCAAACATATACCACATTAAGATCACGTCAAGTGTTACCTGACAAAATAAATCACGTTGACTCTCAAATGATATTGTAACAACATAAACTAATATATGAAATATATAATATATAAAATACATTGTATTTCTTTTATTTATTAGTCTACGTTTTTCCCGGTATAATATATAACATTTTCATTATAAATTGTGATACTTGAAATGTACATAATTGTTACTAAATGAATCACGCTTTTACAAAGCATTAATATTCTTAAATACCGATGGTTCATGCTATGTCGGATGAGGAAGATATGTATAATGCTAACAAGGTAGATACTACTAATATTGAATATAGTAATTTTTTCTATAGAATGTCTCGTATGCCCACACCTTTATGGTACAGTACTAAGGCAAATAAGTAACTTCATACCAACTAAACCTGCAAAAACGAATTTCTGTTGTCGGTTTTTTTCAGCGGGAATTTACAATCTCGTTTTATGGTCGGATATGTTGGAGACAATCAATCCTGTACCAAGACGCAGTCGTACAATGTGTGCATATGAAACAGCAAAATAAAATAAATCAAACCCGGGGCGAGTCGAGGACTCTGTCCTTAAGACGTATTGCTCCGGTATACTGTGCCCAACCGGTGTGAGCAATCGTCTCCCAGGATACAACGGGTACCTGTTCAGTTGAGCGGCACTGCTGAACTTGAACTCCTTCGAACGCTAGAGTATCCTGACTTCTCCCGGACAATATGCAAGACTCACGTGCTACGAATGCAGAATGCTTATGAAAATGCTTAGAGCTTAGTGTATCTAATGAATGCACCCTTAGCCCTCTTTATACAGGGGAGTTGGTTGGAGAACAAGGTACCGTGACCGTTGGATCAAAACCGAAGTTTGATTTAGGCCGTTAGATTAAAACCTCCTATCTAGATTAGGATGGTTTAATCTCAGCCCTTAGATTAAAGATTGATCCGCAGGTTTAAACCTGGACCGTTAGATGGAAACCATATTCGGTTAAGCGGTTAAGACAGTTTAAATCTCGGCCGTTAGATCAAAGCTGTCTTCCCTGCCACCGTTAGATCACAACAGATTGATCTTTATTTTAAACCGAAGGATAGTGTTAGTTTCAAGTTTGAAACCTAACCGCACAACCAAAATGATTCTGCCCGCTGTCTCACTTCGATCGATCACATCGATCGATCGAAGTGACATCGATCGATCGATGTCTGACTGAGCACTTCAATCGATCATTTTGATCGATCTAAGAGACATCGATCGATGTCCTCTGATCGTCTTTGATCGATCTATCAAGCGTATAAAGCTCTCTGATCCACTCCGATCGATAACATCGATCGATCGAAGTGACATCGATCGATCGATGTCATCGATCGATGTCCGTCAGATGCTTTTTACGCCACATGGACCCCTCCAACGTGGCATTCCTCTATACGGGTGACACGTCACCCATTAACAACATTTTTCATCCACTTTGAGCATTAATTTCACATTCACCCAATACCATAATTGAGTGATTCCAACATCCTAATATTAACCACTCGTTAAGTAGATAATTAGAGATTCATTAGTTTTCGACTTCATTATCGGAAACTCATTAAGCTCAAAGTACGTTGCTCAACCACATTTTGCAACATCGTTACTGGGCCAAAGCCCAAATCTTCCAATCTCCAACGATGGGCCAAAGCCCAAACCTTAAATTCTCCAACAGGATATGCACATAAATTATATGGATAAGCTGTAACATCGAATGATTGCAACCATTTTAATAAGGGCAGAATATAATAAAGGCCCTTAAACTATTCACCAATAAATGTTTTGACCCTTAATTTCTTTTTTTTAATATTTTGGCTCCTAACATTTTAAAACTGTAACATTGTGACCCTTCTGGCAAGAAAAACTTTGGCGAAGCGGATGGCGATGGAGGTCAATACCGTCTTTTCATTGTTTAATCATTTCTCTGTATATTAAAGGCCTTAAACTATTATTATGGGAATGTTTTGCCCCCTAATCTTTTTTTATAATATTTTAGGCACTCATCTTTTTAAAACCGTAATATTCTGATACTTCCGGTTAAACTAGCCAAAAATTAATCATCTTAACCTTTAATTGTTTGTTCCTCGAATTCTCGACCACCACACAATTACCCTTAGTAGTTGCCCTAAGTTTAGGGTTTTGACCCTTAGTAATTTTAGATTGTTTGTTTGGAATCACTCCATTCACCTCTTCCGAAACCACATGCTAGTAATCAGTTTGTTAATCCATCTTTTATGGAACCGTGATTATGGTTAACAAATAGATTATGGGTTAAAACGTCTACCGTATTTATAGTGAACTAAGGTATATCATAATAATGCTTGTCAAGTGATAATTATAATTTTCACCGCACTAGAACAAGTGTTACGTTTGGGACGTGTTTGGTGGAGTATACCACATGTTTACTTATAGTTGCAGTCTATTTTGTCACGAATGTGAGTTGATTTAGGTCTCATATGGGCACATTTTCTACGAATTGGACTAGTTCCAAGCATGATCTCAGGTGGAAGCTATTATAAGAAGTATTATAAAGGATGAAATGAAGCAATGCGCGCCTTTAACATCGCTTGACATGAGTAAAACAGAACAACCAACTCTGCATATAGAGTGTACATGTTCTTACATACTTGCATAGCATGTGAATCAGGCATGTGACATATCTTAAACATACATTCTAATGGTTTTATGTGTTTTAATACGTCATGGTTTTCTTCTTTCCCTTCTTCTTGGTTTTGCTATCATTTAACTTATTTCTTGAATGTGCTTCCAAAAAAAAAAAAAAACTTGTCAGTCCTTGTACTTTCTAAAATTTTATGTATTAATAAGTGGATGAAACCATAAATTGAAATGAGATACACCAACTTAAACTACTTATTTGTTTATTTGGCTGTAACATTTTATGAATTAGTGTATTTTAAGTGTTGGTGATTAAAATAAAAGTATTTAAATCTAATACTGTATGATAATTAAAAAAAAGGTTATTTATTCATATAGTAAAATTGTGCAAAAAAAAAAAAAAGAGCAAAAATTGCAACAAAATATATCTAGAATGTGACGGCTACAGAAATGCCACAGGAAGTGGTGCTATATTTTTTCGGTTGCCCAAAGTATCCCAGCCAAAAGACAGAAAACTAATCTTCCGTCCTTACGGTCAGCACACTAAGTGGCAGAGAACTGGCCAAATGATTTGTTCTATTCACATAGGTGGAGATCGAACCACAACCACATGCTTAAGGGACGAAGTGCTGAACCAACACGCCAACCATATTGGTTAAGTGGTGCTATATTTGGTGATCCTTATTGGTGAGGTTTGCTGGTGTATCCAGAGAGATGTGAAAAAAAAAGAAAAAGAAAAAAAGGCAACAAAAATATTTATTTTTATATTATTTGCCAAGTAAATGGTGGTATGCAATAGGAGTGTCAAACAGGTCGTGTATCGTGTTTCGTGTTTTTCGGGTTTTGTGAATCAAAGTGTCATACCCATATCTTACCTGATTGCTTCGCGTGTATGGATGTAGATACCCAAACCCGTACATGTCAGGTTTCGTGTCGTGTATCGGGTATACCCACGAACTTGACAAGTACAAATAATCCAAGTCGTGTACACGTCATTTCATGTATTTTTCAGGTAATTTCAGGTTTTGTACATTTTTCAGGTTTCATGTACTTAAACGACTACTGATACAAGGTCATATAACTCAAATCACTTGACTATGCAATAATAGATTAAAGGAATGAGATTTGGGAATGGAGGAAAGGGGAACCGAATATGGTTACTTAGTAGCGCAATAGTCTTTTTTTAGAAAAATTTATTTATTTTATTAATTATAAATTTTATTTAAAATATATTTTTTAAATTTCGTGTATAAACGGGTATAAACGGATACCCGCAAGTATACCCGGACACGACCCGCCGTTGGTGGGTAGCTTTCAGGTCTTATCCGATTTGTACACGAAACCCGCCAAGGTCATACCATACCCACGAAAATTCGTGTCAGGTTCAGGTCGTATTTCGTGTCGTGTCTGAAATTACCACCCCTAATATGCAAACAATAAAATTTTAATTATTTTTGAGAGTCTTAAACCCTTCTTTCAAAAATTTAAAGTTTATGCTTTTTATAATAATTGTTAAATTATATGACTCTCTTTTAAACTTTGACAGTTTTAGTGGCTCTTAAATAAAATTTCCCGATATACCAACGCTTGTAGCTGATTGTTGATTTGATTAGTTTTTCTTTTTATATTGGTTCAACCGTTAGTTGTAAACTTGTAATTTTATTTTTCGTGGATTAAGTTTTAGGATAAATAAATTTGACTTTAAGTTTTTCCTTTAAATACTAATAATTTATAAAAATAATTAAAGACTGGTATCAATACAATAATTTTTTTTAATAAAAACACACATTTATTGTTTTTACACTATTAGCTTTATATTGATAAAATTAAAAACGTGTTTTTATAAAAAAAATTGCATTTATCAATACTCACAAGTAAATAAATCCTTATATTAAAAAAACAACACATGACCTATATTCTAACGACAAAAAAATGTAGTTAAAAGATAAGAAAAAGTCAAAAAATACATTTATTCCTATATAAACAAAGTACAATTTTGGGACAAAGAAGCGTAGTGGAAATTACGACATAGCAATATCGGAGGCGCTTGGGACACGACTTTAACGTTTCCAATTTGTAGGGTTTAGTGCTGAAGCCTAAAACCCTCCGAATTCAAAGATAGGTGCTGAGCATTGTGATATTTCCAGTTGCAAAATAGTGGGATTCTCTATAGGATTTGTTACGGCTACTGCCTCAGATTTTGATAATTGAGAAAATTTCATATTTTCCGGTGGGAGTTACAGATGGGGAAGTTGGGGAAGAAAGCAAGGAAGTTTGCCAAGAAGAATCTTCAGTCAGTGCTTCGACAGAGACGAAAGAATAAGGCCTTCATGTCTAAGAAAAAGTTCCCAAGTACTGATTTTCCTTTTAGAATTCGTTTGCTTTTGTTTTTTTGTACAAATTTTATTGGTCATTTTCTTTTGGGATGTGGAAATTCATTATCTTTTTCTCCGTAGCAATGTAAATCACAAAAAGCAAACCTACCCCTGTTGTGTTTATTATAAATTATTTTTGTTTGTTTCATATTTTGGAGAGCTATTTTGCGGAGACAGCTGAAATTCAGAAACTTGAATCCCAGTTGACTTAATTTTGTGGTTTGAGGGGGTGGGGGGTGGGGGGAGATTGGTTTGGACTGCGCTATTTCATTTCCTTTAGTAGCTGACTTGTTTATCATCACCTGCTCGTGTTGCCGAGAAGCGGAATATGATCCTCGTGCTGGCTAATTTTGTTTAAGATTTAGTCTGTCACTAATGAAATAAACCATTGCCAATTCTTGCCTGTTGCTGTCACTGGTAATATCTAGCATTTTTAAATTCACATGCCCATCCATTTGCGGGATTTGGTATTGTCTCCCTGTAGTAGAAGTATGCACTGGTCTTAGGCACTGAACTAGCTGAAGAAGAAATTTTGTTTTTGTTTTTGTTTTCCCCATCGTGGAATTACACTTTGTTTGCCTGCCTCTCACCATCCCTAGACCCTGGCGATAACTTTTGCTGTCGTTGGGATATACTGGGTATGATTATTGTTGTTGTTGAAGTAGCTGGAGGCGGGTAATTGTTTTAGTTGGGGAAAAGGATTTTAAGAAAGATTTAGGAAGAAGAGTAAGGATTACTTTTATCTCCATCTTATAGCTGATAATGTGTCGTCTGAATTTGTTTCAGAAAATTATGCAGAAGATGACGTTGATGAGCAAACTGGTATTTCATTGGGGAACACGAATGGAAGGTAAAGAAGGTGAATTTGATTACATGTGATATCATTTCAAAGGATTTATTTTGGTCAGGTGGTAGATAGTCTTAAGAGAAGTTTGACCTTTCGTTTCCCTTGTCTTCTGTTACATAATTTTCATACTTTTTTCACTCATAGAAAAAGATATCCATTTTATGAGGACATTCCATTTCGTGGGAACGCATGTGAGCTGCTTGTGAGTTGTGACAGTTCATGACTGTAGTTGACATGTTTGCTTATTCATGCTCTTGTCAAATGAAGAGCCAAGGCTCGCTCCCCAATGTAGTACAGTCTTTCTCTATGATCTCAACTGGTATGAGAGTAGATGACCATACCAGAAATGGTAGTCTAGTGTGCACCAAATCTCTTCCTCTGCCCATACTTTTTTTTTTCTTATCTCTGTTCTTCATTTGAAGTTTTTGCATTTTTACAAAAATATTTAAAATTTTATGTCCCACAGTGTGATATGAAAACCTTCTGTTTTTCTGAATTACATGGTCTCACACTTGATTATGTATCAACCTATCCAATCCCCTATCATCCAAAAAATAATGCTGTATTTGGTGTTAATATACAAGAAAATAAGCAATACGCCATTCAGACTTCTTCTGTTTCTTTTATATTTTTCTTCGCCAAAAAGAAAAAAGAAAAGGAAACTTTGTCTCCGTCACCCTGCGGAAGATGGTCCACTGGCACCCTCCCTAATGAATGAGTTAGAAAGCAGGATATTGGGTCGATTGACTCGATTCTGAAATTAAAATATGCAGCGCTGAGGGAAAAAATAAGAAAATTGTCAGACTTTTGGGCATGTATTCCAGAGATTGAGGGAAAACTAGGGGAAATTTTCTCAGAATCATGGTGGAGAGATTGGTTAGAGGTTGGAAGGTTCTTTTGCAGAACAAAATGAAGAGCATTACAGAGCAACTTTAGGAACCGGGGAAATGTTAATGCAGGGGAAATTAGTAGGTGGAATTTAAGAAGACGATAACTAAGGAAAGAATATAAAGGTTGGAAGAACATTCCCAAAAGGTAAAATTGTGCAATCAAAACTGGAGAGCTAAATCTGCTACATGTAAAGATTTGCATCAGATGTATCAACGGCGGCGAACAGGGGGATTGGGTTTGGCTGAATCGTCTTCAGCGAGTCTGAAGAAGAGTTTTTCATCTTTTTTCTGTCGTAGAAAGATATGCAGGACAGCGGATGGGGTGTGGCGGTTATATAATACACATTGTTCTTTATATTGACGTCAATATGGCATATAATAGGGTGTTTTCTGTTAAGTGAATATGTAGCCATGGGGGAAGATCCTGGATGAGAGGTCTTACCTCAGCAGCTGTTAAGGTAGAAGCCCAAGATCATTAAGTCTTAGGTGCAATCATTACAAAATGCAGTGATTCTGTCTTTATAGTGACATAAATAAAATCGTGGAGATAGCATGGTATTTTTTTTCTGCAAGCAGGAGACTATCGTATTTGAAAACACAGGGGAGGTTTTGGTAGTTTTAATAAAACATGAGTGGTCGATGCATGTTATCCCATTTTTTTGGCATTCATTCCCTGCCTTCCGACACATCGATAGCTACCAAAAGCATATTTCCGATGGAGTTCCCATTCTTATCTTAATATGTTATAACTTTGACAGCCTGTCCCTGTCAAATCAGTCTTACTCCTTATTCTATTCTTTTATATTAGTTCTTACTTCTACTGTTTATTATTTCATTGGCTTCTAAGTGCAGCTCACTTCATTGAAATGTTCTTTGGTTCCTAATTCCTGCTAATTATTACCAATGTCCTCTACTCGAGGTGTGCTATTTGCTTTGATGTATCTGGTTGTACTGTTCACGTCTTTTGAGTGTCATAAAGATTATATGTTCCTGCCTAAGGCGGTGGTTGCTTTTCCTCCCCAAGTTTTCAGTAGTCAATGTACTCAATAGGAATTGCAGGATTGATTGTGTCTCAGTTTTGTCAATCCAGTGCTTTTTTTTCTGAATAGTCTAGGGAGGCTGAGTCCTTTCTTCTGTATGCTTCTATTATGTGCAAAGATAATGATTTAATTTAACTTTATTATTGAATTAATGATTTAATATTCATGAAGGTTATGAGTCCTTGGATCCAAGTATGGCAACTTATATTCTGTGGTTTGATTCAATTATGTAGTCATAGAACATAGGTAATATTTTATTCTCTAGAAAATTCTGGTATGGATCAGCCAAAATTTGTTGCATATGGCCCCACTATTTTTTAATTCAAACTGTCAACTTGTCAATTTCCTATATGTCATTATTTCAATACAGATGCTGCCATAAGAAGAGTAGTAGTTGTCATGCATCAGGGAATTGCCACTAATATGTGTTCTTTCACTTCAGGAATATTGCTGTTCAAGATGCATCTAATATTTCTCTGGATTCCATTTTCAAACAAGATGGTGATCTGAACACATATGATGATGTTTTAGAAAGTGATGGATATCTTTCAGAAGTCAGTTGGTTACTGTTATCTTATTTATTAATATTTTGAACTTTTTATGTCAGTTACTGATCTTCTAGCTGCGTAATTAGGTCACTGATAGTACACTCTCTTCAGAAAGAGAAAATGGAGAAGGTTGGTTGCTTTCTATTGTTTATAGTCTTCTGTAAGATTCTTTTTTCTTACTATAGTTTGAAATTCCTCGTCTTCATTATGGGAATGATTTCTAAGGTGATGGAGGGAACAGTGCACTATCAGAGCAGAATTTGAAGATTCATGAGGACCTTATCATCCAAAAGAAGAAATTGAAGCGCCTGAGGATGAAGGTATATATTTTTTGAGTTCTTTTCTTTGAATATATGTGTGAGCTTGTGTTTAGGTTTTGGGTGGTTGTACTTGTGTATGAGGCTGTGGTTAATGGCTACTTTTTCTTGCAAATCCAAGCTTTCAGTTAGTTAACCTAAAAAATATAGTTTGCTGATGCATGCTGGTTTTCTGTGGTCATACTAACCTTATTCCTGATTTGCTAAACCCACCGAACTTTTTTTTTTTTTTTTTTTACTGAAGCTAATTACATAAGATGTACATACTTCCACAGGAAATGGTATAAAAATCTCTCTGAACTGCACATTCTCATGTCTAGCATTTTGCAATTCGCTATAGTTTCTGCTGCAAAATTTGGATGATTTTGCTGCTTTTTCCCGTTCCTTTTCTTGTAAGTTGCTTTAATGGTTTTTTATCTGTGCCTTATTGGCGACAGAGTTCAGCTTCTCATCTATTCGTTTAGTACCTCTCTGGGTACCAAGAAAACTGCCAGATAATTCTCTAACCAATATTTGCTTCACGTAAGATAGGCTTCTCTGCACAAAACTGAGTATTATGCTGAAAATTGTGGTTGCCTTAGAAGTCAAAGAAACTAATGCGCTTAGTATTGTTCCTCATCCTCTAAAGAAATAAATTATTTGCAAGAGAGTGTGCCTTCTTCATGAAACATTCTGCAGACTCCTCTCTATGCTCTGCACCTATGTAAGTGGCCAGATTTATTGAGGTACCATCAAGAGTGTCTTTTTCGCATGAGATGTCCTGCAGAAATTAAATGCAACGCTCTGAAAACATCTGTGGCTAATATTTTGAGGCGTTGATTTGCTCTTACCTATGGCTCTCCCGGAGCTTCATTCTGTACCTGCTTGTTAGCATGCATTCTTATCTTCTCTATGGAGGAAAATTAAGCACTCATTCCTATCTTCTTTAAATTATGATATACAAGCTTTTTAATATTTCGCAATTGCCAAAAGAAGTCGCGTTAACGTCTTCTTCCAATTGAGGTAATATCTTTCATGAAAGATGGACTATATCTCTGGTAGATAGTTTCCAGTGATTTACTGGTCACTTATCCCATTAGTGAGTTCCATGTGGAGCAGGAAGCGAGGTGCTCATAAGGTACTTTGTTAAATAAATTGCTGCCTCCCAGTGCTATTGGTTGCTAAATGAGCTTTATGGTGTTTGATATATTCATGACAGCTTTTGGACTGTTTGATTTTCTGCTCCATTGGTGAAACTTTCTTTTCTTCTTGTCTACTAAGGCCAAGTTCACATGAAAACTTTTTCAGGATCCGGAGTTTGAGAAGTTCTTGCTTGATCGGCTTGAAACTATTCAAAATGAAGATATGGTAGGCATTGTTTCTGTGGATATCCGAAGTTTGTTTGCATGTAAAATATGATGAAATTCTTGGGCTACTGATGCTGCATTCCTCCCCCATCCCCATCCCCCTCTCCTCTCTTTCTCCCACCTTCCTTCGTATTCCCTGGCTTTTCAATGCATATGTCTTGACTGGTCCTGATCACTTGTTCTTTTGCACATGCTGTATATCTGATAGTGTTATATCCTGACTTCAATCCTTTGAATTACACTGAATAGATTTATTGGTTTCAAAAGCTGTGCTTAAGATATCGAGGTAATATGCTTGTTGATTACATGTCTTACGCTGAGTACATCAGAAGGTGGTGGAGTTCGCTCCTTGTTTCATGTTCAGTCTGAATCTCCTTCTTGTATGTTGAATTATTGGATTCTGTCTGATGCATATGTTATGTAACCAAAATAAGGCACGTGACTTGCGCTGGTATATCAACTTAACTGTTGGTCTTTCTGCAAAAAAAGTCTGTTGAAACAAGCGAAAGCCCTTAGTGCTGTTGGCTGAGTAGCACCCCCCCCCCCCCCCCCATTAAAACTTGGCTTCGAGTCTCCCTACTGTCAAACGAAAAAAGAATGTGTCTGACAAAGCAGACATTTATGGGAAAATGACGTAACAACTGATATTTAGTCAAAAACTTTTGGTTTCTGCAGCTATACTATTTTTTGGTAAGTACTGCAGCTGTACTTAACATCAACCTCTGTGACAAATTCTCTTAATCATTTCCGTATTCGTACTTTAAGACCTAATATGACCTATTAACGAGTTTATGACCAAAGATGGAACAAAGGACAAATTTGAGGACCTTCTAGGTGTTATCTTTGAGAGCAGACAATAGAAACACATACTTGGGCTTAACTGCCTCCAAATTTGTCTGTGCTTATTCGTTTTTATCCTTTTCTGGTTTCTGCTAGTATTTGGTATTCATGATGTCTTAAAATTGCAATTTATCTGGCCGGGTAGCTTCTTGAAAGCAATCAAGCTGTTATATTTCTTGCTTATGTATGGCTAGTTTTCCTTATTCAGCTCTCTTCTTATTTACTTTATACATAACCTCAGTTTGGATCCAAATAAATGGTGCTTTTCTTGGTTACAGTACTCTGACGAGGACAAAATGCACAGTCGTAGAACGCAGCTCTTGGACGAACAAGAAAGTATGAATGCTACGCTAAAGCTTTTCACAAGTTCTGCTATCGATTCATGTTGCCAACTGGTCAAAGAAAAGCACTGCAAGCCTGCTCTCATCTATCTACTTAATGCATACCGAACAGCTTGTCACTATGGAGCTGAATTGTCTGGTCCTAGAATCCAGAGTAGTGAAACATTTTCCAAGATACTGATATTCATCCTTTCTGAAGTAGATAGTGTATTTGAGAGTCTGCTGCATATACCTTCCTTGAATAGAAAGAAGGAAACTGTTTTGGAACTTGTCAATACCTCAAAATGGCAAAATCTTGAGCCTCTTGTCAGGTCTTACCTGAGAAGTACCTTATTTTTGTTAAGTCAAGTAACAGATGGATATATTTTGGCTTTTGCACTAGAGCGACTCAGAGCTTCTCTCATTTACTTTGCCGCATTTCCATCGCTGCGGAATAGGCTCATAAAGGTACCAGGCTTTTAACATCAAGTTTTTATCAAGTAAACTGCATATTGCAGTTTGAAAATTTTGTTTTAAGAAGGTTTAAGGCCATGTGTTTTATTCCTCTATGTATATCCAGCATATGTAACTATACTCTTGATTATCAAATGGAAAACATCATCATTATGTATGGTCCACTGTGCTTAGACTTGACTGAGAAAAGTAGCATCACATATCCTGCCATTTTTGGGATTAGAGACAAAGAGGAAACAGTTGACCGGAGATGGTGATGTGTGGACTTCTATTTTCTTAGATGTAACTAGTGTCAAGCATTGGTTTTTTCTCTTTCCTATGTTAGTGTTAACACTGTTTACATTCTTAAAAATAAAAATAAAGAGGGGGTGGTATAGTTGTTTGATGTACTTTTTCATTCTATCTAGTAGCTGATGTAGCCTATCCGGTTAGATTAGATTGATGGATGTGCAAAAAAGCTTCTAATGATATTTGAAAGTTATTCGCATTACAATTCAATTAATTTTCTAAAATGGCACGTCAGAGGCACTCTAAAGATAATTTGTCCCGCCATTTTCTAACATTTCTGAATTTTGAGCAGACTGCAGTTCAGTTGTTCGCAACTGGTGGAGGGGTTCTTTCATCAGTGTCATTTGCATTAATCAGGGATGTGACACAAATATTTAGATCCGATTCATTGGAGACCTGCATAGCTCAAAGTTTTACAGCGTATATAGCTCAGAGTAGGGTTCCTGAGGTTGTGAATTCCAGTCACTTGAATTTTCTAAAGCAGAGTATTATTGAGCTTTGCTCTTTGGACGTGCAAATAACAGCCACAAAGGCCTTTGCATCTGTTGACCAACTTTCCCAGATATTGTTATGGGCGCTGCAAACAAAGAACAAGGTACTTCACAAGATGTTTGCATTCATGTTTGATATATTTATTACTGGATCAGCATATTTCTTCCTTAGTTCTATTTCCTTGCTGTACACCCCTCTCCTTGCTCTTTTTTTCTTTTAGTTCTAGTTCCTTACTGTGCACCCCTCTCCTTGCTCTTTTTTTTCTTTTTCTTTTTTTTTGTCAACTAAATATTGGAATGCTTACTTACTATGGATGGTTATGAAATCTGTTACTCAGGAAGCCTTCAAAAAGATATGCAGTTGGGAGTATGTTAACTGCGTTGATCTCTGGGTTGCCTTCATATCAGCCAACTTACATGATTATGATCTTCAGACATTGTTGTTTAGGACCATTCAGCTTATCAATGGGATTGCTCTCTTGTTTGCTGGACCAAGATACTTCCCTTTAAAGCTTAAGTGCATCTCTTGGCTCAATAATATCTCAGCTTCTAGTGGCATATTTATACCTGTTACATCATCTATATTGGATATTTTGGAATATAAGATTGACAAAGTGAGCGGAAAAGCTGGGAAAGCTCTGAAATTTTCTTCGCTTCTTAAGGTTGGTAGGCATTTATTATTTAAGCACCTTATCCTTGCGCTGGTTTTTTTTTTTTTTTTTCGTCCGATCATATTTGTCAAATCAATCTGGTAATGGATGTCAACTATGTTCTCCCTGTGCAGTTACCAAAGACTTGTTTAAAATCCCATGGCTTCCAAGAGGAATGCCTGTTATCAGTAATTGAGCAGCTTTCCATACACTTCTCTCAATGGAGTCATCACATCTCTTTTCCAGAGCTGGCAACTATTCCCCTCATACGTTTACGCAAATTTTATGATACACTGAGCACTGAAAGTTCTAGGCGCATGGTGAAACGTTTCATCGATCAGGTTATAGTCCTTTTTCATTCATTTAACACTGAATGCATTTTCTGATGTACATGTTCCTATGTCTTTTGTGGATATTTTATAGCTCAGATAAGATAATAGGTACATGCACTACAATTGTGTATTATATGTGTAGCTGTTCTTTGAAATATTTTCATCACATAGGTAGTGAGTGGGGTCTTTTTCTTCCTTTTTGTATTACTTTTTCGTCAACTTCTTTGCTGCCCTTGTTTCTTTATTGATATCTCCGTTTCTTTTATCTGTATTATGCTGACCAAAAATCTAAGCTGGATTTGATGATATAGCTACTGGGAAAATTTCCACAAGGTTGGTTATTGCTAAAGGTGGAAATCAGTGAATCCCCTTTATCATTCTACGAGATACCAATTGGTCTTACCCTTTTTGATATGATACCACATGATACTATCTCTAGGTTGCATCATATGCTGTATAACTGAATGAATGAGCTGTATTTCAGTTTGATAGGAACTTTGAGGTTGTTTCCTTCTAGTTATGTGTAAATTTCTACTATAACCACAAGTTACTGAGAGCATCCAGGTTGAGTTTAGTTGAGGTGTCATTGCTGATTCAGTTTCCTTATTTGTTAAAAGTAGCAGATAGACTGAACATAGGTCTTGTGTTCCTGTCAACGAGGTTAAACGGCTCCTTGCTTTGGATACTAAATGGGTGGCATCACATTCTGGGCAGAAGATCTATCTTCTCTTTTAACTTTTTGAACTTTGAACCCTTACCTGTAGAAGATTTACTCCCACAGCCTTTCGCCTCTGAAAGCGTCCTTCCTTCTCCCCAAAGGGTGTCATTGTTGGGTGCATTTTTAAACACACGTATCTTGTTATAGAACATTAGAAACATTATAAATGAATTGGGGTGGTGTTTTTATGTGTTGTATATTTCAAACTATTTCTTTTGCGCCCCCCCCCCCCCCCCCAAACCCCCAAAAAAAAAAAAACCTCCCGTGTCAAGGTAGAGACTGTGAAGGCAAATGATAGATTATCAGGTAACAGAGAGTGCATATGCTCAATACACATATTTGTTTGTTTCGTCTAGTTAAATGATTATCCATTCTCTCCTCTTTGCGGCTCCTGCTTATCTTCTCTTGGCGTGTTTGCCTCTCTCAAATCTGCAGGTTGAACAGAATGTGGATTTTGTGCAGAAAAAAAGATCTGAAATCGCCTTTTCACCTAATGATCATCAATCTGTTGAATCATTTTTACAGGTTCCTCCTATTTCTTTTGGAAGTCCTAAGCTGTTTCTTTCCAGGGGTATCTGAAATCAATTTACTATTGATGTGCAGGTTGAAAAGAGCAATAAAAGTGCTCCATTTAACCAGTACTACCGAAGTATGGTGGAAAGGGCTGCCCAAAGGCGCTGATATGTGCACAAATTTATTTATTTCAAGTTTTTTAAGGTAATGTTTGACAAATCAAGTTAGTGTTTATTGTCTTTTGCAAGTGAAGAGTGAACAAATGTTTAATAACGGTTTCACCTATCCTACTTCCCTGTATTACCTGATTTCCTTTGTAAATTATAACACATGTTGCTGCAGCATTCATGAGCTGAATAAATCAAAGAAGAGAAGGCGAAAGCAGACACAAGAAAGCAGACACAAGAACCGGCTTTCGAAGCTAAGCCATCAGTATCTAATATTGCTAATGGAAGAGTAAGTTCATAGGGAAATGAGAAGGTTTTTGTTCATCTTTGAAGTGCAAGTTTTGGCCAAGTTTGTTTGCTTCAGATTTTATTTCTTCAATGATTTTTCTTATCTTTGACTTTTTTTTTTTTTTGGGGGGGGGGGGGGGGTGGTGGTTGTAATTTTGTCAAGATTCTCAGTTATTATACAAAAGGATGTCAGCAGAAATTCTCTGTTGTAAATTTTGTTTTGGGGGTGTTTGTGGGAGTTGGGGTTGTGGAAATTTGTGGAAAAGGATCTTAGGGCTGTTCTTGATTTCTGGCAAAATAATACTGAGATGATTACTAATTCAGTTTTTCAGTTTAACTGTAAGATTTCCATGATTAATGAGGTGCAGCCACAGTTGTCTAAGCCTCCATAAATCAAGAAAGTTGTAGTCATGTGATGTGAGAGTTCATTGATATGATAAAGGTAGGAGAGAAAAATAAAATTAAAAATTTGACCATCAAATCTTTAGTTTTAAGTAAATACTAATGAATAGTCAAAGAAACAGTAAAGGTACAGGTTAGGACCGTGTGCTCTCTGCTAGCCTAAATTTGACTTTTCTTTCTAAGACAAGAATTCGTTGACTTCAAATACTCGGTACTTCTCTTCTAAACTTTATCTTCTAAAATATAAATTTGTTTTGATTTATCAGCACTGAATGATATAATATATATTTAATGTGTTGATAAGTCAAATATTTATATTTTGAGATAGATGTAGTATTCTCGAATTGATGCAAGTAATAATACTAGGACACCTTTACTCACTCTAGTGTGGGCAACTTATTTCCATAGAACTATTGATGAAGTGTTGACGTTGAATACCAAAAGCAAGAGTAATAGGAAGTAGACAAAACATTTGTGTTACAAGTAGGGGTGTTAACGAATCGAGCTGAAACGAATACTAGGTTTTTGAATTCAGATTTGTTTAGCTAAACAATTATGGGCCATTGGAAATCAAACTCCATGTGTTTCTAACACATGGTTATGATTGCGTAGATTCGACCTTTCATACCCCGCCATAGACAGTAGCCTCTAAGGCAATAAGGTAATGTTGTATTTGTTTAGCTAAACAAACTATTTGGTTCGGTTCATTTACTATAACGAGTTTTAAAATTGGTTTGAGTTCGGCTTGATAACGCTATAACTTTTTAAGCGAATCGAATAGTTCGCGAACAGTTTGGCTCGTTTTAGTAAATAAACTTAAATATGTATTCGAATTCGACTCATTAAGTCAAATCAAAGAACAAATTCAAATTGAATACGAATCAAACTCTAGCTGTTTTTAACACCTACTTGCAAGGGAAATTTGACTAAACACGGATGTGAAATTCTCAGTTCGTAGATGGTTTAATAAATCCAAATCTAAAACTACTAATTTAATTGCAGTTCAAAACTATGCTTCTATTCTATTAAGCAGTGGCCTAATTGATTTTTTTTTTTCAACATCAAAATATTTGGTCGTTTGTTGATGAGAGTGGTATTTTTAATTGTATCAATTAATCACGTAGTCATCATTAAGTTGATAGTATTCTCAGCAAATCTTCCATATTTTGTATATGTTTCAATATAAAAGCATACAATATTTATACGTAATATATAATAGGAAATGACCATTCACACCATTTTTTATATTTCTACTGTCTTTACTCTATATTTAAAATAATGGAAGTGGAAGCATGACAATAGCCTAACATTATCATCCGGACCCAGTATATTCTAACGACAGCAAAAGCTATCGTTAGGGTTTGGGGATGATAAGTGGTAGGCAGACAATACCTCTATCCCAAGGGATAGAGAGTCTGCTTCTAGTGAATCCCCTGCTCTATATATACCTGCAAAAATGACATAATAATAGAGATATACTGTGTTAGTGTGTTAGTGAGAAAATTCAAGAAATACAAAGAAAAGAATTTCGATATTAAAATACACATGTATATGTACATGTAATGTAAAACAACGGTATAATATACGCCACCAAGTGGAAAGCGTAGATAGTGTCTACGACTATCTATGTCCCTAAATATACTCCAATGTGTCCCTATATATGACTTATACCTCGTTAACCTTAATCTGATGTCTCCATGAATTCCTATCCTGGACCATGTCCTCAGAGAGATGCAAATCTATTAGGTCGTGCCTAATATGCTCATCCCAAGTCAGTTTGGGCCTGCATTTACTCCTGTTCCCCTTTACAATGAGGCTTTCAATTGCTCTAACCGACGCAGTTGTCTGTCTCCGCTTGACGTGGCCAAACCATCTCATTCTTCCCTCTCTTATCTTATCTGTTGTACTAGCCACGCCTAACCTTTCTCGAAACACCTCGTTTCTGATTCGGTCTAGCCTTGTATGCACACACATCCACCTCAACATCTTCGTCTGTGCAACTTCCATCTTCTGTAATTGTGACCTCTTGATGGCCCAACAGTCTGTCCCATATAGCATTTCCGGTCGCACTGTCACCATATAAAATTTTTCTCTTTAATTTAGTTGGGAAATTTTTGTCACACATCACCCTAACATTATATAATATTGAAAGTACCTTGTATGGAAAAGCTAAAGAAAAACTCTCTCAATGACCACCACCAGTCCTCCACGTCCACATCCACCCAGCTACCAGGAGTGGGTCCCGTCGGTATCTCTCTTTCCACATTTGGCAGCCACATATTGCAATTATGGTCTGAATTTCGCGAGATTCCTCAATGGTTGAGATCCGGATATGCTAAATATGAGGCAAAATATGAGGTCTCTAATCACGCGTTGTCACGTGTAAAAAAACAGTTTTTTTATAAACTAGTACCACTTTTTTTTTTAAAAAAAATGATTTTTCACACGTACTGACGTATGATTGGAAGCCTCGTATTTTACCTAGTCTTTAGTCTCTCGAAATCTGAAATCATTCCTCAAAACTATGATGAATAGTAAAAAACAAGAAAAGTGATAATTCCATGGAGATGTGAAATTTCATAAAAACCCCGTAAACTTTTCCTTTCATAAACAATAACAGTTGGAAATTGTCATGCACATTTGTACCTTCTTCTTCTTTTTTTCTTTTTATTTTGAAAAATAAGCTTCACATTTAGTAATTAACGTATTAATATAAAGAGCTAAAGTGCTTCCAAAAAAATATTAATCTATAAAAAAGGTGTATGCATTTTGGTTCGAATAAGGAAAAGGTATATGCATTTATTAACGAACCAATCCGTAGCTCATTTATAACAGAATAGAGAAGTCAATGATTTTACATTTACAGACACACTTTTTCTTGACTTTAAACTATAATAGAATAAAGCAAAATGACTCACCGAATTGGCTACTCTTTTTATATTGTAAGGTAGCAGTTGATCGACACATCTTGACACAGTTTTCGTTATGAGTCATCGGGAAACAACCTCTGTGTGTTTCTAACATATGTGTATGGTTGCATACGTCCGACTCCCTATACTCCATTACAGACGAAATCCTCTAAGACAATGGGGTAATGTTGTTGTAGAGAAGTCAATGATTAAGGAAATTATAAAAGGTAAGGGTGTCAACTTTTTTAAGTTCTATTATCATTTTCTGCGTAAATTTGATCCTAAAACGACACTGTAGATATATTCAGATAAACCTTTGTTTTTCAAGTCTTTATTTCTCTTTGATTTATTGCACAAATTCATTTTCAGACATTAAGGTGGCGTTTGGTTCGTATTTGTGTATCGGAATCAGAATCGGAATGTGTATGACAGTGTATAGGTTTGGAGTATATAGGTTTGAGTGTAAAAATGATAGTTGTTTGGTATTGAAGTGGGAATGTGTATTATTGACTACATCTTGGAATTGAAATGGGTATGGAAGGTGGACCGCCGAAAAATTGGCAAGAAAAATTTGATCGTCTAGAATAGTGACCGGCTGCAAACGGCGGCAGACCAGCGGAAGGCGGTGGCCGGCGGCGGTGGCCGGCGGCGGTGATCGGCCATACCCCATTCTCCATATTGATAGACATAGAGTAATATATCAAAAAACAATATTCATTACCAAATACTTGGATATCAATTCGAAACCATACCATTATTTCCCCAAACAAACAACTTTTATCTTAATGAGAAATGTCCAACCAAACACCCTTAGTGTGAAACATCTTTTATAAAATTGTTTTAGCTAACTAATAATGCAACACACGAATTTCCATACGAAAACTTTTTTTTTACACCGATTGTTTCATGTGTGCAGTATCTATTTTACAGTATGTGTCCTATGTATTATAAACCGTGCATGTACGAAGTAATCTATGTGGTTTATACTGTGTATCGTCATTTGACATGTATAATATGCTACATATATATTTCATTTATCCAAAGTAATTTTCTATATCTCTATTTTTGTTTGTTCTAATTTTATTTTTATTTGTTTCAAAAAGATTGTTCATGTTTCCAGTACGAATAATTAAATTACTAATTTATGTTATTTAGTTACTTATATTTTGAAATCAAATATTACTTTTTAGTATAAAAATGGTACACTGGTAGGTACAAGTATTAAATAAGGGTAAGTGTTTTAATAGTTTTTTGTACACAAATTTGATATGGAGTTAATCGGGAGGGAGAGGGGTATCAAAAATCTCACCGTTCACACGAAAAAAGGACATTCTCGAAGTATCAGTCTCATGCGTTTTCGCATGGTGTAGAGAAAGGCCGGATCGCTTTACGATATGATGTATTTATCATATTTCTGTGTAAGTAGATATTTCCATGGCTCGAACCATAACTTTAAGGTTATAAAGTAACAACATTACTAGTTGTTTTAATGTTCTCCTCCACCGTTCACGGGAAAAGCATGTTCAAGTTAAAATTTTACTCAATTTAAGGTGAATCCAATTGGCATAAAATTTTAAAAAAAAATAAAAAATCATACTAAAAATAAAAATCGTCATGAAGAGAATGGGTGAGGCGTGTGCTGACCACTCAATTTAAAACGTGTGCCAACCACGACGACTTTTACTTTGTCCCCCCTCTGTCAGAATAATAGCATCATCAGCCTATAAGCATAATTGCCCAAAGACCCTTCGCGCCACCCTTGCCTTCTCCTCAGCTAACAACTCTTATTTTGTTTCCATCAGATTTTTCCGTTATATTTGTACAATTTCTTCATCTGAGATCCAACTGCTCTGATTTTTCTTAGTTATTGTTTCTTCCATAACCCTCCTCCGTTTCTAAGGTACGGTTCAGTACTTTGCAATATTTGTTGTTCTTAGTATGTTTTGATTTACTACTTTTGTTGATGGGTTTTGTATTTGTGAGTGTTTCTGTTAGATTTGTTTTTTTTTTTCATGAAAATTGGCTGTGGGTTTTGGAATTTGATCAGTGCTTGATGGTCTTGAGAGGAGTTTGATTTCAGAAAATCTGGATGTTCTCCCAGGGGATTGACCTGTTTTTAATTTGATTCTGGAGCTTTTCGAAGCAAAATAGAAGTCATCCATGAAATTAGAGTTTCCCTTAATGTTGTTCCCCTTGTTTCTGTACAGCTTCCCTTGTATCCTAATCTGGTTTGTACGTTAGTCTTTGTGACAAATATATATTCATAGAAGCATATATACATATGATTTACTGTGAGAAATAAAAGAAAATTATGTTAATCTTTTTCTTGATTATTAGTATTGTTGTTGTTGTTAGACCATGATTAAAAGATGAAGTACATGTGAAACTTAATGGTGGATGGATGGGAAGTCTTTATGAATTACAAAACTTGGACCAGGTGAATATCAAGTTTTTTTTAAAAAAAAAAAAAAGTGAAAACTGAGACTGCTTTCTTGCATTTTATCATGGGCCACAACATTATTACCCTCATTTTCATGTTCTGATTTCACACAGAATTTCAATTTCAAATATACTCTTTATATGTATGCTATGGAGCTTCAAATGTATGCACCTCTTGCACACAAGTTCCTGTCGTTCTATTTTTGGCTGATTCTTTATAAGTTCATACAAATGTTGGGGAATTTTAATTATGTCACTCTTCATTTCACCTGGCTTATAAAACTGTGATTTATGTATAAAATGAATTATTATTATTTTTGTTCTTTTACGTGTTCCATTTTCATTGGTTTGGATCAGTGAAGAATCCCTAGGCAACAGTTTCCCAATAGTCTTGCTACAAAATGATTGAAAGGGCTTTAATTGATTCTGAAATAGCACAAATGAACAAACGTGTTTTTGAAGATCTAGAGTTAGGTGAATGACAACTAAACTTCGAGCGGTAAAGGATTCCAGACAATTTAAATGCAAAGCCCATTGATTCAAGATTCTCCAAAAATAGATTGGTACCCCTACCTGGGTTGACGTCTCCTTCTTAAGTTAGCTTAATTCTTTTGGAAAAGAGTCGTTCTGAGCTTTTGTGATTGAATTAATAGCTTTCCTTGAATTAACCAGTATTTCTCACTATTATATGTTACAGCATATTTTCGACATAGTGCACAGTCCATGATTCAGCAATGTCATCTAGCTCAAACTAGAGTTATTCATAGTTTTAACCACCTCTAATATTGTGTTGAGCTGCTTGGGTTAGCCCTCGAGCTCAATTAGACAGATGAGCATTGTCCCAGTGGAGTATAAGCCATCTTGCACCCTAATCCGCATTATCTGAATCTGTAGAATAACACTTCTAAATGTGAAATGTTGCTGAATTATTTTCAGCATATGCTGCTAATGTTCGGATTTAGAAGTGTCTTGCTTGGCTCTATTTCGCCGGTCTACTTGGCAGCTCCTTTAAATATGTGTGGTTTACCTTCCATTTCCTCTTCTGCAGATAATTCTGCTTTGCAAGAATGGGTTACTTATTTAGGGACATGAATGAGGAGTCTTTATCGTTGCACCAAGGCATTAGCAAGTGCCCATTTCTGAGAAATATCAATGAGCCGACCAACTTCTCCTTCTCAACATCCATGTCTTTTCCTGCACCCGTAAGTTATCTTTTGTTGTTAATAACCTACGATGACTCTGTATTCTCTTTCATAACCTCTGAAATATTTAATTCATAATCATGAGATAGTCATTTTGAGACCTATTTAAGTTTGAAACTGCTCTCTGTCTTCTTACTAAATTTGCCAAATTAGAATGCTAGTAAAATTAGAATGCTCCTCAACGTATACTCCATTTTCGTATTCAGGTTCGTGACTTTGGAGCAAGTGGTCCCATATTTGAAGATGGCCCCAACTTTGACATGGCTTTCAGGCTTTTTCATGGAAAAGGTGGTTTTGTCCCTCTTTCAGGAGGATCCTTCACCCCAACTGAGAAGCCAAGGTTTGAAACGATGACACCCCCGTTTAACCCTCTGGCAGCAAAAGCAGCCACAATCAGTCTCTCTGCTTTTGGACCTGGAGGACCATTTAGTTTTGATGCCTTTTCGGAGAAGTGGAAGAATCAGAAAAAGAAGTCTGAGTCGTCAAAGAAAAAATCCTCAAAAGTAAGCAATTAGTCCCTTCATAACCTGCTTCTCATTCTATTTGCTTTACGTAAAGGTACAGAGCAAGTTTGGTTTATATATTTCCATGCCTTCTTATGAAAAATAATGAAATTACATTGGGATCTATATTTTGTTAATAGAAACCACACCTTTATTTTAGGATTTATAGTTTATCTTAGAATCCACAAGTTATGTTGCTTATTTGAGGTACATATTAAAAGGAATGCGTTTTAGACAGAATATATCCAAGATTCTTATCTTTATGCAACAAATGATATAATCTTTTTTCCCCTTTCTGATTATGTATCATCTTTCAGGGTGGAGATTCCTCACATGAGGCAATGAGCAATGAATGGTTACAAACAGGGAGTTGTCCAATTGCTAAGTCCTACAGGTCTGTCAGTAAGGTGCTTCCCCTCGTAGCGAAGGCCCTTCAGCCTCCTCCTGGAATGAAGATGCGGTGTCCACCTGCTATTGTTGCAGCCAGAGCGGCTCTTGCACAAACTGCCTTTGCCAAGAATATCCGCCCCCAGCCTCTGCCCGCAAAAATACTTGTCATTGGTGTTCTAGGCATGGCAGCAAATGTTCCTCTAGGGGTATGGAGAGAACATACTGAGAAATTCTCTCCGTCATGGTTTGCAGCTGTGCATGCAGCAGTGCCGTTCATAGCTATGCTTAGGAAGTCCGTCTTGATGCCTAAGACAGCCATGGCGTTTACGATAGCAGCATCTGTTCTTGGACAGGTGATTGGATCTCGGGCAGAGCGTTATCGGCTTAAAACAGTTGCCAAAGAAAACTCGACTCTAGTTGCAACCTCGGTTAAAGGTGCTGAGCGTGGAGCAATTGCTGGAGTTAAAAATGGGCACTGTGGAGATAGTGATAACTGGAGTAAACTCCCTCTGTCTCTTTCTGGATCATCCTCGTCAGATGTGATGTGCTGAGCTTGTATTCTCCGGATAACGTACCGTGAGGCCTTAAGTACTTCATTGAATTGTTTACTTGATTTATTTGGATAGTGAAAGTACAGCAAAATCAGAATATTCTTGGGAGTGTTTATTTAACGCTCTTTGCGAGATAATAATGTAATAAAGGTGGGACCTATCTGATATTATGCACCATGCTTCTCTATTAATCCAATTACTAATGTACTGCTGAGGAAGATATTGAACTTTCAGCAATTTTTTCCTCTTTCTTTTTGTAGCAGTCTGATGGAGAATGAGATGAAGAAAGGAATTTATTCCTTGAGTTTTTTTTTTTACTGTGCACAAAAATAGTAGTTTGCTTTTCGTAGTTGTGTCGTAAATGAGCAAAATAAAATAGGATTGTAAAGCACCGCCTTTTTGCTAATTTTTCTGTGTTCTGTAAAGTTGTACATCATGTGAGTTGAATCTGCTAACTCACCTTGTTCAATGAAATTATTATCATTGTCCAAGTTAAGAATGATTGTGGCACTTGACAGCCAACGTGGCTTAGTTCAGCTAGTAAAACCGTTCACCTTGTATTGTAAGGATTTGTGTGCGGATTGTGCTGCTAGCAAGCCCTCTTGGTGAGTGATCTATAACTCCATTGTAAGTCTTTCTAGACTATGGAAGTTTCTTCTCACCTGAAATTCTGTAGCGATGAAAGATTGTGCTGCTTGACAAAATAGTTTCAGGTCTGCGATTTAAGAACCAGTTCGTGTCCCTTAAGTCCCATAATAAGTTAGCATCAAATCTCTACTCATCTTTTTCTCTGATTATTATGTCTCTTGTTGTTAATGACAATTAGGAAAATTTTGTGTGCTGATTTTGTCTTGATAAACTCAATAAGGCTTTGTTTTTCAAGCCCCTGACCTTTTATTTTCCCTGCAAAAATGAATGTTAAATGTAGATGGGATAACAAAGAGATTCCTATCTTTTGTGGCTTCCTTTGCTCTTTGAATATTTTGGTCCATTTCAGTGGTATAATTGCACCATTGCTGACTCTTCTTTGAGCTACAGAAGAAGAAAAGGATTGTTGCAAGATTTTGAACATCACAACAGACAGCACGGTTGAGGGGGAAGCTGTTCTTGTTTCTGCAGTTTTTGACAAAGTCCTGAACCTTGCTGGAACAGGAAGGATCAGATCCTATGACTTGGTAATCTACCAATCTGAACTTTTATGTTAGTCTCTTCATCATTTTGAACTTGTCGTTGCAGAAAAAAAAAGTATAAAAATACTATAGATAATGTTATTAAATTACATAGATATTTGTTGCTTGGAAAGCTGTCTCCTCAAAGCTGTCATAAGGGCTCTCCTGAAACAATGATGTATATGTGTGGCATTACTTTTGTTGGTAGATTCTTAGCTAACTCATTCTTTTTGTATTCTCATTCTTTTTGTATTCTTTTTGTATTCTTTTGCGTACATCCGATCCTCCCATGATGGGAGCATCTAAGGCAATTGGGTAATGTTGTTGTATTAGTCGCGCCAAACAACCATGTCCTTTCCACTTGGGATCTTATTGTCTAATTCAGCTGTATGATTGCACCATTGCCAAATGCCAACTCATCTTTGAGCCATGCAAGAATGCAGACAATCTCATAAGATTTTGAACATAACATCAGACAACAGTGTAGAGGGAGCCTGTTCTTGCTTTTGCAGTTTTTGACAAAGTCTATGGGTCAGATCCTAAGATTTGGTAAATCTATCAATCTGAATTCTTTATGTTAGTTGCTTCAACGTTTTGAACGAGTCTTGTAGGAAAGAGTTATAAAAATGTTACATATATGTTATTAAAATACATAAATATACTTGTAGCTTCGAAAACTGCCAAGTTTATGTAAAACTGTCCCATCCTAACTATCTGGAAACTAGTCTGTACTTCTTGTTTTTTACATTCCGTTTCATTGAGCAGGTTGATAGAAGACTAAGGCAAAGAACAAAGGCCGGCATTTAAGATTTATTTCTTTCTTTTTTTATTTCGAAGGGAGTCAATGACACTCTTCCTTGATTTTGGAATATGATGGAATAAAGCAAAATGATTCACTAAATTGGCTGCGCTTCTTATATTGTGAAATAACAATTGATCGACACAGCTTGACGCAATTTTCATTATGGATCATCGGAAAATAATCTCTGTGTATTTCTAACGCATGGGTATGGTTGAGTATATCCAATCATTCATACCTGTCATAGGTGGGAGCCTATAAGACAATGAAATAATGTTGTTCTTTTTTTCCATTTTGGTTTTTGGGATCCACATGTTCCTTTAGATGTAAAAGGTTGTACTCCAACATTGATTGATCGATGTGTCTCTTTTATTCGATGGCATGGTGGGGTGTTGTTGCGTGGGGTTGGGGGGGGGGGGTATGGCGGTGTTTTTGCCGGAGATTTGATTGGTGTCAACGTAGAAGCTATTCGTGTACAAGGCATACGAAAGAGAAATATAAGTACTATGTGGACATACTTTCATCATACACTGAGAAACTACAAATAAGTAGTGTTACAAATAAATACATTTTCAGAATGGCATGTTAGACAAAATAAATAAATAAATATTAAATAACCTTCAATGACTGGCTATGGTTTTGTATTGACTTGTTCAGGAAATGGTGACAAGAAAAGAAGTTATATACTCACAAATGGCTTTACAATTATGATTATGCTCCCAGTTGAAAACTTGAGGCAGATAAATATTTCAAGAATCAACCACTGGAAAAGACGAATACGAAAAGGACTGATGTTTACTTGTTTAGTGTTTAAATAATATTGGATCTGGAATTTTGTGGCACTGTATAATGGCCAAAAGCTGCCCTCAATCATACGAGTACCAAGATTCTACTTGCAAAGATCTTTTCCTTTCTTTGTTGTCTTTCCTTTGCCCCTCCTACTGCCACCCACCCACCCACCCATCCATATCATAATCATATCCATTATATTCCAACAATAACAAAAGCTATCGCTAGGGTCTAGAGAATAATAATAATAATAATAACAACAACAACAACAATAACAATTATAATAAATAAATAAATAACAGAGAAAAAATAATATTTTATTTTAGTGATGAAGGGGATGAAAAGAAAAGATTTTCTTGGTTGTGATAGTCCACCAGACCAATCTAACAAGCTTGCAGCACGATTGAACATGGTTGACCTAAATCGCGTTAGATTTCAATTAAATAGCCAAGAGGAAAACCTTATATATATATATATGATCTGGAAATTATGGCATTAGATCTTGATAAATCTGTATGTAATATCATTGTTTCTCCTTTTTTCAAGGAGTTTTTTGGTTTAGGACCAACAAACATGGAACTCATTACTTTATAATGAATACGATATATTAAGGCCAAAGGAATTGATCCTGGTAACATATCATATCCATGCGTTTTAATTTGTAAAACCAAAGTTTTTAATATTTGTGTATCTTTTAAGGAGCATGAAAAATTTGGATAACAATCAAATGAGATCGGTCCTGTACAAAGACTGGACTCAACCGAACTCAGGAGAGATTGTTCAAAGTTATTATGACGAATATCTCTAAGAACAATTAAGATCGATGTATCTAAATATATATATATATATATATATATATATATATATATATTAGTTTCATTTAATATAATATATCAAAGAAAATATTCATATTTCATGTTCTCATATTTCTATGAACTATTTTACTATCTTTTAATATTAAATTTGAAGTAAAAATCGAAATCCAAGTTCATCCCATTACACTAGAATTGATTTTTTAAAAGATAAATAATAAGCATAATACAATGGTTCTTCTTCATGGTGAAAAACTTGATAAATTCGGACCTCCAGCTCAAAGTTGGAGCTTCCTCATCTTGTAGTTCATCCCAGAATACTTATCAACGTGCAAATTGCAGTAGTACTATGTAACGCTGATTTTTTACATTATCAAATACTAACAATATTGTAAAAGGTGTAATTCATAAAATAACTTCACAAAAGATAGGAGGGTAATCAATTCTGAACTATGCTTCTTGTGCAAAGTGGTGTAAAGTAAGGCTTCGTATATCACATCACGAAACGATTCCACTCTTCTCAAACCGACACAAACACAAAAGCCTAGTGTCTCAGGATTCTAGTAAGACTAACAAAAGCAACATGAGAGACAGAGAGGAATCCGAGACCAATGAAAAGAACGAGGTTAGAAATGCAACTTTTCCACTTCTGGAAAAACTGACAAACAGATTATTTGTGTATGAAGCTCATCAAATACAACAATTACAAAACAACATCAATATTACAACCAACCTACCACTTCACCTTAATCAAAAACATAGAAAAAAACCATCCACTGCCCCGCACAGAGGAATGGAGGCTGCAAAAAGCTATTATACAAAAGCGGCAACGCGATGTTTGCCGCGCGGTCCTTCGCGGGGAGGCCCTTTCTGAAACTACTACATGCCTACATTACCCTGACCCCCTCCAGGGATCATCAATACTTCCAGCCTGCCCACTTCATTGCTCAGCATGAGCAAAATGCATTCTAATGGCGGCCACTGGATCCGAAATGCCGGAACATTGTCCACCAACGACCATCCCACCCATCTCACCACCATTAATCCCAACCATTCCTCTAGCTGTTTGTTGGGCAACAGACACTCCTTCAAACCCATTCCTTCTTTGCATCTCCAAAAGCAGCAGTTCTTTTTGCTGCTGCATACCCGCCAGAGGTGAAGGCCGAAGGTCGTTACTGCATACATGGTAGTCTGCTGTCCCATTGTTGCTGCCATGCTCTCTAGCTGGAAAATTTGACAAACCATTCAAATTCCGGCTTCCACCATTGACTCCATGTGATGGTTGCTGATCTGTTTCGGAGGGAAGAGAATTGGTGATATATCCATCAGGATACTTTGGAATCAACACACTGGGGTTGGGCAAAGAAGGAAAGCCTGTTTGGATTCTGCTTCCATCCCAGAAACTGTAACTTGTAGCTCGAGCATCCTCAGCACCATCAGAGCTATTGCAATCCAACTTTGACCCACCTGAATATCTAACCACAGACTGATCATCAGCTGCCCTGAAATTAAAAGACCTCCCTACCTTTTCACTTTCACCATTGCCATTCTGTCTTACTACGGGGCTCGATTTCTGATGAGGAGGCTTCGTTAGGATTTGGCCAAAAAGTTTAACCTTCCCACTCTGCCGTGGTTTTTCCATGCCCAAGGAGACGTCTAACTGAAAACAATTATTTCGCAATTGTTCAAGGGAATGTAAAGGGCGCTCAGATGCAGAGGAGATTTGTTTAGTACTATTAGAATTCTTCAAGAGGCCATCACAAGCCAAATGTTGATCACCAAGCAAATTTCTGCCCACGAAATGGACATTCTGCAATTGTTCAGGGGAATGCAAAGGACGCTCAGATGCAGAACATATTTGTTTAGTGCCATTACACTTATTCAAGAGGCCATCACAAGCCAAGTGCTGATCATCAAGCAAATTTCTGCCCACAAGTTGGACATTTTGATGGGCAACAGGCTTGAAGCAACAGTTTTTGCCATTCAAGTCCCACAAGTTTGCTTCAGGTGGAGCATAACCTTCAAGTATCTGATGACCAACACTACCCAATAAAGAACTTCCAGAAAGATAGTGATCCCCTGATGTGGAAGGATGGCTATCTTGCTGAATACTCCCAATACCGACAGCACTTGTCTTACCCTCTTTAGAAATACCCCAGTTAGCAGCAGCTGACACTTGAGATACCCATTTCATCGGAACAGGATAATTATTTTGCTGCAACTTCATAACACAAGGCTTTTCTGAAGATGACTCCAGCCCAAACTTCCGCAAGTTTCCAAGAAAATCACCAGAACCTAAAGAAGCTATATCGGCAGCAGCAGTATTATCGTCATCAATTACATGTGCCTTCAAGTTTGCATCTTTGTCATTGTCTGAGTGAGTTGCACTTGGATCAGTGTCATCTTGTCTGCTAGTCTGGCTCCTGGCCTCAGAAACTATGGGCCCTTCTGTAATTGAGTCAGAAGTAAGAAGCTCATTGACAGCTCGGCTATCAGGTACATCACATAAGTTACTGGCCTTTCCCATGTGGGGTGCTGCGTTTCCTGAAGAGATCACTGAAGTACCTTCATCTGGTACATCCGCAGGCTTGCCACTTTGACACATCCGATCTTCAACAACCGCTCCCTGATCTACCTTCTCCATATGTGGATCATCAGTAATAGGATTGCCAGAGAGACATTTGGTGCCAATTGGGTCCACAACTGATGCATCATCAATCTCTAGTCTATTCAGAGCAGGCTCAGTATTTGACAAGTCCACAACATCTCGCTCAGTATTCAGTTGTAATTCATAAGATGGCAAATCTACCTCCATATTAGACACAGGTTTCTCATCCGAAATACCTGAATCAGCCTCTACACAACCATTAGCCATGTCCTCATCAGTGATATTAACACCAATTTTTCCTGCAAGAATAGTTCCAGGACATACAGAATCTAATGCAAGACACTTGCAAGCCTTGCTGAAGAAGATCTTGCATTGATCCCTAGATCGCGTTCCAACACATCTTGAGATTGTGGCAAAATCCTTTCCATTGGATGACACGGACTGAACGAATATAGATTTCTCTTCATCGGTCCAATCAGTAGGATCTGTATCCCCACAATTAACATCTGAACAAGTTTCATCAATAGTTTGTATAACTTCTGGTTCCAAATTGGGCCAATTTGATGAACATATCTTCTGGTACTTGCGCTCATAGTAGCCATCCCCAGTGTCAGCAGCACTTGTGATGCAAGAACCCATGGCTTCTGATGACAAAGAACTGCAGATCCCAGCCAAGACATCTGCAGCCACAGTTTCTCTTTCATTCTCGTCCATATTAAGACTACCTGACCTCCCCAGCAAATGACTACTGCCTCTCAAGATCTTGGACGACATCCCAAGAACATGCCTTGACGCACGATTTTGCTGAGTTTCTGGGCAATCCTCATCATTTGCTGCAATTGCTGATACTGCACCAAGTATATCAAGCGAAGCAGCATTAGCTTCACAAATCAATCTTTTGCCTGGTCCAACCAGATAATTATTGGTCGAGAAGGTCTTTCCTTGCTTAGATAAGTCGGGATGCTTCTTAGCTTTCTTAAAAGAATCTGACTTATGATTCTTATAATAGAACTCAATGCAATCAGCTGTTGTTTTGTGAGTTAGAAAGGAAGCAATTTTAGTAAAATCTTTCCCATAAGCAGCAAAATTTTCCAAAAAAATTTCTTTCTCCTCTTCACTCCAAAAGTTTGTCATAAACCTCTCTTTTTCCGTTGCCCAGGGATCTTCCACCATTCCATTTGTAGACACAAACCTTCTTACCACCTTCTCCTTCTTATCCAAGATTAAAGCTGGCATTTTCAATCCATTCCTCAAAGGCTTGAGTTGAAAATCTGAAATCAACTTGCAGACAAATTTAACCATCTCTGCATCAGGTGTCACTGTTAAATTCCCAGCTGTAATCACGAAAGGAGGCACAAATATGTAGTGAGATGCCAAAAACAATGTTTTCTGTGCCAAAAAGATATTGAAAAAAATCTATATGTCCACAAAAGACCACAAAAACAACAGAACCCCAGACTGCCCCATGTTTCATTACTTTCATAACAATTATCTGTCTTTGCCTCACTGCATTTACAAGTTACCAATTTTCACCAATCCATCAACACCGCATAAGACAACAGTTGCCTAGAAAATCTGATCATAGTTTTACCTTTCAATATTTGATTAGCAATATTAATGGCATACAAACAGCCAGACAACCAGCAAGAGGAAAAAAACAAAAAGATTAGATTACATTTCCCAACACGCCCTCCCCCACAAAAAGAAAAAATACCTCTCGTGCAATAGCAGAGGGAAGTAGCACCAAAATGCAGCATCCTATTGGTTAAAAGAAGCTAAATGATTAACACCCACATCTCAATAGTAAGCCACGGAAACTAAATATTCTTAAATTAAGAATGTCAGAAGCAAGGGAAATAGACATACAATAACATAAAGTATATAAATATGTTAAAAACTTTCACATTATCCACCAGCGAATTATCATGTGAACGGTATCTCAGGAACAAGCAAATTATAGCGCGGCCAAAATACCATGAGGAGCTGAAAAAGGAAAAAAAGATATATTTGATTGCAATGGGCATTGTGAAGATGCACGGTTGACTATTTGCCAATGGTATCATGCAATGGGGGCAAAGGAAGGGGGTGGGATGTGGAAGGCTCAGGTGAATTGCAGGCAGGGATAGGAAGCCAGCATATAAGTAATGTTATCATGAATCAGTGCATGATGAAGAAGGCCAGGTTAGGTTCTCAATGTAGCAGGGTGTTATTTCTCAATTGCTGACTGCGCAATGGATGATGAGGAAGGAAGATGTTCCCATGGTCTCTATGCAAAAGGGGCTAAGAGACCATATATTTTAACCTTCAGGTTAGTCTGTGATTACAGACGCAGGATCTAGAGTTTCTTTCCATCACCAAATTAGACCAGGTTCAGAAGAGTAGCAAAAACTTCAACAAAAAAGTACGTAATATGCAAAACTGAATCTCTAAAGGGATTAATTTCCGAATCCCCGAATCCAAACCAAAAAGCTGAAATCCAAGCAAATCTGGTAAACCCACAGGAGAGAAGATGAGATAAAAGCAAATGTAACAATCCAAGTAAATCTGGTAAACCCACAGGAGAGAAGATGAGATAAAAGCAAATGTAACATCAACAAACCAAAGCCAAATAACCAGGAAACTATGCCCTTTTCCTTTAACAATAAGCATTAATAGTTAGGCAGGAGCAAATGCTGCTTATCTCTGGACCATGAAGACTTCCACAAACCAATTACGGTTACAAAAAATCACTTTCCCCAAGGCACGGAAGAATTATAATTCACCAAACACAATTTTGACAAGAAGCTTTACCCGAATTAACAGAATAACATCAAAACATTAATTTGAAGGGAAGCTTTTGAGAAAGACGCGTCTAACACATGCATGAGCCTAACATTCCTCGCCCACATGGCCTCGTAATAAGATCAATACTCATTCAGATATCATATAACTTAACTGCACAAAGAATCGAAAAGCCATAGAGAATTAGCTCACCAGGGGAAAACAATCGGGTACGGAATGAGAAATGATATTTCTTATGTCCATTCTGCAAAGCACGGAGGCAATGATCTATTTTTTTCTGAGACTTAACACGGTACTTCTTCGAAGAGAGTAGCCGAACATCTTCCTTCCAACGGTTTTGTAATACTCTGAACTTAAGAGCAATAACCCTCTCTTTAAATTTCTGAAAATGCTTTCTTCTCAAAAGTTGATCTTTGACAATCTCACTATTTTCTATACAAATAATTCCAGCAACAGTATGCATATCAACAGTACAATGCTTGTTTGGTAGTAACTTGCAAAATTCTTCAGCAGCTCCATTTGCCATGTTTCTATTGGAAGCCCATATTAACCCATGTAACTCATCCTCTTCACCCAAGAATAGATTAGCATTACCTGGATAAGTTGAGAATCCGCATGATGAAGTTGGAAGACCATCGCATTTTACATTATCATACATACTTTCAGTAGGACAGTTTGCATTCATGACCGCAGAAGTATCAATTTCTGGCTTAGATGCAATCTGAACATGATCGTCCCTTGAAAAAGGCCTATCAACAAACTTAGACATTGCACTGTCTGGACTTTCAACATCCTCACCTTTGACATTACTTTGCTGAAATTCGAGAGTTTTAGGCATTTTATGCACATCACCCTCTCCATGTAAAACAATATCTAGAGGAGCAGGCTGATGAGAAATATCAGAAGTGATCTCATGATTCCCAGAGAGTCTTGAATGACCATCTGAGGACAATGAACTAGAAACAGATCCCGGAAGTCGTGGAACTTCAAGTTCAGTCATTGATTTCACTTGTCCTTCAAGCTTATCAATCTCAGATTCAGTTGACTCAATTGCCTTCAAAACATCAGTTCTCCAAACAGACAGCTTGTTCAAAGCAGTGGATCTATAAAAGCCAGAATCTTCAGAGCTATGAACATCAGGTTGTAGCAACTTGTTGATGGAGGAACTTAAACACGCAATAGAGTCAAGGTCCAAACTTTCTAAGTTAAAAGTTGAATCCTCAACATGATTCTGAGACTTGATGCTTGGTGACATACTTAAGTTAGCCTTGTCTTGATCAAAGCTACTAGCCATGACACACTGCTTTTCCTCGATGCCTGTAAGTTATAAGCCATGTGTTATTAACAGGACATATACCTTAGCTTGGCATTAAACCAATAGATATAAACAAATATGCACTACCATATACTTGACTGAAAAGCTGCACCATTTCATTCTGATTCTACATCTCGTATTCCATATACAAGGATGACCTAAGCCCCTAGCTCCCTCATGATATAGGACAGATATGAAGAATCTCACATGAATTTTAAGAGAAACATAAATACCAACAAAGAAAGAAAGACAAAAATATTTACAAAACTAGAGACACCCATATACAGAAAAAAAAAAGTATTGAAGGCTTTAAACACTAGAATTTGCGAACGTGCCTAAACATAAAACAATAATAAAGACTCCCACGCATCAAGACTGTGACGTTGTCAGATGCAACACCAGTAAAACCAAGCCAAAAAAAAACCCTAGAACAGCAATAAGACCGTCAATTAGAATAAGATCAACTTCCCAAAGCGGATCAAAATCATTCATGTTTGGAACTTCTATAACTTCAGACCTAACTCAGCAGAAATGAAGTGATAGCAAAATACTTTTCTACCCAAATGTCAACAAAAAAAAATCCAATTGATGAATTAAATATTGGAATACAACAACAACATTAGCCCATTGCCTTAGAGGCTCCCGCCTATGGAGGGGTATGGGGAGTCGGACGTACGCAACCATACTCATGTGTTAGAAACACACAAAGGTTGTTTCCCGATAACCCATAATGATGCGTCATGCGAATTAGATATTGGAGTATCAGCACCAAACAAAGGAAAGGTGAAACAAAATGATGCTCCAAGGATGGTGCATAAACTAAAGGTTTGATAGACCCCTATACAGTAAGAATAGTAATCAACTTTTAAGGACAAGAATCCCCAAAAGCAAGACGAGAAGTGAATGAAGTTCACCAGCAGATCCGCTAACATAAGACTTCCTCAAACAACATAAAAATCCACCCAAAGGAGCGTGGACTGCACATCATGACCAAGAATCCAGCTGCCATGCATCCATAATTTCTAGCGCTAGTTGTGGTGCATGCAGTAAGGTACCATTTCGAACCATATTGTACTTGAGATTTGAATCATAGAATTTAAATTGCGTTTGGAAATTTAAGTTATCTGGCTTTATAGATTTTATACAATAAAATTAGGTTATAGGTAGTAAAAAATTCAATATGGTACTCGTTTAGATACGGTACTCATTTTAATTCTTGAAATGCATTCTTTGATATAAGTTAATCATCTTTTGCAAATTACGTCACTATTTTCTTTTTGCAAAAGACATTTCTTTCGAATAGTGAAAAGCAAAGAGAGAGAAAAGGCTTAGTTAAAACTTTATTGGAGTGTGCCAAAAGATTATGATTTGTGATTATATTGGGCTCCAAATTGCACCTAAGCCTAACAGCTTAGCAAGGAGGAGAAAACTCAAAAGGCTTTGGACCTCTACGTTCCTCGGTACTCAGTAATAGGCCCAAAAGCAGGAAAAAGAGAGAGGGAAAAGGAGGAAGGCAACATGAATAAAAGATCCTTACTTCATCATTTGATAGAGGGGAAAAAATGGAACCATACAGTGAAGAAAAACAATGTAGCTCAACAGAACAGCTAATGAAGGACCTCCAAAAAAAACGAGTGGAGAAAAAAGATGTCGTGTCACATACCCCTAATATCACCATAAAAAAGAATAGGGCCAGATCTCAACTCTAGGTTGGCGTTAACAGCATGGAAAATCATCTGACACGAGCAACAGAACATGTCTAAATTAAAAGCCATCTTCGTCAATAAATAAATCTTGAACTTCAAGTGAAACTATATTATACATGCCAATCACCTGTATAAACAATGCAAGAAAACACAAACAGCAAAACACTTTAAAAAAATCTACTCCTGGTGCTCCCCCCAACAGCGGAAGAAGCGTTGTTCATTCTAAGATCAGAAAAATAGGAAAATACCTGGTGAACAAGTAAAGCCCATAGGAGAGGGAGTTGGAGTTACACAGACAGACAACGCATTGGTGGTAGGGCTTTCATCAGCAGAATTTTTAGAATCCATGTTCATTTGTTCCACGCCGCTGCTACAAATAAGCATTTCATTCCTGCTCTCACAATCATCAAGCCCTACAACTTTCTTTTTCTCATACTTGGCCAGCCCGTCACCAAAACATAGGCGCGGTTTCTTGCGGGAACTCATCTCCTCCGAGGGAGAAGCAAGGGGCTCGCAAGCTGCAGGAGACACATTAACTGCATTAACAGCATCGCCAGAGGCAGACAAAATAGGTGAGACACTGGTTTGCTGCACCTCCTCCTTAATATCCTTGGAGTCTACTCCCATGCTCTTGGAACTGTTCGAGTGGCTTAAACCAGAACCACGACAGGAAAAGCTTCCTGAGCGAGTCCATTTGGTACACTTCCAATCAACTGACCCTGACAAATTCTCCTTCTCAGATCTCAGCAAATCCATTTTTGTTGCATGAATGATATCATGTTTGTCATGCTGCTTTTTAGGTTGAGATTGGTCTGGCAGGTCTGCCAAATCAGTCTGAGGGTTGGAGGAATTAGCAGTGAGCTCCTCATCCACCAATCTGGATTGATCAACAGTGCCATTTGGTCTTCCGGGACCATTTTGCAATGAAATGGCTTCCAAAAACTGACCTTTTCCCTCTTTTTGTCCAAAGGCCGACCTGTTTTCCCTGCTATTTCTGCCTATCTTTCCAGAACTAGAAGCCCTGAAGCTCTCATCCATTGAAGACTTGTCACTGGACCGGGAAGGAACCAACCCATGCCCTTCTTCTTCTGGATGGATGTGTCGACCTCCCTGCTTACCATAACCTTCAGGCAAAAAATTCAAACCCCAAGGAAAGGGCAACAGAAAGCGCAAAAAATTAACAGAAGCAAACCACATATACTCAGAACCAAAGCATGCACCAGATCTACTGAAAATAGAGGAGAAAAAATAGTCCCAGAACATTCATGTATAATTAAAAGGAGAAGAAGAATCCACAAGAAGACAAAATTGAGACTGCACCATTTCTTTTTTTAATTTTTTTATCAAGGCCTTGCTCCAAGAAAGAAGTTTCATAAACATGAATACCCTTGACCAGCGGCTCACCTTTTCGCCTTCTCCGAAAAAGAATTCCACTCCTACAACTGCTTTATTTCGAATTCGCTACTGCATCTTTTCCATAAATACTCATGTACTCATTCTACACATCAAAAAACACACTAACAAACAGATCCAACAAGGCTCCTACCCTTCACCAAGAAAGGCATAAGCAACCCACAAGACTCGTGCTTTTAAACTCCGTCATTGAATTAAAACAAAAATCCATTGGAAAGACGATTACTTTATCCTCCCATAAACTTCCACTCCTTAAAGAGGGCCTAAAATCACCTCCGCCACCCAGAAGAACAACCCTAGTTCGATGAAAACTGAACCAAAAGAAGAGAAAACCCAGAAAAGAGAGAAACACAACCCAGCCAACCAAGTCAGAAACTCACCAGGAGGCCCTGCTCTACCACGGACATCAGAAGTCCATCTAGCTGGAGTGTGGTCATAGCCATGATGTTGATAAGAATGGTGTGTATTCTGAACCAAGTGCTGTTCTCTCCATTTATTCCCACCTCCGTTGATTCCCCCAACCCCACCGTACCCTCCTCTCCGGCTTATTTGGTGCGGATAAGGATGCGGATGCGGATGGGGATGGGGGTGAGGATGTGAGCAGTGATGCGGCTCGGACGACCTCTCGTGCTTCCGGTCCCTGAAAAACTCCTTCCGATCCCAAGTAAACGTATCAGGCGGCATCAATATCTCTTACCTCCACTGCTCCTCCAATTTCTAATCGCATCTGCCACAGTGGCAACACAAAAAAAAATGTCCTCGCTGCTGAAATCCTTCGGGATTCGTAACCTTTCCGAAGAAACTTCCTATTCTCCGGCGGGGATTTCAGTTGCTGCTTTTGAAATTTTGTCCTTATTTTGAAGGGGAGAGAGAGGAGGAGGAGTTTCAGCGCTGAAGATGACAACGGACAAAAGAGAGAGAATTGATTTTAGAGAAAGAAAAAGAGAACAGAGAGTGAAATTAAAAATAAAATAAAATAAAATAAGTACAACGGCAATAGGTCTGGGGCGCAATGAGAGAGAAGATGGTAAGCGTATCTCAGCGGCTACATTTAACTCAATTTTATTTTGTCTTTCAAGTCCGGAGAGCGTTTCTCTTTTCTTTCCTTTTTCTTTTTTATTGTTTCTTTTCTTACTCTATTTTTACAGTTCACATAAGAAAAAAGTTAAAGATGAAACAACACACGAGTATTTTAATCACGCGTTGTCATGGGTAAAAGTTGAATTTTTTATCAGAAAAAAGGAACTGCACCTCTTTTTTATACATGAAAATACATGATTAAAGGCTTCATATTTTATTTCATCTTCAATCTTCTTATTGGTGAACTCTTATTTTTATGCTTACTTTCCAATTCTTTTGTCTATTTCTTTTTGAGAGAATTATATTTCTTTCGCGTTATTAACTTATTTTTATTTTTATACATATATCTTCATCGGCAAACTTAGATACGAAAATAGAAAATCAAAAAATGTAAAACTAACATTAGAACCGACACACTAGGATATTATATCTTTTTTATTGTGTCATCTATGCATATATATTTAGAATTAGGGGTGTCGTTGGAAATAAACTCTCTATCCTTTGCGATGTAGATATTGTTTGCCTGCCCGCCTCTCATCTTCTCAAAACCATAACGATAACTTTTGCTGTCGTATAAATATACCATGTATGTGTTGTTGTTGTAGATGTCCATTCCTATTAATAATATATATTGGATCGGACACATGATATAGTCAGTGGGTTTTCTTTTAACAATACGATATATTTTAATTCTTATGTTTGTGTTTCATTTTGACATCCAAATTTTAATATCTGATAATGTGATCTTAACTTTTAATTTTAAATAATACACATAGACATTCATACAGTACACCTTTAAGTTTTTTTTATATAGTTTAATAAAATTACGTAATTTGGCGCACCACTTTGATACCTAAATTTAGCATATTGTCTCATTTGTATTTCATGTGCTTATTCAAGCAGTGATGATTTAACTAGAAATCGATTACACAATCGAAAGTTTTTCCTAAATCTTTGATCGACTTGCCTTTTAAGTCATTAGATTATTTTCAAGTTTGTCATACAACAACAAAAATCATATCCAGCATATCTTAATAATAACAAAATTTACTACTAAGATCTGGAGAAAGTAAAAGATATGCAAATAATACATCCTAGACAGTTGACCCATTCCTTTGAAGAAGATTTGTCCTAACATAATAGATTCAATTAGAAGCCATTTGTAAATTATATGTAGGTGTTTGTTCATCATCATCCATCATCATCTATACCCAGTATATCCCAACGATAGCAAATGCTATCGCTAGAGTCTGGGGAGGGTAATTGGTAGGCAGACAATACCTCTATACTAAGGGATAGAGAGTCTGCTTCCAGTGAGACCCTCAGCTCTATATGTATCTACACAAATGATATAATAATAGAGATATAATGACATAACATAGGTGTATGTTGTATTTTACTTTTAGCCTTGAAAGTTACTCAATGAATCATAATAATGCATGTTTAACATTGCATGACAATTTCAGAAAATATGCATGACGTTAAAACAAATGTTATAGCACTTTTTATATATAGTTACAATATTCCTATCTTTTACAGAACACAAAAAAGTCAAATCAAAAATCTCTTTAAAGCATATAGCTATTAGGTAATATAAATTTTTATACGCTTAATAAAGTATAATTTTAAGATACACTACGGTCATAAGATAAGTGCAACCCTTTTTTTCCTTTTCTTTTTATGCAAGACGTAGGGCAGTCAGTAAAGGTTAACAGGGCTTTCTGTTGAAGTTGGTCAAATGTATGTACATTCTTTTAAAGTTATATTTGGGTTGAGTATTGCTTTAAAAAAGAGAAAGGTTCGAAAATGAAGAAACTCGCAGTCTGTAGGGGACAATTGATCCACTTATGCTAGTTTATAGAAGACACCTTACGTTGATCTTCGTGTGTAGCCTACCAACCTAAGAGGCCGCTAAATAGTTGGTTTATACCCTCCACAAGTTTCATGAAGTTGTGACAGTGGAAGCCCCAGGACGAAAGATTTCGCCTTTTTCTCCCAATAAAAACAAGGGAAAAGAAAGGAGAGTTCATAAGTGAGAATACATTACAATATATATAATTATATATATATATATGCACATATATATTATATATCTATATATATACACAAAAATATATATGTACATATATATATGTATGTATATATGTACGTATATACTGGGTATGTGTTGTTGTTCTTGTATACATATGTATATATGTAAGTTAGATAACTTTAGAAAGACATGTATCAATCATTTTATGATGACAGAAATCAATATCGACCATCTTATTAGTTTCTACTCTACAAATAAAATAAAAAAATATAAAGAAGAGAATGTCATGTGGTCCCTAAGTTATTATAATGTCATGTGGTGCCTAAGCTTAATACAAGAAAGCACGCATTCATTTATATATTTCTCATTAATGAATGCAGTAATTACTTTTTAACCGTACAAAAAATTGAATATATACATATCCAAAAGGAGAACGTGAATTATTTTCCCATCGCTTTGAAGCATTTTCAATTTTCTGTGACCTGAAGGAGTAAAAGACATTTATGTTTTCAGATGAATACGATTTAATAAATGTTCAAAACCATCGTTTATATGTCTTTTTTTATATAGTCATATCTTATTTGTTCTTTTCGTATCCAAAATAATTAATCGAGTAAAAGAAACTAACGATAAAAAAAATAGTACTCTGTTTGTTTTAAAAATGTTATCATAGTTTAACTTAAGCATAAGTTAAGCAAATCAAACTATTTTCGTCACTATTCGTATTTTATCCTTAGTTGGTAACTAAAGTAAATTAGAAGTATTTATTGAAAAAGCAGTATATAAACTTTAACTACTAAATATTTCTACTTTTAGGAAGTTAACAATATTTTTTAGACAAAATAAAATACAAATTATGACAATATTTTAATATGGAAGAAGTATAAAATGGTTAATTATAAAAATAGATGTGTGAATAAGCATACATATTTCCATATAACCTTTTTTGCTTTCATTTAGGCCTGTAAATGAACCGAGCCGTTCGGTATGTTCGACTCGTTCGACTCGAGTTTGGTTCGAGCTTGGCTCGGCTAAAGGGTTAATGAAACGAGCTTGAACCACTTTTTCTGTTCGAACTCGGTAAGTGACACCGTTCATTTAAGGTGTTTGACTCGTTAATGTTGTTCGTGAGTTAAACGAACCGAGCTTGAACAATTAAATATGTTCGTTTAAATAAACGAACAAGCTCGGCTCGTTCATTAGTTAAATGAATCGAGCTTGAACAATATGATGCTCGGCTCGTTCGGCTTGTTTACAGCCATACTTTCATTGAGAGTCAGACTAAATTAATATGATTCGCTAACTAAAATGAGATGAAAACCTTACGTCGTCGACAAATTCATTAGTTGATCTTCATGGGCTTCGCTAAGATGTATCATACTATTAAATGTACCACCACCAACAACAACAAAATTACTCTATTACCTTAGAGGCTTATGCCTATGACGAAAAATAGAGAGCTAGGGAGTCGGATGTACGCAACCACATACGTTGTTTCTCGATGACCCATAATGATGCATACATTATGTATTCTCTTTCGCTTTCTTCATTGAAAAACAAACAGCAAATAAAATAAATGAATAATAAACCCCAATAGAAACTAATACAATACAATTTAACATTTTGTTACTTCAGGCTTGATTGTGACACATCTTTATAATGTGTATGTAGGTTTATCGTGTTATATATATGTGTGTGTGTATTGCAACTTTCATTTGTATACAACCTACACATAGATCCTTTGCATTTCATCTATGCACCTTACCTACATAAACCCAGTATCGGCGTAAATTGTAAAAAGGGTATCGATTGAACTTCGATTCAAGAAATATTGTTACTTAAACGAAATAAATTGAGAAAGTTGTAGTATGGTAAGGTGAGTCCAGAAATCGACAAACAAAAATTACAAAATTGCCAGCCAACATAAAGCCAATCTTATAGTGACATTTGTAGCATCAGAATATAAAATGTATTATTATATTAATGTGCTTCGACATTAAGAAAATGTCAAAATTTCAGACAACAGTGTAAGAATCTAAAAGACAATAAAATGATAACTTCAAAAATTAGGCACCTTATAGTCTTTTCTTGAACGGGTTGAATGTAAGAAGACACTGTCAACCCCTCAATGTGGAAGTCAATTTTCAGTGCAGTTTCAATGTATGTCATTTCAGTTTAGAAATGAAGAACGAACTTGCAGGTTCATACTAACACAAGTTTTGCGACTCCTTTTTCATTTTAGCAAATTAGCTTGTAGAACTATATATAGATGGAAAACATATAACTCGATGTAAGGACCAAATGGTGCATGTAATATATATATATACATACATAAAGGCGTTTTCGGTACACTAGACTCCTGCGGTTGCACAAGGTCCGGAGAGGAGACAGATCGTTCCACGATCTGATGTACGCAGCTTTTGTGCAAGAGGCTGTTTTCGCATATCAAACATGTAATCTCAAAATCACAAAACAACAACATTACCAGTTGCTTCAAGGCTCGCCCTTAGATATAAAATTACCTAACATATGACTAAACGAAAGAGCATTTGAATTCATTATCAGAGAAAAGTATTTTGAGCATGTAATTGACACAGTTATTTGTCCATCGCAAAATGCTTTTGTATATGGGGAAATTATAACGGATGATGCAATTACAGCTTTTCGAAGTCTTTTATAAACTTAATGGATGGGCTCAAAGAAATGATCAGCATTTAGCATTAAAATGTTTCTGAACGCATGGGCTCGAGGAAGTGAGCAGCATTTAGCATTAAAATTGAACATGCCAAAGGCTATCGATCAAGATCAAGTTGAATAGCGATACCTAGAGAATAAAGGTCTTCGATCATGTTGAATAGCGATATGTCGCCGTCGTCATCCGTATGTAGTATATTCTAACGACATTAAAAGCTATCGTTAGGGTCTGGGGAGGGTAAGTGGTAGGCAAACAATACCTCTGTCCCAAGGGATAGAAAGTCTGCTTCAAACCCCCGGCTCTAGATGTATATGCATAAATGATATAATAATAGAGATATGATGTGCTAGTGTGTTAGTGAGGGAATTCAGAAAATACAAGAAAGAGTCTTTCGATATTAAAATACACATAACGTGTATATGTGAATAGCGATATGTACACAATAAAAAAGACGTTCTTGATATACTAAGTTCTGGCGTTTACGTAGGGTACGGTGAAAGGCTGAATCGCTTTGCGATCTGATATATGCAGCTTTACCCTATAGATTGTTTTCGCAGTTTGAACCCGTGGCCTCAAGGTTACAAAACAACAGCCTTAACGATTGCTCTAAAGACCCGCCCCTCAACGATACCTAAAGAATGATGACGGAGAAGCTTAACAAGAGATGAATAATAATGCTATACATTGTTTTTATTTTTCATATGCGTTAGTTTCATTTTTATTCGTATGTTTATACCTTATATAATTAATATTTTCTGCTTTATACAAATCAAGCGTGTAACTATACTATACGGTAAGGTACAGTTATAATCATATTACAGTGTATATGAATATAAAGATTATTCTATGAATGCAATATAGGTCATTAAATAGTTAGTTATGTAAATATCTAATTTGTTGAACATGTGTTTACAGTTCTCATATTGTTTCCAAATAGAAAAATTACATGTTTTATGAAATAAAACCCACCTGATAGAGAAACTACAACCATGGGTTTGTAAAATACAGTTCCAATATAGGAAAAACTTTGTGTGCTGACCGCTTCGTATGGTGACCGCTTAAATATAAAAATTTTAAACCATTTGGTCAGTCTCCTACCATTTCGTATGCTGACTGCGGGAAGGAAGATTAGTCTTCTGGCTTTCGGTTGGAAGGATACCTCGGGGCAACCCATTAAAAAAAATACAGTTCCAATATAGGAAAAATTTTGTCCGCATATGATAGAGTTGCTCTCAGCTAGGGCTGTAAACGAACCGAACGAGCCGAGCATTGCGTTGTTCAAGCTCTGTTCATTTAACTTAGCGAATGAGCCGAGCTTGTTCGTTTATTTAAACGAACATATTTACTTGTTCAAGCTTGGTTCGTTTAACTCACGAACAACATTAACGAGCCGAACACCTTAAACGAACGGTGCCATTTACTGAGCTCGAACAGAAAAATGTGTTCAAACTCTGTTCATTAACCTTTTATCCGAGCCGAGTTCAAACTCGAGCTCGAATCAAATGAGCCGAACAACCGAACGACTTGGTTCATTTACAACCCTACTCTCAGCCAGCATGTTTCTTGAAATTACTCAGCACTACATTTTTATCTCCCCTTTTTCGCCGAGATTGATGGAAATAAACTTGGCTTTCCTTCTTACTTATATTTTCAAAAATATATTATAGTGGTTAAGTCATTTGGACACACGAGCTCCTCATGAAAAATGCCTTTGTTCTTTGTAGGGGTGTTACTCAAACCGAACAGTTCGCGAACTAAGTTCGATTTGTATTTGATTCGAGTTTGTTCGTTAATTTTACTTAAACGAGCCGCATTCAAGCACCTATTTGAGTTTATTTACTTAAACAAGCCGAACTATTCGCAAATAGTCCGGCTCGTTTAAACAGTTATAGTGTTATCGAGCTGAACTCGAACCAATTTTAAAGCTCGTTACAGCAAACGAACCGAGTCGAACAATTCGTTTAGTTAAATGAATCCGAATTTGAAAACTTAGTATTCGGCTTGGTTTGGATCGTTAACACCCCATTTGGCCACATCACCGTTTTTACTGCTAGTCGGATCCCGGCTATAAATCCTTTCTGGTATTAGACCTAGCAGTAAAATCATTTAAATATCAAAATATTAGGGGAAATTTCATTTGCTTCTTTACCGCCGAAATTTATCATTTAAATATCATAATATTAGCGGAAATTTCATTTGCTTCTTTACCACCAAAATTTATGTCATACAGTAAAAAATCTTTTCTGATGATAAATACAATGATCAAGTCATTTAAACACGGGAGGATCGGTGATTTACCAAGATCCATGTATTCATATTACAAAACTACCCTAAAAAGATCTTTCTTGGAGGACCCGTCACTGCAACTCCAGTCACAAAATATTTTTAAATCTTGGTGTAACGAAAGAGTTGGGATCTACTAACCTCACTTTCTTCATCCCTTTTGTGACCACGCGACACGTGGTAACCCTCATCTAGCCTCACCCCCTTGCTGTCACGTGTCGTGCGGTCACGCGTCACCGCACCCCATTTGCAGCGAGGGGATCCTATCCCGTAACGAAACGAAGGTATTTTAGAACGGAATTTTAGTGTTTAAATGATTTAACCATCGAGTCTATCACTAAAAATATTTTTTAGAATACGACGGTGATCTTCTTTATAATGAAGCAATGTGTTTTTTTTATTGAGATTCAGATGTTCAAATGACGTAATTATCATGAGGTTCCTGAAAGTATAATTGAGATACTAATAGTAATGAAATAAAAGTGTTGTAGAAAAAATAGGAAAAAAATATAGTGCAGAACGATTTAGAGAAAAACGTTGGGGTAGAAACAATTTTTTTTTTCAAACAAGGGATCATTTTATTGTATAAACAAGAGTCAAATCGACTGTACAACACGAAATACATAGCTACCGTGTAATTTATAACATCACCTACATCTAATCACCATTCTCATGTTGCTATGCTATACGAATATTTCGAACTCTATCACATAGTTCACACTATAGTAGATGTATTTGATGTATTAAAATCTTCTTTATATAAGTATTTATTTCTCATCGTCCAAATTTGGTGTATAGTCTCCGGAATACGGAGGGACTTTTTTTTTAAAAAAAGTTTAAGTTTCCTTCAAAAATATCTCCCGTTGTGAGGACCAAAATTAAAGCCGAAAACTTCGCCTGCGCTATTAATTATTGGATAAAGAGGATGAAAAGACCAACCGTTATCTCCCATGCATGTGATTACACGAGAATGCCCAAAAAAGGGATGAGATTTATACCCTTTATGTGTAGTATAATGAGTGGTAGTTATTAAGGGCATTCTTGTCATTTTGCATTCTATTCCCTCTTCCTCTGAAATGTATAAAACGGGTTGCAGTGTGTATATTCAACTCGATTTGAATGAATAAAAATTTCTGGTTCCTATCCTCTCTCAATAACCGTTTTCTTTCGCTTGGTTATTCATTCTCATTCGCAATTCTCATTTTCATTGATTGAGTGTATCAATTTGACAATGCATGAAGACATAAGCCTAATAACATGACACTTGTCAAATTTAACATACAACGACATCAAAAAGACGGACATTTGGGAGGATGTTATTTCTCATAACAAATATTCTAGTTTTATGCTAAATATTCTGAGCCCGATTCTCTAGTTCACATAACTCACCTTTCCAAATTGGCTTGAAGACCGAAAGGTTTATTCAGGAAAAAAAAAACTTCGAAATTTCTAACACGTATTTATTTTGCAGATTCAACATTCTATCAAGCAGCTTGGAGATTCAAATTATTCAACAATATGGGTGAATTTCTGGGTGACAATTTATGTTTCGTCATGTGGTAGAGTAGTAAGAAGTATTGGCCAATTATCTAAGTCGTATACTTTTTGATATTATTTTGAGAAATCATAATTGAAGCTTTCGTTGTGTGGGTTAATCACTGCCCAACGGATATCCTTTCATATATACATGATAAACAAGTAATATAGGTAATTGAAAGCTGAAATTTATGGTGGAAACAATAACCTAACCAAGATCATGATCATGTTAAATCATCAAGAACGAGTTCAAAATAAATATACCTAGATCCGTAGGTGAGATTGTTGTGGTTGTTTCAATTAGATCTTCAAAAACAGCACGTCAAAACTGTTATTCTTTTTAGCTAATGGGAAAAGAGAAAAACTAAACTTGTGTTTTGAAGACATAACCCTCTTATTTATAATATCTAATATTGTCTATCATAATAATTAGGTATTAAACTTTTGGGTATCTACACTTTAAAGGCCCTTACATTATAAGATGTTCAGGATCCAACGCAAACCAAATAATCACTTTTATTTGGATTTATTAGTAACGAATAATAATTAACTAAATATGTGTAGACTTTTTACTCTAAGGTTATCCATCTCGACAACATTGACTAATCCATTTCGATGCGTAAAGCTTTATATTCGGAAGCTAAATGTATACAGACTCACAAATCCGGTATGTATGATGAAAAAGTAATGAAGATCACTGATAGCTAATTGAAGATTAATACTTTCACATTCATTCAGGCTATACATATATGTTCATGCCTCAATTTCTACTCCAATATAGTTATATATCATTATCAACTCAACTCTAACGGGTTGCATAAAAATGGTGCAAGCAAGCATATAAACGTGTGAAAATAGCCATTTCCCCCCCCCCCCCCCCTCTATATAGTTTATGCTATAGTACTATAAAATGAAGATTCCTGCGTTACACAAGGGAGTCCAAAAATTGTTGATTTTAGAGTATAAATGCAGACTACCTCATGTAGACAAGTGAATCCAACATATGTTGATTTTATAAATTGCACCATATAAAAACGCAGTCTCGATGCATTAATCTTACGCGTTTGCGGATGAACTTTATAAACAAACTATAAAGTCTTTGGCCTGAAAAAATAATACTCCGTATACTAATTATTGCTGCTAGTAGAGGCACATGGTGAAGTAGGTGTTGCGTGAAGGAGAAGTCTCTTCCAATACTATAAATAGTCAAAATCATCGGAGCAATTTCTTGCTGTTTCCATCTTTCGTTAGAAAATGGATCCAAACATTTTTCCGGAGATCCGATAGAAAGTCAACTTGAACAATTTAAGAGGCAACAATATTTAGATCTCAAGATGCAATATATTATAATCAAGATAAAATTAATCTATTCATATATAACCTTCAGTCTCATGTGGTATATATATATATATTGCATAAATACATGATAAGCTCTTAAGTACTTTTTTTTTTTGGGATCAGGAGTACGATTTTATTGAGAAATACAAAGGGTGCAAGAAGGACTAATAGTAAAATAAGCTTTAAAAACCCCATGGAAGGTAAGTTTTGGTGGTTTCAATTTGATCCTCTCCTTTTGCTGAATTGTGAATACACACACAAATGGTGGCGTTTGGAATAAATTCAACCTTTTGACAATGAGAACTGATGAGCTTATTTCCATAGACTTGACGACAAGTTTTTGCACACTCAGCTTCATTGCATTTTATAATAACTTCTACTGATTCCACTGCCATGGTTGAAATAAATAGTAATGCTATGATCATGGATGCCCTCATCATTGAATCAATACTTGGACTTGAATGAAATGTTTTTTTTTATGTTTTGGTAATGTGATGAAACATGAAATTAGACAAGGTATTTATAGGCGAACAACAACAACATTACCATATTTTTTAGAGGCTTCCGACTATGATAGGGAATGGAGGGAGGAGTCGGATGTATTCAACCATACTCATGCGTTAGAAACATACATATGTTGCTTCTCGATGACCCATAATGAAAATTGCATCAAGCTGTGTTGATCAACTGCTATTTCACAATATAAGAAGCGCAACCAATTTAATGAGTCATTTTGCTTTCTTCCATCGTATTCTAAAGTCAAAGAAGAGTGTGTCTTTGACTCTATTGGAAATAATTATTAAGGTATTTATAGGCAAAGAAGAAGATAATATATCATTTACCCATTTTCGTGGTAGCATATCCACTGTTATGACTATTGTAATATCAGAAGCTTGCTATTTGTGTCTACTAAAATCCCTACACTAGCACAACATATTCCTATTATTGTGCCATCTATCTAGGTGCATATAGAGCCGGGGTCTCACTGGAACCAAACTCTCTATCCCTTGGGATGGAGGTATCGTATGCCTGTCTCTCATCCTCTTCAGACCCTAGCGATAGCTTTTGATGTCGTTGGGATATAATGGGTATGATTGTTGTCGTTGTTATGGTACCATATCCTTTTTTTTGGGTTTAATTCCAAGATTTACATGGGTCCCACATATGTAAGAGAGGTAAAAAAACAAAATTGAGTGTTTAAAGAAGTGGAAAAAAGAAGGTAGATTAAGTGATCCCAACACAAATGCTATGAGTTTTTAGGGATAGGATCCCCTCACCGCTACTCCCTCACCGCGTGCGTGACCGCGCGACACGTGGCAAAAAGGGAGGGTGGTGAGGCTGGGTGAGGGTAACCCTCATCCAGCCTCACCACCCCCTATTGCTGCCACGTGTCGCGTCTTGGGCCGCGCGGTGACTCACCGCGCGGTGAGGAGATCTCATCCGAGTTTTTATGGCATTAAAGATGTATATACGCAATCACCACCGTATTTCATGCGTGTCATCTACGGTGGCTCTCCGTAATTTAGGTGACTTAATGCAATGTTAAACCTAATCTTTTCGTGTTCTAATACTACGGTCATGCCGGAAAATTAATATTCAAGACACTCTTCTTTGATTATGGAATATGACGGAATAAAGCAAATGCCTTATTAAATTGGCTTTGCTTCTTATGTTGTGAAGTAGCAGTATGTCAATATAATACTTGACACAATTTTTTATTATGAGCCATCTGAAAACAACCTCTGTGTTTCTATATATGGGTAAGACTGCGTATATCTGATTCCTCTTTATGATGTCATATATAGGATCCTCTAAGTCAATAGGACAATGATGATTGATTGTCATGCTACTGGAATTGCTTGTTATCTAAAGGGTGAAAGCACACGATTTTAAATTAATAGTAAATCTAGTTTTTTTTTTCATTTCTAATGGAGTCAAGGACACACTCTTCATTGACTTTAGAATATGATGGAATAAATCAAAATGATTCACTAAATTGGATGTGTTTCTTATATAGTGAAGTAGCAGTTGATCGACACAGCTTGACGTAATTTTCATTATGGGTCATCGGGAGACAATCTCTGTGTGTTTCTAACATATGTATGGTTGCGTACATCCGACTCCTTCATACCTCGCCATAGACAGTAGCTTTTAAGACAATGAGGTATTGTTGTTGTTGTAAATCTAGTTTTTGAAATTTTATAGATTGATAAGTTTCGAGGCACTATTTTCTCTTCAATTATAGGAGCATATACTTGGTGGCGAAAATCGCAAGGACAAAGAATATTTTGGATAAAGCAGCCACTACAGTAATGAAATGGAGTATACCTTTTGCTTAATCTATGAGACAAAAAAAAGGAGGGGAGAAAAAAAAAAAAGAAAGCACAGCCTATTTCCATCTTTGAATTAATTTCTATTTACTTTTTATTTTTCATGTTAAGTATAGAACTGAATTTTTGTATTAAGACAATAGTCTAATAGAGTATATTGATCAATGTCACATTGCAACATATTTCATTGGCTGTTACGAAATTGGTATTCAATCAGTTCAAATTTCATAGTCCACTATATGATTTTTGTTTGTCTCAAAATTATGTCAATTTTTTTATTTTATTTTTGTTTACTAAGTTAATGTATTGATCTCAAACAACCTTTGGTTAATAACAATAGTGGGATGAGAAGACAACTCAATAAAAGATAAAAAAAATGATGTATCTTTAACAAATAAGATTTACGATAGAAGAATATGAAATTAGGACGAAGAGAATGTTTAATTTAAAGTCATTGATCAAGATTATTGAGCCATTGAATGTATCTCTAAGTTGATGATGTACATACAATATCAACACTGGTGCATATGCGTTCATATTTCGCTAGTGTATACAAGATTTGTGTAATAAATATAATCATACATAAAAAAATAATAATAAAGTGCCACAAAGTAGAGAATGTGTGTGTCAATCGAGCTTAACTCAAGTAGGTAGAGTTGAGTTTCCTGAAAATATTAGGTTCAAAACTAAATGCAGAGTTTTTTCCACTTTAGTGATTTACCATTTTACCTTATTGAGATGGTTTATTTATGTGTTTTGTATTGTAACATACCATGTACTTGTATCTTTTATATCATATATCTATAACATATCACGTCATATATCTTGTGTCTTGTATCTTGTATGTTGAGAAATATGTTTGGATAATTTTCAAAGTCATGATTTTAAATGTTGAATACTTAAGAATGTCACACATGGTGTTATAAATGATAAAAAGTTAAACAAGCAAGAAAAATGACATCGATCTCTCAGGTTTATACACTTCGATTGATCGATGTACATCGATCCCTCACATCGATCGGTCCATGAGAGGCAGAGGAAAACCAAAAGTTTACTGTGAGACATCGATTTCTAAACCTAAGACACATCAATCGATCGATGTATACATCGATCGGTTGATGTAAGGCAGATGCAAAACCAGGACCTTATTGTGAGACATCGATCTCTCAAGCAGAGACACTTCGATCGATCGATGTCTAGGGTTTCTTGATTTTTTTTTAAAATGTGATAAAATGATTGTTTTCATTTGCATATGTTCCATACATGATTATTCTGAGTTTATTACCTATTTTTGATGAATATTATTATGCATTGTGACTAATATGCCTTGGAAGTTTCTATAACTTACCAAAAAGGGCAAAAAAATGGGTTTTGAGTTCTTGTAGGTACTTGACACGGAGAAAATCATACAAAGACTCATTTATATCTTATTCATCACTATGAATGTGTTATCATATGTATTTCTGACCATCGGGATTATTTTTGGAGTTTTCTATCACTAAGGGTATTTTTGTCATTTTACTCTCCAAGGGCAGTTTGTCATTTTACTCAAGGACAACACGAGTTGGATATTATCTTCATTATGAAGCTCATTTATGGTTTTCTTGAAGATTATTTGGTGGTTATCTATTCTATTTTCTTATTTGGTGATATTATCGACATCGGCGGGATATGTGACGATTTTCGATGTCACATTCTATTTTTCTTCTTGAAGACTTTTATGATTATATAATTGGAGATTCTCATATACATTTTTGTAGAGAATTTGAGGGTGTTATTGGTACAAAATTCACCACAACTTAGAAGGAGAAAATTGTAGAAATTTTGAATGTTGACAAAGTCTTGTCAACTTTTATCTACTTATTTCTCTTCAGATTTATTTCTCTTCATTAAATCTGAAGTTATACACATTTATTTGGCTCCAAACTGTGATTATATGTGTGTCAAAGGTGTTTTATTCATTTTGTGACAAATGTACAAGGTTATGCCACTTGGACTAACCAAATACAAGCTAGTTGTCAAAAGTTGCCAACTTGGAAAATTCAAATGGATAGCAACGGCTAGGAGGGCTGAAGTTCAAAATTTTCATCCACTCACATGTCCTATTCTTGTGTCAAGAAGTTGAAGTAATCTTGGTAGAATATGCCTTCTATATTATCTTCACTTTGCAACAATTTCTATGTCAATTTTTCAGGACAAAAATCGGCCAACATGTAAGCAAAGGTGGACCAAATCATGTTGCTTGAAGTTGCCAAGTGTACAAGGTGTTTAGGTGGACATCTAATGAAGTGAAGACACTTAAGCATTGATGATGAAGACATTGACATTTTTATCTTCAAGGCTCATTTCACACTAGGGCTAATCATGTGCATGTCACTACACCCTTCTAGTTGGGCCTTGACCCATAGTGACAATCTCGAAGGAGAGTCTTAAACAAACGTCTATGTAACCAATACGTGTAATCGGAGACCCCATAGACCCTATAAAAGGCTCTCCAAGGTGTGACCATAATATATTACAGGTGAGGGCCCGGTGTAAGCCAAGTGGTGAACACGGATGCCCTATGGGGATGTCCACTGATTTTACAATGAAATGTTGGGTTTTTGAATTATAACATAGAAATAAACTCGGAGTGTATAATTTGTCTATTCAGATTTCGTAGTAGTAGTAGTACCATCCGAGTAATGGGTGTTGAATACATAGGTGAGGTTGTTGCCCTCAAGCCCTTCAACTCGGAGAGTCTAGGGAGGATGTCTTCTGAGTTCATGATGTTAGAAGATATATTTTCATTAATCAAAAAATATTTTCATTATTCAGCTGCAACGGTCTTCACAGCAATGTGAGATATTGTTTTATTTTTGATTAATAAAAATATATCTTGTAAATACTTTTGGAGTTAGTCGTTTTTTATAAATCCAAGAATTCAAGTGACTATAAAATAAGAATGCCCCTAACTGTCTATATTAATCATTACTTCGATCTCGAACAATGGATCAAACTTGGATATCACTATCCCTCAATATATTTCATTATCTCATGTTAATATATCCATAATGTAGGTTTGTATAGAAGACTCTAGAATAAAGATTAACTAAAACCTGGAAGCCAAGCCTAAAATTCCACGTTGTTGTGTCAAAGAAATATTGTTTAAGGATCTTGTTGCAGCTGACAGTACAAAAGAGATGCAAAAGTTAAAAGGTGTCTGTTACACCCCTGCTAAACAAAAACCTTTTTTTTTACCTTTACTTTTATAACACTCCAAGTCCCAGTACAAATTTTACTAATATAACCTGGCGTTAAGAGCTTTAAAATGGATGTGTGACAGAGTTGCTTCGTTCATTGGTATGGTGAATCTCTCGATTAAAAGAACATGTGACAATTGTTTTTGTTTGGGATGCACACAGTATTGATGATCCAAACAGATAGTACTCCATAGTGATTCAAGTAGACGGATGGTAGGTTGAATTCAGGGCTAAATGTTTGAATCTTGTCAGCTACAGTACGTATGGTTGTTTGAGACATGTCGTCAGTTCTTTATATCAGAACATGTTTGGACCTGGACATTTTTTTTTGTTAAAATGTAAAAAATTTGTATTAACCAAGAACCAAGCATCATGGGGGATGCAACCCATTCAATCCTACAACATGTGCAAAATATGAGAGGAGCAATATTGGCTAGATCGCTCCATCAATATTGAGAGGAGCAATATTGGCTACAACACGAGTCTCTCACCTAATCGAGTGCTGAATGACTTGATTTACTGATGCTATTTGGACTACGACGGTAGAAGCTGTTAGAGTCACGGTATGATTTTTTGGATCTAAGAATAAAAACACATGTATTCGTGTAGGGGTGTGTGTATATATATATATACACGGACGCACAGATAAGGCACATATTGTTGAAGAAACGCAATTGGGCAAGTGAGGTTGTAACTTTCATGTTGTCATATGAATGCATAGTTTCGATGCTTTCTTTATTGGAAAACGAGAAACAGGGAAAGGCAAAGCAAGATGCTGCTGCCAAAGGCAATAAGTTAAGAACCTTGAAAGTTGTAACACGTGAAGTTGATTTGATGTTCAATTCGCATGAAAAAAGATGCTTATAACTCAATACGCACGCCAACCAAACATTTTAGACCCACGTCTCTCCCCACCCCCATGTATTCTTACGGTTTTGGATCACATCACCCCAAAATCCCTCACACATGTGGCAGCAAAGGATGGTAATACTAGATGAGGATGACCTCACCGCCCTCCCCTGCTGTCACGTGTCGTATGGTGAGGAGAGGAGTGAGGGATTTTGGTGAGGGGATCTCATCCCGCTTCTTGGCTGTCTATACAGTTTACATTGTCCAAAAGCATCATATTATTATTTTCCCACCTATAATCGTAAAAATCTGATGACTCTCTCCTTACTTGAAAGAGAAAACAACTACAAGGTAACCGCCTATGGCAGGATATGAGAGAGCCGGATATACGCAAATCGATCAAATGTGAATTCATAATATAATAATCACCACAATTTAGTTCCAAAATCAACTAACTATGAAAATAAGAACTTTGCCAATGTTTGAAATATTCTCTACATATTATGTGGTACATATTAACGAGTACCTTTGCAAGTGTATCACATAGGAAAAAAAGAAAGAAAAAAAACAGCATACAACGACTCAAAGTTGACGTTACACATCACATCAAATCAAGATCTAGAAACAAAAAGTTTAGAAAAAGGAATAAAAGATCATAAAATGATGGAAACCCTAAAAATGATTGGACTTTTCGAATCTTTACCTGGTTAGAATCTCAGATTGTTGGACCCACGTACTTGCTGCCTAATTACAATGCCACCTTTTGGTTCATGCTCCATGTCCTTCTCATCTTCTTCCTCAAACGGCATAATACATACAAGAGAAAAAAAAAATACACCAAAATTTGTCATGGGATATAGCTTGGTTCAACCAAGAATCAGAATCTGTGAGAAACCTGATATGCTTGGCTCCATATATGCCATTCGCGGAGTCCATCGATAATCGATAAGCTCTACAAATGGCATACAGGGAGCCAGGCATATGTGTATGTATATACATGTATGCATACAAAAAATATGCAACAAACAACAACATTATTACTCTATTGTCTTATAGTTTTTCGTCTATGGTGGATATAGAGGGTCGATTGTACGTAACGTATAAATTTATATATGGTTATTAAAATGTAAAACAAAGTACTAGTAAATTCCATGCGTATATAAGAAATGTGGTTTGTGCTTTCGCATGCTCTTCATCATTTCTTCTAAAATGATCATGAAACAACTTGGCAATGAATCTGCAAAAGCAATGGTATGTGTAGGGGAAGAAACTAAGCAGCCAAAGAAAGAGGAATTAAAGAGGAAAAAGAAAGACATGGATGGAGAAAAAAAATCAAAAAGGGACCATATTAAACAAAATTTCAACATCATATATCATTTTAAATCTGGCAAGAAATAGGAAGGCAGTGGAGAAGAGATTCTCTGCATTTCTTGTGGGGCTTTTTGTGTGAAGGAAAGGAGGCGAATGTTGGGTTATCAATTTACCCAAGTTCTTGGACTAAATATAGCTGTAATAGTCTCACGGTATAGCTCAGGTTGAGATTTGCTTCAATAAGTCTAAAAGTTCGAATCCATAGACATGTACAGTGTGAGTGTTCCATTGTTGTTAGGTCGAAAGCCTGGTTTGCGGAGAACATCTTATATGGGTCACTGCGTAAGTCTTCAACTAACCTAAGAGGCCGCTAGGCTCTTGATTTGCATCCTCCACAATGTTACTTGAGACTTAGACGAGGAGGACCTTCACAATTTTCTTCCAAATATCAACAAACAAAGCCTCGGGGAAGGGGGATAAGTAGGGGGAACATGTGAAGGAATGTAATGGGGGTTTGGAGCCACGCAATTTCCAAAGCTAAGCACACCTTTTATGGGGTTTGAAACCTGCTTTATTCATGGTCGTCAAGCAGACGTTGCTTTTCCTCTCTGAGGCTTTGTTTTGTCGGGGAGTGTTTGGATTATTTGGATTCCTCTATAGTACACCAACTGCTACAATCTGTTCCATAATAGATAATGACATGGCCTTAAGTCTTATGGTTCATTGTCATGCTTTAATATCATCGTTGGAATCCCGGTAAGATTAAAAGATGATTTACGCTTTATCAATTGAATCAAACTCTCTATCTTTTGGATGTAGGTATTGTTTGTCTGTCTCTCACCTTCCCAAGACTCTAGCAATAGATTTTAATGTCGTTGGGATATACTCGATATGGTTGTTATGGTTGTTATCTCAAGGAAGAAGGGTTTTTAAGACGAGAGAGAGATCGAGGAGCAAATCAAGAATGAGAGAGAAAGAGAATTTTGTGCAAAACATTTTCTGATTAACCAGTTTCACTACAATCGCGATAGGAAAATGTGGTCGGATTTTGTTCAAATTTTAAGTGTAGGTTTCCGAGACATGGTTTTAGATTCTGAACGATGGAGATGGGTTTTTGATGGCCGGATTGAAGGGAATATGAACGGTGGAGATGGGTTTTATATCTTTGTTGAAGTTTAATACTTCTTTGGGATGCATTACATCATTCTTTGTAATTGGTAAAGGTTTTGAGTGAATCCGAAGGTCCCGTTGTTTTTTCTTTTTGATTTGGAGAGGTTTTCACGTACAAATCGTTTTGTCTTAAGTTATATTTTGTTTTCATTTTTACAGCTTATTTGGTTGTGATTGGCCTTTGGCATATTATTTTTGATGCATTTGTGAATTGGTGTTATTGATTTCGGGGTCATGCGTATTTTTTTTGTAGGTTTGGAAGACTTTGGTCAAGTATATTGTTAGACTACTTTGTGTTTGTGGTTTAATTACTTAGACAAGTTATGGTTTTCCCCAACAAAAGTGTATCGGAGCTAAAGCAGGTTGTTGTCTTTTGGTGTTATTTGTTTACTTGAAATATAGAATCGAATGTTAGCAGGATGATTTATTTGAATGACAAAAATGGTCACAATTGGAATGATAAAATGAAAGATTTGCTCTTTGTGAAAAGTTTTCATTTACCATTACTTGGTTCTAAGCCCTGAGCCTAAATTTGATAAAGAATGAAATTTGGAACACCAAGTGTGTGCTTATATCAGATGATGGGATTAATAAAAGATTCGGAATCATATAGAAAAGAAAACTAATGCCAAGGCTTTATGAGAAAAGCTTGAAAATATGTATGCTGCTAATAAAACTGGAAATAATAAGTTGTTTCTGCTTAAGCTGATGATGAATTTGAGACATCGAGAGGATACTCCGGTTCTAGATTATGTTAATGATTTTTTAGGGCATTGTTGATCGGACGTATGATGTTAGAATTCAATTTGATGATAAAATTTTGGAACTTTGGCTGCTTAACAGTTTACCTGATTTTTGGAAACGACTTATTACACAAATAATGCTCCCGTCTTCTCAGTCAAAGTTTTTTTTTTTTTTTTTTTTTTTTTGGGTTACCAAAGACAGGAAAAGAAGACAGAACATAAATCAGAGAAACATATGTAAAACCATAAGCAAGTCCAAATCATGGTACCAGTTACCGAATATCATTACTGTGGTAAGGAAGAGCACATCCAGGAACATCGTTTTAAATGAAAGAAGGATCAGAAAAGAAAAAAAAAAAAGATAATAATGCAGATGCGAGTGACGATAAAAATGTCGACCGTGTAGCTACTACGACTCTAGGGGACCTTATTGAGGATTGATGAGCCAAAAAAATACCCCCGTTAGTCAATAACGGTCAACGCTGAAGTAAGATGTAGAAATGGCAAAGTATGGCGGGTCGGTCTGGAGGTTGACCAGATCACAGGCGGACAAATAGTCCATCTCAGCCACAGGGCCCCACCGCCATCTCGCCCACAGGACCTCTCGGTCATCTCGGCCAGGTAACCTCAATGCCTCCCTGGGGGCTAAGGATCTCGCCTCGGTCTAAAGGCTTCCTACAGGCCAAAGGGTTCCATCTCGGCCACAAGGCCTCACCTCGGCCCGCAGTTCCATCTCGGCCAAAGAGTTGGGCTCGGCCTCGGCTCCGATCTGATGACTGATCTCGGACCATCTTTAGTGGCGTTAGTTACGAGCAACACGAAAGGTTCTCCAATGCTCTGTGGAGCTGGTCATTTTCATCTCGGCATGATGATCTCACATTACCAGTCATCTCGGATAATCAAATAGTCATCTCGGGCATCTAGAGGATGTTGGTTATACATCCAGCTCAGATTACAACAGTCACGACGCTGTGTGCTACGTGACATACATGCAATCTCGACTCTCTCCAGATGTCGATCATACGAAGGGAAGTTGCCAGCGCAACAATCCCTAACAGCTACGCGGCTGCCATGCAAGCTGGCCAGACGTCTTCATTTTATCCATCTGGGACACGCAGCATCAAGCTTCGCTAAGTATAAAAGGGCTTCCTCAACAGAAAGAAGCCCAAGTTTTTCCAAATCTTTCCAAGCCTTACCAAGTCAGAAAGAGAAGACCCACCACTTTTCATCTCAGCTCGGCTAACATACTCTGGCCGACCTCAAACAGGTTTCATACAAACCATTCTAATATAAGCTCTATGCTAAATTGCCCGCAACTGACTTGAGCGTCGGAGGGTTTTTCCGGGGCAGCGCCCTGGGACCCCTAACGCTTTCTTTCCTTTCTCAGGCTTCCAAGGACTGTTGACGGAGGAGTAACGGCCTGAACCCCGGATATTTCGACTTTTACACTGGTGATGAATCCGACATCATCAGATAATGATATCCCGGCCGAGATGGGGAATATTCAGCACAAAGGTCTGTTACCAGAGCACACAGTGCACCCCGACCTCATTTCTGCCATTTAGGCCTAGGAGGCATATCCAGGCCTCACGGCGAGAAAGAGCATCTGTCAAAGTTCAGCTAGGAGGTCAGGGTAGAGAAAGAAGCTCTTTGTTAGCTTCAAAGGCCCATATCCTTACCTACATAAGAAAGAAAGGGCTGGCCAGAGAACCTCAACCCCTTGCCGGGCCACTCCATAAGAGGAACTCACAATTCTACTGCCTCTATCACCATGATATTGGACATGACACAGAAGATTGCAGGCAACTTGGCCAAGAAATTGTGCGTCTGATTGAATTGGGCCATCTGCAGCAATTCTGCGATTCGAGATCAAACCTGCGCATCAGACCTGGCTTTGACAATCCCCGAGATGGATGTCAATCTAAACAACAACTCTGACTGCAGGCAAGGCTGCTATGACAGTAAGCCAAGCTATTAATGGAAAACCCTCAGTATGGCTTAGGAATGAGTCTGTACAGCAGTCAATAAAGTTGTCACCCTTTGGTGCATGAAAACTTCTCGGCAATAAAAAGTTTGTGTTCATCCAACTCAATGTTATGGACAGCTCTGCGGAACTGAAGTTTCCTATGAAAGACCTCGCCACGTACGAGGCAGATGCCCGCTAAAGGGTACAAAAAGACCTTGGCAAGAACGAGGCAAATGCCCGCTAAAGGGTACAAAAAGACCTCGGCAGGTACGAGGCAAAAGCCCGCTAAAGGGTACAAAAAGACCTCGGCAAGAAAGAGGCAAATGCCCGCTAAAGGGTACAAAAAGACCTCGGTAAGAATGAGGCAGATGCCTGCTAAAGGGTACCTCAAGACCTCGGCCAGCCCGAGGCACCAACTCGCTGAAGGAGGAACTCGTATGATCTTGGCCAATCTGAAAAAGGTCGGGGGGCATATACCTCAATATCTCACCTCGGCTAGCATACGCCGAATATGTTCAGAAAATTATCCCTTTAAATGGGATCTCGGTTAGCTTCCGTCAGATATGCTCAGAGAATTATTCCTTTAAATGGGATCTCAGCCAAGGCAACACAAGATTCTCTTATTTAGCTCAGCTTGACAAGGTAACTTTTATTTTGTCAAATCTTTATTTAAGTCTGAGCAGGTTTAATAAGACCGTCACTCAATCCCGGCAATAAGAAACCTGAAACAAGTCCTTGATATGCCCAAGGCAAAAACCCGTCAGAGGGTTAAAAGTTTCTCCTCAGCAGGTTCTGGGGAAAGAGCCCGCCAGAGGGTTAAAAGTTTCTTCTCAGTAGGTTTGGGAAAGAGCCCGTTAGAGGGTTGAAGTTGCACCTCGGCAGGTTTGGGGTAAAAAGCCCGTTGCAGGGTAGAACAAGACTTTGGCAAGTCTAAGGTCAGAGCTTATTAAAAGGCGAAACGAAAAACTTGGTCAAACCGAGGCAGAGGTCCAGTAAAGGATGAACCTGTATGAGTTCAGCAAGTCTGAATAGGCGAAGTAAGACTCACGAGGGCAAACTTCCCAGCATCTCACCTTAGCGAACGTACTCCGAGTAGGCTTGGCAAAAAACAGGTTATTCCCAAGTGTCATCCAGATTGGATCTCGGCAAAGGCTGCACAAGTTTCACTTGATCGATTCTTGGTTCAGCTCGGCAACGTTCCAGGTTCTTCTTACATTTAAGAGTTGCCCTATTATGTTAGAACTGATCAGGTTAATCAGAGCCGACGTAAGAACTTGGCAACAACAAGTTTGAAGATTTAACTCGGCCTAACAATGGATTCACTCCGATGTGAAGTTAGTTTATTTTCAATAAAGTTGATCAAGTTTACTAAGATTGACATGAAAAGTTAGCAGTAACAACAAAAGTGCTGAGGGCAAAAGAATCAATTAAGTCAAAAAGAGATTTTCATAGATGAAGAGTTGAATTACAAAATGATGTCTGCCCTGATAAAGATAAACGAAAGGAATCCTAAGCCTAATCATCCTGATCTTCGTCCCTCAAGTCAGCTCCATCCACAAACTTTTGGAACGTTTCTTCAAAGTCTTGGGCAGCAAGAGGGTTGTACAGCTCAGTTAGGCGGGGATCACTTTTGTTCAGATCGGGATAGACAACAGAGCAAACATCAATGGCTTTCGTCTGGCCGGCCTCCATGGCTGAGCCTTGCAGATGGATCATATTTTCCTCGAAGAACTTGGATTTTCTGAAATCTTGAATGGTTCTGATCTCAGCTTCCATCAATTTTTCGCGCAGAAGGTTGATCATCTCTGCGTCATCCTGGCTCTTCTGCGTCAACTCAGCATTTTGCTTCTTCAAATACTCAACCTCATTGAGAGATTGAGTGGAGGTCAGCTCGAGGTCAGCCACATTATTCTCTAACTCATCCACCTTAGAGTTGGAGGTGGCCAACCTCGTCTCAGCATCCTCAGCCTTCTTCTGGAGATGGGTGGTTCCCGCTTCCAAGTCATGAACTCTCTGGGTCAGCTCGGCTCTTTTCTTCTCTGATACTTCAAATTGTTCTCTTGAAGTTGCCAGCTCCCCAAGAAAGTCTCTGCTGCGAGTAACCAGTTCCATCCCCTGGCCTCGGATCTATTTAACAAGATAGCATTAAAAAGAAGTCCGCTAACAAAATAAGTAAAGTACTCAACAGGAGATTTGCTTACCAGAGCAAGGTTGGACATATAAGCATTAGTCAGGGCCGCAAAGTCAGTTGCCCTGAATCTCTGAAGATCCCGAGGCAGGATTGCTGCTCTATTCAGCCTTTCGGCCACAGCAGGATTCTCAGCAGAATCCCCCTCAGAAAACCCAATCAGGATTGGGTCTTGAACATTACCTGGTTGAGGCAAGATCTCCTCAACTGGGTCAGCAGTGAACATCTCCGGGGGCTGAGATGGCCCCGGATCACGTCTGCTAGAGCCTTCACCCCGCTGCCTTTTCCGGGGGCGAAGGCTAGAACTCTCGCCAGCGTCAGCTGGAATCTCAGATTCAGTTGGAGCCTGGGGCTGGATCTCAGCCTCAGGCTCATCGTCTACAATTGTGATGGGCAGAGCTGCGCAAAAACAAAAATGAGTCAGAACCCAAGTATCAAACATTTGGAAAATTTTTACATACGAAGGAAAGGTTTACCTGGCTCAGGCTCCGCCAGCTCGGGCTCAGCAGGGGCAACACTAGAGACTGGGGGCACCGTTGAAGTGGAAGCTCCCCCAGAGCCAAGTGTGGCTAACCTCCTTTCTCTCCTAAGCCTTTTTCTGGCTTGAGTCTCAGCCATCATGTCCAGGCGGGTAGAAGGGCCGGCCATTGCACCTACATTCAGAACTGAATAGTTAAGTATTGAAGGAAGAGAAAAATAGCTGGAAAGAAAAAGAACAATATCCACCTCAGACAATGGTTAACTGGTCTGGGGAGAGTGGCAAATATAAGTTGCCAACAGCCGAATGCTCCAGGTCAGCTGCTAACCAGATCTCCGAGTCCACCTTCTGCCAGTCAATGACTATGGGAAGGGCTCGAAGTCTGTCTGATTCATTGCAGTGATCTCGGCTCGGCCTCGTGTTATCAGCCTTGCCAGCCTTCCAGATACTTCTGCTCGGCAGCTCGGACCTTTTGACATAAAAGAATTTTCCCTTCCATCTCTTATTGGAGGTAGGAATATTGGTGGCAAAAGGAAAATCAGTGCCAGACGTTCGCTTGCTGAAGTAATACCAGCTTTGCGAAGTCCGGCATGCAAAAAGTGCTCGGAAAATACTGGTGTTGAAAGGGAGTTCAGCAATTCTTAGGAAAAGAATATAACAAAGAATGAGTTTAAGGCCATTAGGCTGAATTTGCGGAAGCCTGAGCCCGTAAGCCCGCAAGATGCGGTGAAGGGGCTCAGGAACAGGAAGGTAAAACCCGGACTTGAAGTAGTCTTCATAGACTGCTTCATAATCCCTGGGAGGATCATAGACAGTCTGACCAGGCAGAGGTAAAACTGGGCCGAAACGGTTCTTATCAACCTTGTAATATTTACAAATCCTATCCAGGTCGGCCTCGGAAAGAGAAGTAGAGGTTTCTTGAACAGGTAGGAGAAGGCCGACCTCTCTCTATGACTCCAGAAAATTGAGAAGGATCCCTCATCGGGGCCGGAGGATTTACAGACGCCGGAGCAGAGGCAAACCTCACTTGCTCTGGCGAGGAATCGATTACGGTTAGAGCTCTGCTGAACTGAGCAGAGCCCCCGGTGGTTGGAAGCAAATTGCCGATGGGAAGATCATCGGCAAATGCAGAACCGCCAGATAGCGACGGAGAAGCAGCGGCCTCTCCGCTTCCGGCGGCATAAGAACCTCCCTCAGAAAGGTTCTGTGAATCATGGGAAGAAGACGACATTATGAAGATGAAAGGAGGACTTACAGAGATTGAAGGATGAAGGAGATTGAACGAAGATGGAGCAAAGGTTGAAGAAAACTGGAAGGCACCGGAATCAAAAGAGCTCGCCGGAGAAGAAGCCAAATTGTCGGAGAAAGAAAACGAAAGCAAATAAAGAGAAGAAATGATCTGAGGAAGACCTATTTATAAGGCTTCATCTCGGCAACCCAAGCGTCGCCTGAAATAAATGGTTGTCGGTTCGTGAAACGACGGAGTTCAAAAAGCTGCCCAACTGACGCTTCGTGCTCTACGCGAACAGTAAATGTGCATACCGAGCCAATCAGAATTGGACGCGTGCTAGAACAGATAGCACGCTGAATGAATCGGGTCAGAGTCATCTGATCAGTTCAGCCAGAAGCCATCATTAGCACTTCGTACTCAGTGCCCTTAATAAGTATGTTGCGGGGCCTAATCAGGTCTTAACACGTCATCAAGGGAAGGTTGACCAAGCAAAAAATCTGAGCAGATCAGCCTGCCCTCTCAGGTCTGCTCGGCCAGCCTAATCTGGGGGGCAAGTGATGAGCCAAAAAATACCCCTCATTAGTCAATAACGGTCAACGCTGAAGTAAGATGTAGAAATGGCTAAGTATGGCGGGTCGGTCTGGAGGTTGACCAGATCACAGGCGGACAAACAGTCCATCTCAGCCACAGGGCCCCACCGCCATCTCGCCCACAGGACCTCTCGGTCATCTCGGCCAGGTAACCTCAATGCCTCCCTGGGGGCTAAGGATCTCGCCTCGGTCTAAAGGCTTCCTGCAGGCCAAAGGGTTCCATCTCGGCCACAAGGCCTCACCTCGGCCCGCAGTTCCATCTCGGCCAAAGAGTTGGGCTCGGCCTCGGCTCTGATCTGATGACTGATCTCGGACCATCTTTAGTGGCGTTAGTTACGAGCAACACGAAAGGTTCTCCAATGCTCTGTGGAGCTGGTCATTTTCATCTCGGCATGATGACCTCACATTACCAGTTATCTCGGATAATCAAATGGTCATCTCGGGCATCTAGAGGATGTTGGTTATACATCCAGCTCAGATTACAACAGTCACGATGCTGTGTGCTACGTGGCATACATGCAATCTCGACTCTCTCCAGATGTCGATCATACAAAGGGAAGTTGCCAGCGCAGCAATCCCTAACAGCTACGCGGCTGCCATGCAAGCTAGCCAGACGTCTTCATTTTATCCATCTGGGACACGCAGCATCAAGCTTCGCTAAGTATAAAAGGGCTTCCTCCTTGATGCTAAGTATAAAAGGGCTTCCTCAACAGAAAGAAGCCCAAGTTTTTCCAAGTCTTTCCAAGCCTTACCAAGTCAGAAAGAGAAGACCCACCACTTTTCATCTCAGCTCGGCTAACATACTCTGGCCGACCTCAAACAGGTTTCATACAAACCATTCTAATATAAGCTCTATGCTAAATTGCCCGCAACTGACTTAAGCGTCGGAGGGTTTTTCCGGGGCAGCGCCCTGGGACCCCTAACGCTTTCTTTCCTTTCTCAGGCTTCCAAGGACTATTGACGGAGGAGTAACGGCCTGAACCCCGGATATTTTGACTTTTACACTGGTGATGAATCCGACATCATCAAGGATGCAATTAATTATTCGTCTTATGACATAGATTAAGTAGTCCTAAACTCCTTAGTTAAATGGTATGGTAAAAAATATGAATAGAACACTAGTTGAGAGGATTCGATGTTTGCTTTTTGAGGCCAAATTGTCAGGTAGTTTATGGATGAAGTTTTTATATACAGTTGTACATGTGATTAATTTATCTCCTTCAGTTGTTTTAAATGGAGATGTTCCGAAGAATGTTTGGTTAGGCAAGAAGTCTTCCTACGATCATTTAAGAGTCTTTGGCTGCAAGGATCTGTTCATGTTCCTAAAGATGGCGGTCAAAACTTGAAGCAAAACACATCGTATCTTTCTGGTTTATGGTCAGGATGAGTTTGGATACAGATTGTATGATCAGGTTGAGAAAAAGCTTGTCAAAAGCAGTGATGTGTTATTTTGTGTAGATCAAACTATTGAGGATATTCAAAAAGTTCAAATGACATGATCACATGTACATGATGATCTTATTTGATCTTGATAATGATGTCAACACGTTGTGAGCCTGTTACAATTGAGGACCCAATTCAGATTGATATACAACAGGATACCGCTGATATTGAGATCCCAGATGATGGTAGTGTTGGTGTTCACGAAATCGTAGTTGCAAATTTACCAGAGGAACCACATGAAGCTCCTGCTCCAGTTAAACGGACTACCAAAATTAGTAGATCCTCTACTCGTTATGATCCTAACACGTATGTAATTTTGATTGATGGGTGAGAACTAAATGTTTTGATGAAGTATTGGAAAGTGAGCAGAAGGATTAGTGGTTCAATGCAATGCAAGATAAGATAAAATCTTTTCATGATAATCATACTTTGATTTTGTAAAGTAGCCTAAGGGTAAGAGAGCTTTGAACAATAGGTAGGTTTACAGATTTAAGCAAGAGAAACATTCCTCTGACCCATTTTACAAGGCTAGATTGGTTGTCAAATGTTATAATCAGAGGAAATGATTTAATTTTTCATAAATCTTTTCTCACGTTATGAAAATGTCTTCCATTAGAGTTGTGCTTGGTTTGGCTGCTACTCTTGATTTAGAGGTCGAACATATGGATGTGAAGATAATTTTATTTATGATGATCGTGAAGAAGAAATTTACATAGAGCAAACTGAGGGTTTGTATGCTAATGGTAAAGAAGATCATGTCTGCATGTTGAAGAAAAGTGTTTATGGTTTGAAACAAGCACTGAGACAGTGGTAGAAGAAGTTTGAGTATGTTGTGACAAGCAGTGTTATAAGAAGACTACTTCTGACCATTGCGTTTTTGTGCAAAAGTTTGCTGATGATGATTTTACTTTTTTGCTTTATGTTGATAATTAATATACTTATTGATGGTAAGAATGCTTCAAGGTTTGACAGGTTGAAGCAGGAGTTGAACCAAGTCTTTTGCTATGAAAGACTTGGACCATCAAAGCAAATTCTTTATTGAAAATTACTCGAGATATAATTGCAAAAAAGATTTGATTGTCTCATGAGAGTTACATTATGAAAGTGCTCGAGAGGTTCAGAATAGATAAGGCTAAAGCAGTTAGGACTCCACTTGCTAACTATATCAAACTAAGTGTCAAGCAATGCCACTGTAACAAAGATGAGAAGAAAGAATGTATAAAGTCTCTTATGCTTCAGTGGTTGATAGTTTCATGTATGTTATAGTTTACACAAGGCCTAATATTTCTCATGTTGTGGGTGCTGTTAGTCATTTTTTCTTTCAAAACAAGGAAAAAAACCCTATAGGAAATAATGAAGTGGATTTTGAGATATCCTTGTGGAAGTTCTAGTATGAGACTTTGTTTCGGCAATGAAAACTGTAAATTAAAGGCTACACAGAATCAAATATGGTTGGAGATGTTGATTCAAGAAAGTCTACTTTTGGCTACTTGGTTACCTTTGCACGGGAAGCCGTTTTGTGGCAATATCGGTTACAGAGATGTGTTGCATTATTTACTACAAAAAGAGAGTTCATTGTTGCATTATTTACTACAAAAAGAGAGTTCATTGTTGCTACTGAAGCTTGCAAGGAGTTACTTTGGATGAAGAAATTCATCAAGTAACATAAGCATTCTCAAGAAAAGTATGTACTAATTTGTGATAGTCAAAGTGCAACTCATATTGGTTAGAAATAGAAATTATAATGAGGCTGCTATGTTGACAAAGACACTACTAAGATGGAAGTTTGAGGTCTGTTGTGCGCTTGCTAGAATGGCAAGCCGAATGATTGTTCCACATAGTTGGAAAGAGAATATTTGATGGGTTTAAGTATTATTGTTCCCTCCTATGTATCACACTTTAAGCCCATTGTTAGAGGCACATTAAAATTAAAAAATGACATACACTTTTATGTGAAAGAAATAGAGTTTCTAAGATAAGAGAGAGGGGGGAGCAAGCCAACTCTTGAGAAAGATAAAAGGGATTTTCGGTATAACATTTTCTGGCCGACCAGCTTCACCAAAATCACGATCTCAAAGTTGTCTTTGGTTGGATTTCGTTGAAATTTGGACTGGTGATTCCCAAGTCATAGTTCTAGATTCTAAATGGTGAAGCTTTTTTTTCCAACAGTCGAATTGTTGGAGAATATGAACATAACATTTTGGGTGATTTCAATACATTCTTATCTCATTTGTATCTTTGTTAAAGTTTAGTGATTCTTTGGCTGTATTACATCATATGTGACACTTAAAGACTCTCTTGTACTCATTCCTTAATAAAAACTTTGATTGCTAATATATTCATTTTTAAGAATATGGATAATATGTTTAGTACAAACTAAGATAGAAACTAAATTAATATTTTTAAGACGAAAGGAGTATAATTTTGTATTGGTATTCTCAATGCCACTGGCAAATTCTGTTAATTATTTTTCTGTTCAAAAAGATGTTTGGTTGTTTTCAGCTACATGGATTTTCATATGGGCGCACAAACCGGGTGAGATCAGAGGAGGTTGGAAAGGAGACAAAATATGAGGCCTCCAATCACGTCTCGCCACGTGTAAAAAAGTTCTTTTTTTTTAAAAAAAAAAAATTGAATGTGGTGGGACCACTGACAATGTTTTTTTACACGTGGCGGGACGTGATTGGATGCCTTATATTTTGCCTCCTTTCCAACCTCCTCGGATCTCACCCCCGCACAAACGTGTTTTTCTGTGTTAACTTTATTTCTGGTCGCAAACAACCAGAGATGAAGAGGATGTGTGACTAATTCTACACAGTTCACAGTCTATCATTTCAATCTTTCTTGATGGTTAATAAAACAAAGAATCATCGAATTAAGTGGGTTATATGATTTGTATTTTTGTATATACGATTAAAAAACCAACTATTAATATATCAAATAGGTGATGATTGGTCAATTCGAAACCACACAAACACGCTATTCGTATATCCCTTGTTTCTTTGTGCCGTCAAATAAAATAATGTTGAATATGATTCTTAAAACTAGGGTTTGACTCAAATTTGATTTCAAAATTTTGAGTGGATTCGATATGCGATTGAAAAGTTTAAGGTATCGAAAATAAATACAACATACACAGTTTAAGACGGTGTCCTTACTTTATCAATATTGCTTATGTGTGAATGAAAAATTAAAGCGAAAATGAGCTACTTGAATGCGGGAAAATTATATAACAAATGAAAATTTCTTTATCGAGCTTTAGATGCTTTTACTTCGTAGACGGTGGATGGTGTTTTCAAACCTCGACTTGCATATGAACACTTCAGAGAGAAAGGTAAGAAAGTCAACTGGGCCAAGATCGTTTGAGACTCAGCAGTGACTCTGAAATACTCTTTTACGACGTGGTTGTCCGGGCTGAACAGACTTCCCATCAAGGACAGACTTGTTTACCTCGATGATCATACATGCCAGTTCTGCTCAGCGGGACAAGAGACACTTCAACACCTCTTTTTCTCCTGCTCGGCCACCAGACATGTTTGGCTATGCACCTCGGCTTGGCTTGGTCTTCCGCGGACACTTAGTTCCATCCATAGATTGCTGACATGAAGCTCACGCAAACTTAAAGGAAAGACACTCATAGCCAAGACAACAAAAATTGCCTTGCCTGCTACAATGTACCACGTCTGGCAAGCGCGGAATAGATACAATTTTGAAGACACATAATTTGTATCAAGGGATGTAGTACATAGAATACGCATTCATGTGTACAGATTAATGTATAAGCTCTTCCCTCACATTTTAGACGTAGGCGTTGCTTCTATTGTTTAAAATAGCTTACATTACCGAATATTGTGGGTAGGTTGGGATGTCGACATGCAAGTAGACGAATGGGATCCTCTGACCCCCCCCCTCCCTGACCCCCTCCCAGACCGCCCAACACGTGTCCCTTTAAAAAAAATTATTTTTTTTGATTTTTCACCCAGGAGTCAAGAACATGCCCACTAAAACCCAAAACAATCTTATTCTCTCTCCTACAATCTTCTCCATCTTCTCTCTTTGCTGTGTGGCGCTTCGTCTCCGGATGGGATCAAGTGAGATTTGGGATTGTATTTCCAGCAACCTTTTGCAATGATCTTTTAGGTGTGGATATGTACAGAGAGTACAGAGAGAGAAGAAATTCAGAAAATACACAGCACTGCAGATAGACCTGCAACAAGAAGAAAAGCCAGAACCAAGATCTCTTTTTTCCATTAATTTTCTTTTGTCTCATCCCATGTTTTTCCCCCATAAAGCTATCAAAACAAACCAGTAGAAGACAACCTCATAAAGGGATCTAAAGCAACAGGTCTGGGAGAAATCAAGAAACTTTTGGGATTGTTACAATGGTTTTAGGATGGAGAAAGGCGTTTTGTACATCAATCAAAAAGGAAAAAGATCGAGATTCAAGTTCAACCCCAAAGCAAGAGAAAAGCAATCCAACTACTCCAAAATTGTCCAAATTTGGGTTATTTTCTTCCAGTTCTTCCACGCCGTCGACACCAAGATTGCAGTCTCAAACAGAAGAACAGAGAAGAAAAGTGAGGGAAGGTTTTTCTGCCTGAGAAGATTGCTCCGGTGGGATGGCCAGGGTTAGGCATAAATTTCCTCCCCGTGAGATTTGAGAATAAAGCAAAGAGAGAAGATGGAGAAGATGGAGAAGATTGTAGGAGAGAGAATAAGATTGTTTTGGGTTTTAGTGGGCACGTTCTTGACTCCCGGGTGAAAAATCAAAAAAATAATTTTTTTTAAAGGGACACGTGTCGGGCGGTCTGGGAGGGGGTCAGGGAGGGGGGGTCAGGGGATCCCATCCCGCAAGTAGAACTATTGTATGAGATACATCCCTTTGATATTTTGATATTCAGGTAATACAAATTTGCATTTCACCCCACAGAAAAAAAGAATTGAAGAAATTGACTTTCATATAAGATGTAAGGTTATTAGAAAGTCATTGGGACTTCGACGGGACTAAATATATTTACGTTGCTGGCTTAGAAGTAGCAGTTGATCGACATCTATGTGTTTTTAATACATGAGTATGGTTGCGTACATCCGACCCTTCCGTATCCTGCTATAGACGGGAGTCTCTAAAGCAATGAGATAATGTTTTTGTTGTTTGGTTTTGGTTCGAATTGTTCTTTCACATGATCAACCCAATCATATATTTGTAAACATGATTACAATATTAAAAAAATATATATTACCGCTCAGTTATCAATTACTAATATGTCTAATAGTGTTCTCTTAATTGGATTGAAATTTGCTTTGGGCAACTCAAATTAATGGTCCGCTCTGGAATTTTAAAAGCAGGGGCTCGAGCCTTTACCCTTGATACCGTTCAAGCAAAACAGTTTGTAATTTAGGTCTATATATTTCCTCATTTGCGTTATTTTTTTCCGGAGGAAAAATAAGAAAATGGTTCCGCAATATAGGTCACATTGATCGAACCATGTAAATATATACGTTGTTTTGTTTAGCGTCTTAATCTTGATTGTTCCTGCTCTGCCAATGCTCATTTATTACTATGATGTTTTCAAAGATTAATCATATACAATTGAAACATTGAAAGATAATTAAGCCAACCAAGTCTATTCCAAAACAAATAAACACTTTGATCAGTGATACCTCGTCATCTAGATGAGATCATATTAATATTAACACCGAAACATATCAGAATTCCAAAAGTAAACGTGTTTGGACGAAAATAGTACGAGAACAACAAGTAACCCATCGGAAGTCATTATGTTGCACCCATTTTTTAAAAAAGATTCATGAAAAGTACACTCCAATATTCATGTATTGGTGAGTGTCTTGTGGTGCATGTGAGTGCACAAGCTCCCGGCTCAAAGCAGCATGGACCTGATTGCCTCTATGTGAATGGCAACTTACCGCAACTTCACAATCATACTTTCAACCCTCACACGTGAATGATCATTGTCTCTCGACAATATATTGTTTGAAAAAAATGTGTTTGTCTGAATTTTGTCACAAAAAGAACATATCCTTTGACCATGAAGTCTCCATCATCTTAGACTTAATACAACAAAAACAACCATACCCAGTATATCTTAACTACAACACAAGCTATTGCTAGGGTTTAGAGAGGATGAGAGACAGACGAACAATACTCTCATCCCAAGGGATAGAGAGTTTACTTCCAGCGAAATCCTCCGGCTCTATATGTACATGCACCGATATCATAATAATAAGAATATGTACTAGTGAAGAGATTTTATTAAACATATACAAAAATCTTCCGATATTAAAATATTCATAATATTGAATATGACTTATCCACTATTTTGGTTTAACTTATCCACGATTGAATGCGTGTTTTAGTATTTGTATTGTCAAGGATTATTGAGGGGGCAAAACTATTCATATTTTATAGGGAACAGAAGTTTCCAAATAAATATGTATAATGCATATCTTGGTTGAAGTAGTTTCAAGTTTAGAGTTGTTTGATGTCATAGCTCAGTTAGTACTCGAATTGAGAAATTGCTCACAGAAAGGCGCATGTTCGAATCAGGATACACGAAGCGTGAGTGTTTTACTGCTGTATGGACCAGTAATGGTTATGCCATTGTATCCGATCCAATTGGGTTAGAATATTGTTGACCCAGTTTGCATGAGTTCCTGACAATGGCTTACCAACATAGGAGGACACTGAGCTCCTAATTTGCATCCTCCACAAAACTCATTAGAGCTGAGACGATGAAAGCTCACAGACCATGATATTGGCCTTTTGCTCCCGGAAGTTGAGAGTTGTATTACTATGATAATGTGTTTGGTGGATGGGGTCCATATTTCCTGATTTAGTACTTCACAAATATGGTAGTTTAAAGTACCAATCGTTTTGCTTTGGGTTGGTTTATGTTTCAGTCAAGTTTGGTACCTACCTTTAATGTTCTGTATTAGCTTCAGCCATGGAAGACGAAGGACAGGCTCTTCCTCGAAGTCAAAGACACATTTGGATTATGATGAATAAATCAAAATAATTTACTAAATTAGTTGTGCTTTTTATATTATGAAATAGTAATTGATCAAGACAGTTTGACGCAATTTTCTTTATGGCTCATAAGGAAACAATCTTTGTTTTGATAAGGCAAAAATATTCATCTGTTAGTCAACAACATATTTATGTTTAGGATGACCAACCCAAAGCACCTCTGCTCGGCCATACTGCATTTCAGATCAGCAAGGTATTGTTTAGCCAAGAGCACACACTCCCTATTGGAAATAGAAAGCAAATATTGCCAATGGTTTCACTTCGGCCTCAAGCTCCAACCTCGGTATATGCCTAAAACGGAGTGTACTCCACATCACTTCAGCCAGAACAAAGCAGGACTCCGTTCCACTTCTACATTTCGGCAAGCTTCTGCCAGGTGTCAAGTAGCGCTAGATTAAGTATAGAATCATCATTGCTGGACGGCCTACACATTGTAGATTCAGCTACTGACACAACCTCTCACAGGCAATTGTCCCATCGGACTACACTTCTGCAGCAGACAAGTCCGCCATCTTAGATATATCACAATCCCATCATTGGGCAGAGGGACTAACCTCATCAACCACCTATAAAATTCCTCTCTCTAGACGAAAAAAGGGAGAGGCAACTTTATTCAACTGAACTACATTTTCCTAACTCTCAGAGAGAGAATTGGGTCTACACATATCAACTGACCTTGAACGACCTTATTGGGGGAGAGATCTAAAAACAGGTTTATTCTAAACCCTTATTCTACCATAAAATGCTTACAAATATTCCCATAACTGACTTGAGCGTCGGAGAGTTTTCCCGGGGCAGCGCCCTGGGCATCTAACACTTCTTTTCCATCTCAGGTTCTTTTGACGGATCCAAATAAAGAGTTAACGTCATACCACAAGGATCACCTCTGATCCACTCGGTTAAGTTTTCGGCTTCATCAGATATGGTTGCGTACATCCGACTGTTGGAACCCGTAAAAAAAAGGGAGAAAAAAAGAAAAGGAAAGAAATAAAATAAAATAAAATAATAAATAAAATGTAGTGTGTGTGGTTGACGTGGATAAGGGATAAGGATGGTGAGAGATAATTTTGATATAAGATAAATTCAATTTTGAGTTTAAAATTTAGATTTCCCTAAATCAAATCCTAACCACCCTAAATTCTTCAATCTTTCAAACGTATCTTCATTCAATATTATAAACGACTTTTCCTTCCCTTCCCCATCAAAAAAAACTATCGACTTCCATCTGAGAGAAAAAAAAACGCTCGTGAAGCATAAGAAAGAAAAGGGAGAAGGAAAAAAAAAAAGGAAGTCCAGCCAAACATCGCCGAATTCAACCTTCCGATTAGCAAATACTCGTTTAACAGGTAGGTTACCTTCCCCTCTTCTCGGATTGCCCGCACCTCGTGTGTGAATCATACTTCCGGTTAACAACTCTTCAAGTTAACTGACGTAACAAATTTGAGGTCGTCTAGACCGTTGGTGAAGATCCGGCTTCATCAATTTTCATTGTTTAATATTATTGTTTAAATTATTTCCCCTAGATTAGGAAAGTTGGTCGAGTAATGAATATCTGTAGAATCAAATTTTTGGAAGAGTGAGAGTTGAATCGTTTTTTCTTTTGGTATAAAAATTAAAATCTGTGACTATCTGAGATTAACAGCAAGATCAAGTTGGTGCATCTTCCATTCTGGCAACGTGTGTCTTCAGATGGATGTTTTTGTTATGTTCTCTATTAGATCTTTTATTTTATTTAATTAAATCATGTATTAATTTAATGCGTGTGACGTAATGTATGTAATATTTGGTAATGTATGAAATATGTGACAGAAGATTCTATATCAGTAGATATGTAATGCTTTAACTTATCTATTGAGATTATGTTACATATATCAACTTGAAAATAATTGAATACGTATGATATGATTTTATTTCCTAGGTTAGAATTGGGAAATAGAAAATAACTTAAATTATACTGTCTTTTGGAAATACCTTTTTAACTTTTTTTTATTTCTTTCCAAAAGGAAAATGAAAAGAAATGTTTGGTCCTACAATATGGGGCTAGCGGTCTTCGCGTTAATGAAATTGGGGTCATTAGAAAAAAGAAAAACTAACATATTCCCAGTATATCCTAACGACATCAAAAACTATCGTTAGAATCTGAATAAGGTAAGAGGTCGACAAAAAATACCCTCATTCTAATGGATAGAGAGTTTACTCCCAGTAAGACATCGGCTCTATATATACCTGATGACACAATAATAGGTATATGGCGGTAGAGGAATTTAGTAAACACAAACAAAAATAAACTTATATTAAAATAGACATAACCGTGTATATAGATAAATATTGAAAGAAAAAAACAAATTGTGTCATGAGAAACGTGGAAATTGGGTGACTAATCAAACGTATGTGGCGAAGGCCCATGTGATTTTCAATTTATCATCGTTTTTTACATTTTCGTTCATTCTGGGCAAACTTCATTTACTTCATTTTTAAATGAACAAAATGATTGATTAGGTTAATTTGAGAAAAGATCATCGAGTTTATTTTTTGTCACATCTTTTAGTCTGTTCAATAAGATCATGACACATATATTACTATTTATCAATTTTATATGTAACATATTATTATTAGATGGATTAGAAGATATGACCTAAGAAGTTATACGTGATCTTCTCCTGGTTAATTTATCATATATGTTATCATCTTTTCTGGTTTTTCAAAGATATCCACCGTCGACAATTATCACTAATCATTTTCGATACGTAGAGGTATGTATTCGGGCCATATATGCTATCATTGTAACCAGAAACTAGAGACGACGACAACAACAACAACCACCATATCCAGTATATCGCAACGACATCAAAAACTATCGTGAGGGGGTCTGGAGAGGATGAGAGGAAGACAAATAACACCTCCATCCAAGAGATAGAGAGTTTGTTTCCAGTGAGACTTTCATATCGGGAGCTTCGTATTTGTATTTATTGAATTTTCTCACTAACACACTAGCACATCATATTCCTATTATTATGTCATGTATACAGGTACATCTAGAGCCGAGTGTATCACTGGAAGCAAACTCTCTACCCTTGAGATAGAGGTATTGTTTGACTGCCGCTCATCCTCCCCATACCTTAACGATAGTTTTGCTGCTGTTGAGATATACTGTGTCTGATTGGTTGGTAACTTCTCAGAATTAAAATGTGATGGTTGTAAATTTCCAGAAATATTATTTGTTATTACCAAAAGTCCATTTTTCCATTAAAAATTTTCTCATATTACAGATTGAAGTATAGGTTAGCTTATTAAACTACCGTCTAGAATGCGATTATAATATGTTTTACATCATATTTAGGTGTATTCTATTTAAATCTTCTAGCTCAATAAGTTGCTGCAGTAAACCTAGTTAAACTCATTTTAATATTTTATTCCTTATAATGTACTCTCTTCTTTGAGACACTTACAGTTTACTCTTTAGGATAATATGTTTAATACATAGTGTCATTATTTTATGTAAATTTTAGTTTTTATGATACTTGTCAAGAGCCTGTTGCTTGAAATTTTTCCGAATTTTGTTGTGAAAAATTTCCTAACATTCGAATCCCTTTCAAAATACAAACAAAGAGAGGCTAAAACTTTATTATAAGCCATGTTTTTATTATAATCGTGATACCATCATAAAAATTATCAGAAAACATAGTTGAAGGATTTATCAATCGAATGCGCAGACATGATTAAGCTCATAGTAACTTGGCTTGAATCATTTTTAAATTTTTTTTTTTGATGAAGAATCTTATTTTTAAGCTAAGCTAAATTCATATTAGCTTGGATTAAATTATGCTTGATGAAAGATAATTCAAAGCAAATCATCTAAGTTGGTAGTTTAGTCCATCTAAGTTTAAGTGGGCTTAAACGTAAATCAATCTTGATCATCATTCAGAGGCCGCTAGTCAAATTTTGACAAGTGGATTTAGTAGTTTAGATACGGTTTAGATCTGGAGCGGTAATTGGTGATGCCAAATAAGAGGCCGCCAATCAACAACTGACACATGCATTAATTATGCAATTTTTTTTTAAAAAAGCTGTCAAACCGTTAGGGCTGTAAATGAACCAAGTCGTTCGGTTGTTCGGTTCGTTTGGCTCGAGCTCGGTTTCGAGCTCGATTTCGAGTAAAAGGTTAATGAACAGAGCTTGAACACCTTTTTTCTGTTCGAATTCGGTAAGTTGCACCGTTCGTTTAAGATGCTCGGTTCGTTAATGTTGTTCGTGAGTTAAACGAACCAAGTTTGAACAATTAAATATGTGCGTTTAAATAAACGAACAAGCTCTGCTCGTTCGCTAAGTTAAATAAACCGAGTTTGAACAACGAAATGCTCGGCTCGTTCGGCTCGTATACAACCCTATAAACCGTTGACTAACAGGCCATGTGGCGGCGGTTAATTGGCGGACTTTTATTTGACCTTACCAATTGCCTACTCATATCTGAACCGGTTTAGATGACTCAACCCACCAAGGAATGTGCAGGGACCACGCTTATACATACGGCTTACCTGTGCAGCCACCAACCACCATCCCTTTCACATTTTACAATTTTCCCTCTACCAACAACCAAGTCCAGAAATAATAATAAAAGTAAAAGAGAAAAATAAAAATAAAAAGAGGTACCACTGACCAATTGCATGGGTCCTGCCGATCCCTTAATTGAGATAGGAATATTGTGATTTTGGCTTAATTAAATTTAACCTTTCACTTGATAATCGATATAAATGGCTCTTGTATCAATAAAATATAGTATATGCATAACTAATTTCCCCACCTCACCTTAGACAAGTATTATTATTTTCTGTTTTATAAGATACTAGTGTTAACAATAAAATAAATACAAATTAAAATATTAAAGGAACTTTTCTTTAATACGATAGGAAAACTCAACCTAAATGGTGCATAAAGAATATGTTATTTAACCACTAAATTTAAAGACTTTTTGTATTATAGAACATTTCAAGCAATAATTATATAAAACATGATACTCACTCTCTAAACATAGATTTTTTTTGTATTAAAACTATAAGAAAATTTCAGACAATAATTTTTATTATTGTATGGTAAAGCTTTATTTGTTTCTTTCGCTCGACGTGGTAAATAAATCAGAACTTCAAATGTTTTTATTGTCTCATTATTTGAACGTGTTTTAGACATTATGTAAATCGATAAATATGTATCGAATAGATTGTAGTTAAGATGTCCATACATTCAGAGTTCGAATCCGAACCCACCATAGTATTAAATAAAATCGAAATTCGTAAGATCTCATCTAATCTAGAAAGTCGTCGTTTTTATTTACATCCTCCACACATAGTCGTTGAGGCTGAGACGATGAAGTCCGGAGGAGATTTCAATTTTTGATCCAAATAAAATCGGAATTTGTACCTATCCTAACGTTTTTGTAAACATTGGTAAAGTGGACTTTTCAGATGCTCTTCAGAGCGAAAATTAAATAATTATATATAAATAGCAGAAGAGACGGAGAGAAAATGGTAGTTGAATTGAAGACACGAGGCCCCAGTGGACAATGGCTTCATCCATATGCAGCAAGCCATTTCTCGGAGCTCCGTCGTCCGACGGGTCAACGTTCCTAGGATCTCGCCAATCTTCCTCCAGTTTCTTCAGCTCCAATTTCCAAATCGCCACTCGTCTTTCTTTCAAACGCTTTGGTCAGTTCCAATCCTTTCCATTTTCATAAAAAAAAGTAGGTGTTTTATGTGGACTTCTGTTGGCGTTGAATTTAATTGTTTGGTTTAGTCTAGGTGCACTAGATTATCTGCGAATCAGTGCAAAGGCTCGAATGCTAAATTATTTATCTAATTAGTATAAATATTGTTAGGGGAAATATGGATTTATATAAAAGAAGTTTTTACTTTTTATGTGCTTGTGAATATGGAATTGGTTGGTAATAGAAAGAATTGTTTGCTATTTAATGAAATATGATCACAAGAAAGCAGGTGTATGAAGTGGAATTTTTCTAGCTTGGATCAACTTCTGATATTTCCAGCGGGTGTTTTTGTTTTCCCCCCCTTTTTTAAAGAAGATTCTTAGCTAGTTTGTGCTTTTTCAGAGGTACAGGCTTCTGGTAGCACATTTGGCACTTACTTTCGTGTTACCACATTTGGAGAATCTCATGGTGGCGGAGTTGGTTGTGTTATCGATGGATGCCCCCCTCGGATTCCCCTCTCTGAAGCTGATATACAAGTAGATCTTGATAGAAGGTACTGCCTCTAGATATTGTAGCTTCTTCCTTATTTTGGTATTAGGCCAAGGTCTCGAGGTTGTCAAGTCACTGCATGAATGTGTTTTAGTGTTGAACCAATTTTCAGTTTTGAAAGCATGGCTATATTTGCTCAAAGTATTTTCTTTCTTTTACTATTTTTTAGGAGGCCAGGTCAAAGCCGTATTACAACTCCTAGGAAGGAGACCGATACATGTAGAATAGCGTCTGGTGTCGCTGAAGGTAATTCTTTTATCGGCTCTTCTCCTTTCCTCTGGTTATGGGGTTTTTTATGTTCTTCTAGCATGTTACTTAGATTTGATGCATTAAGTGCAGGTGTGACTACTGGAACCCCGATCAAGATAGAAGTACCCAACACTGATCAAAGAGGACATGTATGTATGTCTATTTATACTTTAAATTCTTGCGCTGAGATTGCTTTGTGTTACTAGCTGCTCAGAAACTATCAAAGGAGACATAATTGAGACGAGTAATCTGCATCTGCTACCCAGTTATCTATTTTGATATTGCTCGGTATCAGCTTGGAATTCTGATTCTGATTGAGCCATATCAAGGACTTGTAAACCTGATTATGTTATAGCAACTAAACTCTCCCTAAGATTCTGAGTAGAAAAAAGTTGCTTATGATATCCCACTTTGGTTGTACACGTGCACCTGGGTTTGTTACATTTAATGGACTAATATTCTCTCAAATATTAAGTTTTTATGGTGTCTTAGTTTGGATGGAGCGCATGGCCAGTTGCATCAATTGAATGTTTTACGTCCTCAAGTCTTGTAGTGTTCTTTGTTTCTAACTAATTCTTGTAGTGTTTGTGTTACATAAGTTCAATAAGTCGATGATAATGAATTGACTTAGCATCACTTTAGATGATACTTAGCATTTTTGGCCCTTCTTATTGTACTAATATGAAAAGTTAGGAATTAGGCTTGCAATGGTACAATTGAATGGCAATATATAATGTTTAACTTTTGCCTCATTTGTTAAAAGAAGGCTCCCTTAAGATGATAGATGAAGGGCTATTGCCACCGTTAAATCTCGCATTTCACCTCTTCTGCATTACAGTCCATCCTTAAATTTTAGTTGGAAGTCATGAAGTGCGATAAAACAAAAAAGAGGAAGAAAGAAAGAGAGCAGGAAAAATGTGGTGGCAATAGTCGCACCCATGCTGAAATGGCTACTTCATTATGTTCTTATATAACGATCACTTTTGTTGTCGGTGGGATATACTGGGTATGATTGTTGTTATATTTTGTTCTTATATAGCATGCCACTTTTTTTTTGGGACGAGGTGTTACAACTAGCCAAAAGGAAACATTTTGTGTTGTTAGACGATAGTATTCTCTGATCCATGTTGTGAAGCATTGAGAAAGTAACAAGTCATGTTGTATGGTATAAATGGATGAAAATGACTAGTATATAAGTAACCCAAGTGGAAGATTGGTCAACCATTTTTGGATAAATAAGTACGATTTTTAGACGATATTAGATGCTACTAGGTCTGTAATAGGATCAGTGGGTCGATGTTTTAGGGTATTGCACAATTGTACTAAAATGGACGACCAAATTTGAACTAAAAGTCATGTTACGGAAGTCACCTCTAGGACCTGCTTTGGTTGATCATTGGTTGGGCCCAGCATTAATGCTGACCCATTAAGAGAGGACTGTAATACATCTTATTTCATACCAATAATAAGGGAGAATGTAACGGTAAATGACAATGGGGATAAGTAGCTAATATCAGTTTTAGTGGCCTGAAAGGTTGGCATTAACTGATGTCAGGTATCAGGTTGCATCCCTGGACACAAGTTTTAGGTATTACTGTATTGCGCATCTGCCTGCTTGTCTTTTATTCTTTCACCATTTAAATGATGTTTTGGTCTTTACATGGTATCTAAGCGCTTATTTTTTCCGTGACATGATTTTCAGGACTATAGTGAGATGTCATTGGCTTATAGGCCTTCCCATGCAGATTTTGTCTATGATGACAAGTATGGGGTTAGATCAATCCAGGTAATGATTCTCGCACATAGCATAGCTGTTTTGGCTCCAAGACTTTTGAATATGACTCTTTACAAATGCTTCTTCGCGTAATAGTCAATGCTAAAATTTTCATGCAGGGAGGTGGTAGATCTTCTGCAAGAGAGACCATCGGGAGAGTTGCTGCGGGAGCTATTGCTAAGAAAATTCTTAGACTGAAATCAGAAACAGAGGTATGTTTGCTGTGGTGCACTTTTGTTTTCCATGATTCTTTTTCCTTTTCCTTTATGCATTTCTTTTAGAAAACCCTTAATAGGCTTCTGATTGTTTTTGTGCAAGTGCTTCATGAATTCTGTTTGGCGTTACTCTTGCATGAGCTTGTGGTTCTTTTGCTGTCCTTTGAACATGTGTATTAGTCGTGAATTGTCTGATTTTGAGCTTGAACTTTTGGAGAATGTACACAGGTTACTGAATTTTGCTCAAATTTACTGTAAGAGGTTTGTCGCTGAAAACAAATTGTAAAAAAAGAAAAAAAAAAGAAGGAATAGATGATAGAATGAATCGAAAAAAGAATGGAGCAAATCATGAATGATTTGTGTTTGTTGAAATGAACATGTTCTTTTTTTTAAAAAAAAAAACGATTGAGCATTACACATTTTCAACTTTGCTTTGACACTTCTTCAATTCTTTTTTTGTGATATACATCAGTTGTTAAGAGACTAAATCTGTCTACTTCTCTAAAGGAGGAATTCTGATTGACTCCCGGGAGCTTATCTTATTGTTTGTTGAAATGAACATGTTTTTTTTTTTTTTTTTTTTTT
>AP025054.1:5181481-5255939 GCA_036186865.1 Eustoma russellianum
TTTTTTTTTTTTTTTTTTTTCTTAAATGCGATTGTGAGCATTTCCACATTTTCAAATTTTGTTTGACACTTCGATTCTTTTTTGTGATATCCATCACTTGATGAGATACTAAATCTGTCCACTTCTCTGAAGAAGGAATTTTGTTGACTCAGGGGAGCTCATCTTATTTCTCTAATCATCAATGCTGCAGGTTTTTGCTTATGTTTCTCAAGTTCATGGGGTTGTACTTCCTCAGGGTTTGGTAGATCATGAGACCGTCACTCTTGATCAGGTGGGTTTGACTATCTTCCACCAGTTTTATCTATTAGCATAGATAATTTAATCTTAATCCATTTGATGGGATTGATCATCCATATTAACTATTCTTGAATGCCATGTGCATAGGCATCATTTATTTTTATTTTTTTATTTTTCTGGTATTTCCTTGAACACTACTATGTAATCTGTCATAGTTTCTGTTTAATCTTCGGAAAAGTAGTATCTTAAAATTTATTATTTTTCTTTGGTATCTAGATGACAATTTTTTTTTATATATTTAGAATAAGCATTCAATACATCCAAGTGCACCAACCTATCCTAGAGTAATGTACAAGGTAAAGTAAAATAAAAGAGAAGCTACTAAATTGAAATAGATAGACTTTCTGCCTGAACTCAAGGTAATTTCCAAATCAACATGCATCTCCTAACTTTCTGCCAATTAGATTCTTGGAGTAGTTAGGATCATACCAAACATCTCTGCTGCAAGGATGCTGTTGTATGCATAGTCTCTGGCTCCTTCTTTTCTAAATTTAGCAGACAACCAATCATGTTCCAGTTGAATGCAGCTTACGCATGTTTAGAGTATGGCAATTACCCATGTTAGAACAGAGCGCGTTTAGCGTCTCTGCCATTACTTTGCTCGCCTCTTTTTGCCTGCTGCCTGTCTGCCACGCCAGAGGTGGCTTCTTCATCTGACCGCCTTTCTGGCCACTGGCCACCATTGACCACTTTCTGCTACCGCATTTCTGCCCTTTCAGTCTTGCCACCACTGCTCTAACTGCTGTCAGCCTGCCTGCTGCCGGACATCCGCTTCCACCGCCACGGTGGTGGTCACCGGCTACTCCTCTTTTGTCTCAACTCGTGCAGATCTATGTCGATTTGGGACGTTCTTTGTATCTGTTTGCACCAATTGTTTTAAATCTGATAATTTCTGTCTTATTTATCTTCTGTCCTTGCCGCCATTTGTTGGCCCACCACCTCGCCATCGTCGCCAAGGACGCTGCTGCCGGAACCCTTGTTTGCCTCTTCTAATCCGATCTGGTCTTCTTTGCTCTTATGTCGACTAGATAGTTTACGACTTATCTTCACTGATCTGCTCTGTTGAAGCCGCACCTGCCACCGCGATAGCCGTCTCCATCACCGTCTGTTACAACCTTACCTGTGGGTTGTTTATTGTCTTGACCTGCATTTTAATCTTTTGTCATGAGTAATTCAAAATCTATGGTGAATACTTGTACCTGTTACTGCATCCTACTACAACTCTCTCTTGTTATTATTCCCTTGTTGCTATGCTGTTTTCTGGTACTTTGCTAGCTGCCACCGCCACTGCTCGCTGCCTTCGTCACTGCTCGCAAGTGTCTGACTTTCTACACCTACTACTATTGCCACTGCTACTGCCATCAATTGTCTGCTGCCTGCTGTTGTATATATCCTATTACGACACTCCGGGGGGGGGGGGGGGGGGAAGTGTTTAGTATATAAGTTACTGTCTGCTCTTCCAGTACTGTTGGCCACTGTTGTTAGTCTAGTTTTTTGTGTCTAGTATGATTGTTAGTTTCCTTCTTTTCAGAGTGAGTCTTGTCGGTTTGAGCAAGCTGGGCATGTATATACTCCAGCTTGAGGCGATTGTTGGGAAATAAATTAGTGTTTGTTATCCCACATGGGTAACTTTGGTATTGTGTATTGTACTTGGTGACTATAAATACGCTAGCCTGCTCATTGTTTGGAGGATGTCAATTACCCAATTTCTATGTTATCTAACAAAAACCTCATAGCAGATGTCGATACCTTGTGCTTAAAGTCCAAACTATGTGAGACTTGCTACTGGAGCTCAATAATGCTTCTTAATGATAAAAGATGTTGGGCGAGGAGCTTATGTATCATTTGCCAATGCTTTCTAGTCTTAGCAGTAGTTTCACTCTGACTTCTACCCTTCTTATGTAAGTAAAGTATTTATAGATGAATAGGCTGAGACTTTACAAGAGATACAATAGACAGATGTTTCTATCCTAGCCCCAAAACCACCTTAGCCTTCGCGACTACCAACTTTAACAAAATTCTTTGATCTATACAAAGGCTCACATCTCCCAATTATTTTTGTTCTTTCTAATACCCAGCTAGTTCATACATCTTAACAGTGTCTAGAAGCTCTTAAGTCGTGATGATAGAATTCTAGCTGGCACGGTTGTGATATCTTTGGTTTCTTTAAAACCATATGACAGGGGCACAGTCATCTATGCTTACGAGCAACATTTCCTTCTGAAATATTTATTTCTGCTGGTACCCTGCTATCCATTCTAACGTGTGCTCCAGATAATTAGCCTTCAAATCTTACTGGACTTCCTTAAGATTTTTATGTCAAATCCCATTAGAGAAGGAGCATGAGAGGAATAGAAGCTTAAAGGCTTCCTGGTCATGTCCATGCAGCATGAATTGTTATCTTGAATGATACCCCATTTCTTCAAATTGTACCCAACGGGACTTTCTTAATTTTTCTCCTTTTACTGTCATGGGTAAGTTGTAGCCTGGGGTGCAGAGAATCGCTTTGTTGTCATTATTACCATATAATCTTCTTTCCTTGTAGCCTAAGGATCTTGTTCTTGCATGTGGATCTTTGCATCTACTATGAAAGAAGGCTTGAGTTCCTAGCTTTTGAATTTAACCATTCTACCATGGAGTTCTTGGTGACTGTTTCTTCTACTAAGTCTTAGAGAAGTTCCATCCGGATCCTTAACCGGACCTGCTGCACGTCTTTCACCTTCAGTATGGTCAGCATAACCTTCTCTGCATGCCTGCTCGAAGTGTTGTTTCAGCCCCTTGGCTGGTGTTTCAGAGTCTTCATAGTATTACTGTCTTCATTTTCCATGCACAGTTTTCAAGGCCCTGGTTAGGGAGAGGAGGGTTTAATTAACATTGTATCAGCTTCAAGGACTTAGAACCTAGTTGGATACTTCCTGAATGGTCAAAACTGCATGGAAATGTCCTGTTATCAGTGGAATCTGGAAATTTTCAGCTTCCATGCCTCGTCTAAGATTTATTATATTTTTCTGTCTATTATTGCCTTATCCTGTCCAAGTGAATTGGACGCCTTTGGAAGCTAGCTGATTATGATTATATCCTTCATTTCCTTGTTCTTATGTTTTTGAGGAAATTAAGCAGCAAAAATATGATGTTAAAGTTGTGGAGAAGAAACTTGGGAGAATATTGTAGGTGGTGAACTCTAACTATGGAGGGAAAGGAAAAGTTCACTTGCAAGGGAAAACTGGGAAAGAGTCCTGAACCTTAAAATGATCGTCTGTTGCCCTTTCAGTGTAACAGAGTGCACGTAGTGATGTGAAGGTGTGCTGTAAAATCTTGCACTAGCTAAATAGTTGTACAACCATGGTCCTTAACAACTGAAGCTACAAGACCATGGCTATTACTTCATTGTTCATGAATTGTTTCGTGTAATGGAGGTTTTAAGTTGAATTCATTGCTGTGTTTGGACTTTAAGCATGCGTTACTTAATCTGTATTCAGTTTCTCAACTTTCTCTAAATGTCCTTAATCTGATACCAGATAGAAAGCAACATTGTGCGGTGTCCCAATCCAGAGTATGCAGAAAAGATGATAGCTGCCATAGATGCGATCAGAGTAAGAGGGAATTCAGTTGGTGGTGTCGTCACTTGCTTTGCTCGAAAAGTTCCACGAGTACGTCTTCTCATGTTGAAAATTTTTGAAGTTCTCATTTCAATTTGGAAGTTGAATATGTCAGTAGCTAATTGTTTTTCAACTTCATGGTTAGGGTCTTGGCTCACCGGTCTTTGATAAACTTGAAGCGGAGCTTGCTAAAGCAGTTATGTCATTACCAGCGACAAAGGGATTTGAGATTGGAAGTGGGTTTTCAGGTTTGATTCAGTCTTCTCTTATCCTCCCATATGTGCGTGTTTAAGAGAAACTGTGGTTTCAGCCGCGGATAGGGAAATTACTAATATTTGATGCAAGTGCCTAATAAGTATTGGAACTTTATTTCCCTATTTAACTTGTTCTCCGGAATCTTGACAGGTACCTTCATGACTGGCAGCGAACATAACGATGAGTTCTATGTAGATGAGGATGGGCAGATCAGGACGAGAACCAATCGATCAGGAGGGATACAGGTGATCAAATTTGATTCTGAAAAGTATCCAAGTTGGTTGAAGTGATTTAAACTCTTTGTCCTCCGTAGATCTTCACAAATATTCGTTCATATGTGATTGTGTTCATGTATTTGGTAGATATGCGTATGATATATCAGTTGGAGTTAAATTGTATACAAGTCCTATATGCATCATTTTTGTGCTTTCTTGATTCGTTGTTCTGTACAGGGAGGAATATCAAATGGAGAAATCATTAACATGAGAATAGCTTTTAAGCCAACTTCTACAATAGCTGTAAGTTTCTCGCTCTATCTATGGTCTATAAAATGTGTCTCTGTTGCGTTTTTGTGTGATCAACTGCTGACCATGGGCCACAGCTGTATGGAAGTTATAGGTTTAATATTATCCTAAACATGGGTTTCTATTAAAACTTGAGCTCAAGGCTAGGTCATCAAGTTTGCCTGGCTAATAGAAGTTCAAAATTAAGAACTGGTGCGGATATTTGCTAAGACTGGGCTGAGATGTACTCAGCTTCAGTTATTGTAACTTGTCTTCTATTAGTTTGATACTTCAATTACCTGAAAAGAACACAACTTGCTGGTTAACTCCTCTTTCCATAACGCAAGTCTCTTGTTTTCCTATTTGCTCATTATGATGGCATTTTCATTTTTTCCTCTTATTATGTCCACTTTTTTCTCACTTAGTGCAAATTATTTATCAGTGTATTACACCTTTACCTTTTCTCCTTTATGGTTATTTTTTATGTAATGAGTTTGAACCTAAATGAAGAAGACAATACTCCTGTTTTTGGAAATAAAAAATAAGGGCGCAACACCTTTTGCATATGCATGTGAGATCAGGTGTTAAAATACTCAAACTAATGTTCAGCATGATAAGGGTGACAATTTTATTCTACTTATTGGATATGTCCAATAACATTACCTTACTATCTTAGAGGCTCCTACCTATGACGAGGTAAGGGGGTCAGATGTATGCAACCTTATCCGTATGTTGAAACACACAGAGGTTGTCTCCGGATGACACATGATGAAAATTGCTTCAAATATTGTGTCGATTGACTGCTACTTCACAATACAAGAAGCGCATCCAATTTAGTGAGTCATTTTGGAATATGATGGAATAAAACATAATGACTCACTGAATTGATTGCACTTCTTCTATTGTAAAGTACCTGTCTGTCGATGCAATACTTGACGCAATTTTCATAAAGGTTATCTGGGAACAACCTCTATGTGTTTCAACACGTGTAAGGTTGTGTATATGCGACCTCGCCTTACCCCGACATATGCAGAAGCCTCTAATGCAATGGGAGTAGTGTTGTTGTATTGAATATGTTCATCCTTACATACGTTTAACCTTGCGTGTTTAATAATTTGTGGGTACTGGAAAGATGTGATTATATTCATGAAGATACAGTTAGGAAGCAAGTAGGGTAGTATCTCACACACAACCATATTTTTCTGTTGTTTTAAAAGCTCTCGTCTATGGCAGGGTAAGTGAAGATCGGATGTACGTTACCTTACCTATGTGTCGGAAACACACAGAGTTTGTTACCAGATGACCCATAATGAAAATTGCGTCAAGTATTGTATCGATCGACTGCTACTTCATATTATAAGAAGCACATACAATTTAATGAGTCATTTTACTTTATTCCTTTGTATTCCAAAATCAAAGATGAGTGTGTTATTGACTTGATTGGAAATGGAAAGAGGTAGTATTTCACACACGCATTGTTAAATTTTTGTGTCAACTCTGACCTTGAAGTTTTGTTCAATTTTAAGCAACAAATAATGGCCTAATCCGCTGAAAGTTTGTGATAGGAATTGTTCACAGAATTGTGCATGTAATAGCTACATTGCATGATAAACCGCTGAAAGTTTCGATGCTTACTTTGAGGTTGATGGTCTTTCATGGCTCACTTTGTTAATATAGCATGTCGCAGGGGAAAAAAAGGTTTTAGGGTCAAATTGACATTTTTAGGCAAGTACGTATCTATGTGTGTATGCGTATATTCATAGACGTATAAATAGATATGTGCAAGGCAAATTGGACAATATTCCAGTCTAATGACCCCTTTGGCTCTATCTTTAGTTCTTGGTCCCCAATAATGGAGACCACTGCATCAGTTCAGGCAAAAGTTGGGGTAAGGGGTACAGTTGTGCGCCTGGTATTGAACAATCGTGTAGTTGGAAAATAAACTGCTCTTCTATCAGCGAGAGCAGTTTAGTGACGGTGTCATTAAGTCCATTGGAGATAAAAAGAGGCAGTATTGCACACAAGCATTGTTAAATTTTTGTGTCAACTCTGACCTTGAAGTTTTGTTCAATTTTAAGCAGTAAATGATGGCCTAAACCAGTCAAATGACATATCAAAAGAACCCCTAGCCTCAATGTGTCACATAACCTATAGCTTGACTTTGATATTCTTTTGCCAAACATTTTTATCATAGTTTTTGAGAATATTATTGCGATAGAATTGTTCACAGAACTGCACATGTTATGGCTACATTGCATGATAATCCGCTGAAAGTTTGGATGCTTGCTTTGAGGTTGATGGTCTTTCATGGCGCACTTTGTTAATATAGCATGTCGCGGGAGAAAAAGGGTTTAAGGTCAAATTGACATTTTTAGGCAAGTACACATCTGTGTATGCGATATATTTGTAGACATATAGATAGAAATCTTTAAGGCAAATTGGACAATATTCCAATCTAATGACCCTTTTGTCTCTATCTTTAGTTCTTGATCCCCAATAATGGAGACCACAGCATCTGTTCAGGCAAAAGTTGGGGTAAGGGGTACAGTTGTGCGGCTGGTATTGAACAATCATATAGTTGGAAAGTAAACTGCCGTTCTATCACCGAGAGAGTCAGAAAGCTTGTAAATCATCTATATCGAGTCAAAGTTCGGATGGGATTAAGTGAACGGGGTCGAGATGATAAAAGAAGCAATTTGAGATCTAGAAAAAGTATAGGTGCTGGAGCACAGGGTTTAGTAAATGATTTCGGCTTATCTTTCCCATGGTTATCTTATTCATTTAAGAGAAATAATATGCCTGGTCTCTTCATTGCTCTGTCTTTGGCGTGTATCTTTCTTGACTGAAAGAGGGAATCATGTTTCGTGTGTAATTATATGAATGTATGGGGATGTTGTGGATAACTGTGATTAAATTACAACAGTTCTTGTAATCTTTTATGACGGTCTTAGTCTTGCGGAACGTTTCGATATGTTTATGGCATCTTGCGTAGTTTCTGTCATCTTGCGTAGTTTCTGTCTTATTTGCTTGACTAACTGATATCTGTTGTTAAACGCTTTTGCAGAGGAAGCAAAATACAGTAACTAGAGACAGACATGAAACGGAGCTTATAGCTCGTGGGCGCCATGATCCTTGCGTTGTTCCACGAGGTACATCTTTTTGAGCAATTGAATTATTTAGATATCATCCTTCATCTTATTCCATTCCTTCAATGGATGCCGTCCATTGCATATTTCTTTTATACGTCAGACTCTAGACTACCTCTGGATTCGGGAATTGTATTACATAGTGCGATACTTTCCATTTCCAGTGAAGTTAATAACACACTCTTTCTTGACTTTGGAATATGATGGAATAAAGCAAAATGACTCACTAAATGGATGCGCTTCTTATATTGTGAAGTAGCAGTTAATCGACATAGTTTGACGCAATTTTCATTATGGGTCATCGGGAAACAACCTTTGTGTGTTTCTAACACATGGGTATGGTTGTGTACATCCGAACCCCCATACCTCGTTATAGGCGGGAGACTCTAAGGCAATAGAGTAATGTTGTTGTATTACATAGTACGATAATGAACTAGTTGTTACCCTTTTAAGACTATAACACACAGCACATTGTCATCTTTCCTATATGATGATACATTGATTTGATTATGCAGCTGTTCCAATGGTGGAGGCTATGGTTGCTCTTGTACTAGTTGATCAACTAATGGCGCAGCATGCGCAGTGTATGCTATTTCCCCTAAACCCTGCACTACAAGAACCTCGAAAGCTCGAGCCCGAGCCCGAGCCGGTTCAGCTCTGAAGCGGGTTTATGGTTGTGGTACCTTTTGTATAATTTGTTTATGATAAATGTTTATGCACTTACCGGTGCGCTGTTGTAATTTGCCCAGGAATGTGTTCTTTCAAACTTGAATAATAAGTGCAATGGTTCTTCGAGAAAGAACTTCAAGTATGATAACTTTCTCATCTGACTTTATGGTTACGAGTTAGAATTCTGGAAACTACATATTGGAATATATATTCTTCTTTGTGAGTTACATATTGGAATATTAAAGAGAAAATACTGAGGTTTAATTTATCGTATGATGCTAATGAGCTAATGTTGTCTTACGCAATCAAATGATGTTGTCTGAATATTACTGGGTTGTAATTGTCAGAGCTAATTTTAGTTTAGTCTTGAATTTGTTGTCTACTGATTTGCTTAGTTGGTCTGCATCATCAAATAAAAAGATAAATACTGTTACGTGTTCATGATTTACATTTTTATGAAGCTTTTTGAGACTGGAGCGGTGAAAGCTTTCGGAATCATGTATGACATTTTGCATTCACTGCCTCCAAAACAAAACAAACCATGATATTGGCTCAGAACTATGATATCTGCAGAGGGGGAGGTATTCCCATACTGAGGGGTGAAAAAAATTTAATTGCACTGTGGCCATTAACTAGTTGTTTATTCCATATACAAAAAGTTGGAATATAAAAAGGCAATTTTTTGACCCATTAGGTTTTCGTGTTTGCCCAGAGTCCAAGAAAGGGCCGGATCGTTTTATGATATGATGTATACATACCTTACACCTTGTGCAAAAAGATATTTCTGCGGCTCGATTATGTGACCTTAAGGTTATAAAACACGAGTCTTATATCTCAACATGTGTCGCCAATTTCCTAAATTGTAGGTACCCATGTTTGTTGACCTTAAGGTAGTACAGGTAACTATAAGAACAAAGATATGCTCCTAAAAGGTTTATCAAATAATTGTGCCACGTAATAAAATAAACATAAGAAAAAAAAAAGAACTCTATATTTAACACCTCTAGAATTGAACTTTAGAACTGGAACCCAGATATCCACTTCCCAGTTTTTCTTTTCTTTTGATGGTAACTAAAATGTTGAAAAACAAACTGAATTTAATTCCATATGACCACATTTCATGTTATGATTCCAAGTCTTGCATTAGAGCTGGGGATCTCTTCTCTATCCTTTGGGATAAAGGTATTGTTTGTCTGTCTCTCACCCTTTCTAGATCCTAACGATAGCTTTTGTGTTGTTAGGATATACTAGATACGGTTGTTGTATTCCAAGTCTTGCATTGAGACTTTTCTTCATAGATTCTATTTAATTCTTAGGCTCAAGAATTAATTGGATGTTGATTTTACATCGCCCAACCCAAGTTGACCAGCCTTGATCCAAACCTAGCAAAGAGATGAAAATTGAACCCAATTCTAACTTATTGTATGTTTGTTTAGGCAACAAAAGTTAGAATTTCAAGAGAATCATTTGAAGGTGTATGTTTATTTCTTAAGAATTAAAGTTTATATTGAATGAATTCGAAATAATTCTTTTTCCATTTCTTAAACATATCCAAATCCATGTCATTCCAGTACAATCAGATGGACAATCTTTTAGCATAATGCACAATTTTCTTTTCTTAATTATCTTCCTTCTGTTCCAACTTGTGTCAGGCCAAAATAAAACACCAAAAACATGAAAGTCACCTGATGCCATAATCGTCGACGTCTTCAATCTGGAAGTCTGATAGAGAGACGAACATTTTTTGGAAAAGAGCCTTCTAGTTTATACCTACCGAAGTATTTGATTGATTAGATTGATGTAATATCACATGCTCTGTATTTATAGTCTATGCTAGGGGGTTTTTCATATTTAATCGATAATTAATTCCTTCTATCATTGAATTATACTTGTTGTCAATCAATCAAAATCAAGTAATTTAATTAATATAATCAATAATCGTAACTTATCTAACCAACAAAACATACATATACATTTACCTATCTGATCCACATTAGTAATTCATAAATACATTACGAGATTTTTGCAATCAATTACCATAAATATAATTGATTCTTACAACTGGCTACTAACTTCCAAATCGCACAAGCAATAGCTGAATCCACGATCAAAAAGTTTCTAACATTACCAGGAAATAAATCTGTAATACAAAAGGCATGCGACGTTTGCATTCATTTTTCTAAAGTATAGAGCTTGTTTCGAAATTTTCATTTAAATTCAACATATAATCTTCCCAAAAGTTGAGTAGAAGAATGAAAACCCATTCATGCTTAATAATTTAGCTGGAAAATTAAGGCTTCAACATATCTATCGATCAATCATACCAAGTATATCCTAACGGCAGCAAAAAGTATCGTTAAGGTCTGGGGATAGGGCTGTAAACGACCCGAGCATTGCGTTGTTCAAGCTCTGTTCATTTAACTTAGCGAACAAACCGAGCTTGTTTGTTTATTTAAATAAATAAATATACTTACTTGTTCAAGCTTGGTTCGTTTAACTCATGAACAACATTAACGAGCCGAACACCTTAAACGAACGGTGCTACTTACCGAGCTCGAACAGAAAAAGGTGTTCAAGCTTTGTTCATTAACCTTTTATCCGAGCCAAGTTCGAACTTGAGCTCGATCCAAACGAACCGAACAACCAAACAGTTTGGTTCATTTACAGCCCATCTGGGGAGATAGACCCTTCGCCACGACCAAACCAGAGTTTTGTGACCATTGGATCAACCCACAGCTGATCTACTTCGTGAATATTTACAAAAAATAAAAAATAAAGGCAAAGGCAAAGTTCGAGGTAGCCTTCAAAAATTGATGCATTAGTCTTCTGCGTTGAGCAGGGTTCAGTTGGATCGCTTTATGATTTGATATAGTCAGTCTTATCTTGCAATTTTTTGTGTGTAAGAGGCTATTTTCACGGCTCGAACACGTGATTTCAAAGTCACATAGCATCAACCTTATCAGTTGCTCCAAGGTCCGTCCTCAAACGCGAGCCATCAAGCATATATTGAGTATTTTAGTAGTTGATTATTTTTAATGGAATTACTACAAAATAAATTCTATTTCAATGGAAAATACGTTTAAGATGCACATATTTGCTTCACTTGTCCTTGTCTTATGACTCATGACTAATTTTTAGTATAACGACTGATTCGTCCATGAGGGACTAAATTTTTTTTTTTCAAAGATATTAGGTCAAGTTATAAAATAGACGTAACAATAAAATACCATCATTAGATACAAGAGTAGTAATATACTAGCAGATTCAGATCTTTTTTTTTCACAATGACATTTGATTGATGACTTTGAACTATGAGAATTCAAAAAGTATGGGCACGTAAGTACAAAAATGAAATAATCATATGATTGTTTTTTTGTCATATAAGTTATTTTATTAAGTATGATAATTACCTTTCGAACACATGCGTTATGGCGAATCAATTCAGGAATTTGTCATTATTTTCAATTGTTCATCGACTAAGGCATTATGGCCACACACCACGAAGATGTAACCATATATTGTAGGTACCCATGTTTGCATAGGCAGGTGAATAATAACAACAACAACAACAATACAACAACAACATTATCCGTTGCCTTAGAGGCTCCCGTCTATAACGGAGTATGGGGATCGGATATACGCAACCATACCCATACATCAGAAACACACAGATGTTGTTTTCCGATAAACCATAATGAAAATTGCACTGTTACTTCACAATACAATAAGTGCAGCCAATTTAGTGAGTGATTTTGTTTTATTCCATCATATTCTAATATCAAGGAATATTGTGTCATTGACTCCATTGGAAATCAAAACAACAACAACAATAATAATAAAAGGCTGAAAATATTTTGTAGCTAAAGAGTAGCCGAAAGTTGATTCCAAGATAAAGTTAGGCTTACCATCCAAATAAAACAAGATCATATATTCACAAAAATGACGAAAATGATGTTGATAGGTGATCAAAGGAAAAGGGTTTTCACCTAACCGTCCATGTCTTTTTATTGATTAATTAATACACAATTTTATGGTGACAATAACAATTCAAGTTTTAGATTATAGCATATTATTAAAGCAATCAAAACAAAACCCCTTGTCTAGCTTTGAAATGGTAACAAGTTCCCACTGCTAATTTTTCACAATTGACTTTGCAATTTTTTGTTTTTGACTTTGTCTTTCATTATTTATACATGTACACGGTTATGGTTATTTTAGTATCGCAATCCTTTCACTAGTACATTAGCACACCATATTCTTAGTATTGTGCCATATATGTAGGTACACATAGAACCGGGAGTCTCACTGGAAGCAAACTTTCTATCCCTTGAGATAGATATATTGTTTACATGCGTCTAGGGGTGTTAAGCGAGCCGAATAGTTCACGAACTGTTTGAGTTCGATTCGTATTTGGTTCGAGTTTGTTTTTTAATTTTATTTAAACGAGCCGAATTTGAACACCTATTTGGGTTCGTTTAGTTAAACGAGTCGAACAGTTTGTAAACTATTCGGCTCGTTTAAACAGTTATAGTGTTATCAAGCTGAACTCGAACCAATTTTAAAGCTCGTTTAGCTAAACGAACCGAGCCAAACGGTTCGTTTAGCTAAACAAATTCGAATTCGAAAACCTAGTATTCGGCTCGACTCAGCTTGGTTCGTTAACACCCTTACCTGCGTCTCACTCTGCCCACACCCTATCGATAACTTTTGATGTCGTTACGATATACTAGATATGGTTGTTTGTTGGTTTTGTGACATGCTTTTCATAAAATTAAACATTTGAATCACACTTTTTCACTACTACTCAGTTACCTCGTAAAATTACTGTTAACCAATAAAAAAAGAAAAACAGAAACAAATTTTGCTTCGCCTGAATTTTGATTTTTGAGGATGATCTATTTTTGGCATTTTATTGATGTCGAAATTTCAATGGATTAAGCGTCAATAGTTTTTCCTCATTAATTAAAGATTTGAAATCGCTCCCTGCCATTGGATTTTGATCAGACAAATATGATAGAAAGAAGCAATAGCCAGAAGATGTATACACTTCTGTCCAAAACATGTATAAAACCATGTATGACTCTGTATATGTATGTGCATGTATATACACATGAGTAAATGTTTATACATCTATACACACAATAATGCATATTATATATGCACACAGATGCATATGCGTATGTGTGTTTTTCAAATTCAAAGGGGCATAATCTTAGCATATGTTTGTCAAAAAATGAAAGACATTACACAATCGTGACATGTTTTAGTTTACAATTAATTTATTTAAATCCTAATTTAGAATAAAAATATATTAAAGAGTAATTTTGAACAATAAAATAGTTAAAATAAAGTACGCCCTAATGTTTGATATGGATGTAAAATATAATATTTATTGTTTTTCAAACAGTAATTCTAAGCCTAAACAATTGAAGGGCCGTTGACCTAACTGGGCTAACCCCCAACCCCCCGCCCCCGCACCGGGATATGATCCCCTCACCGCAAGGGGGTGCGGTGACGCATGACCACGCGACATGTGGCAGCAAGGGGGGTTGGTGAGGCTAGATGTAGGTGACCCTCATCTAGCCTTACCACCCACCCTTGCTGCCACATGTCGCGCAGTTACAAAGGGGATGAGGAAAATGGGGGTGAGAAGATTCCAATCCCCCACACCTCTCCTCCTCTTCCATTCTTCGGTTGACCGGCCTCGGTCCAAACCTGACTCACAGATGATTGAATGCTAGTTATAGCTAATTGTATGTGCATATGCAGAATACAATAACTAGGGATAGGATCCCCTCACCGCAAATGAAATGCGGTGACGCGTGACCGTGCTACACGTGGCAGCAAGAGGGGGTGGTGAGGCTAGATGAGTTTGAATGAATTGTATAAAAAAGCATTTTTGTTTCTTAAGAATACAGTTTAGATTGACCGAGTTTAAAATCTTTGTTTCTCTTTTTTGTGTTTTAAAATTTTAGTTTTACTTCAAATGTCAGAAAAGCAACCTTAGGCCATCTCCAAACATGCACCAAAACATCTATTTGGTGCAAAAAAAACACCTCCAATCATGCATCAAATGTTGCACCAAATAGGTGAAAATGAATAGTGCTGCACCAAATAGGTGCAACACTATTCATTGCACCAAATCACTATTCATCCGCTATATCATCATTTTAAGCATATTAATAAAATTTTAATTTCGTTAATTTCGTTGTAATAATTTTAATTTCGTTAATTTCGTTATAAAAATTTTAATTTTGTTAATTTCGTTATAAAAATTTTAATTTCGTTAATTTCGTTGTAAGAAAAAATTATATAACAAAAAATTATAGGAACACGTTAAGAAATAATACACCTCAGTTAAATCAATGAATAATGAATTAATGAATACTTACGTTAAATTTATATGAATGTTAAATTTGTGTTAAATTATTTATAATAATGAATTAAAAATAGAATGATAGAAGAATCTTTAAGGAATATTCTTATTTGGTGCTGGATTTGTTGTTTGTGATTGGAGTACTTTTTACTATTTATTGCACATAATATGTGATTTGATGCAAAATTTGGTGTTTTGGATTGGAGATGGCCTTAACCGATCGCGTCCCCTAGAAATTTTGTACATCCAATTCCATGCTAGTCTAGTAGAAATCAAATTGTACAATGACAAGTCGATGAATTGATTGACAAGCCACCTCGTGTACTAAGAGTTGAGTGCACGGTTTTAATATTGACAGCCGCATTATAAATGTTTAAGTTTTGCTATCAACTAATTATATCATATTCGATTTAGGCTTAGGCGTCTTATGGGCATTAACTCCTGTGCCTTTCAATTAAAAGTCCGTTAAATCACTTGATTTATATCCTTTACAAAACTCTTTAAAACTAAATAACGAAAGTCTTTGGAGTCAAGATATAACCTTTTACATCCAAGAGTCGAGTAGACGAATCAAGATTCTCTAACACCACACAACATAATCACCGTTGTCATCGTCCCTAAACCACAAGGCATAATCATTGTTATCTTCAACAAATATTGTCTCGTTTATAAAATATGGTCATAATTTGATTTAATAATAATTTATTGAAGTCATGTTAAAGTCAAAGTAAGATTATTTTTAAGTAAAGAAAATAGCTAATTAACAACTAACTAGACCTAGAATAATACTATGATCTTCTAGCTCATTTTAACATGTTTTCTAAACTATGGTATTGATTATGTAATATGATTTTAAATAACTTCTTTTGCGTACTTTGACATAGTCTCGTAAAACATATTAGAATATATGTTACATGATGGATTATGCATTTTTTTTACATTAGAATTAAAATTATTGGTTTTCACTTTTTTTCCCCAAGTCTACAACTTTAAAATTATTTATTGTCTTATAAAATATGTAAGAAAAATATTAATCAACTTCTACTTTGTTTGCAATATTACACTAGAGATAAGTTATAGCATAAATAACGTCGATTGAATTTGAAGGCTTAATACCAACATGGTTTGGTACAGTAGTAGGCGATTGTGCATTTTAAACACACGTCTTAGGTTAAAAATCTGACCATGTGACCTGAGAAGATTCAATTGTAAGAGGTCTATCGGTGGGTTGTTAACGAACCGAGCCGAGCCGAGCCGAATACTAAGTTGTCAAATTCAGATTCGTTTAACTAAAATTGGTTCGAGTTAGGCTCGATAACATTGTTAGTGTTTAAACGAATCAAATAGTTCGTGAATAATTCGACTCGTTTTGCTAAATGAACCTAAATAGGTGTTCGAATTCGTCTCGTTCAAGTAAAATTGATGAACAAACTCGAATCAAATACGAATCGGACTCGAACAGTTTACGAACTGTTTGATTTTCTTAACACACCTATCTATCGGTATTTTTGCAATTTGATAACCTTGTGTAGATTAGTCTCTAATTTGTCGGTGAATGACACTCTTCGAAAATCAAAATCAAAACAATTAATGCATTGATGACATTGATTTCAGCCGTTAATGCATGACCTGATTGGCCACCCACCATAGAGATTGAGTGATTAAAGTTTCAACATCAATGATTGAATATGATATTTAGGGGTCTACCATGTCTATCATGTCAAAAATTGGTAGTATTGTTTTTAGTTAAAGTAGGGCCGAAAGCAGATTCCAAGGCAAAGTTAGGCTTACCATCCCAATAAAACAAAGGTTATGAGTAAGTTTTGATGAGGGAGTGGGTTCTCCCCCCACCTGTACCAGAGGCCCCTTAGCCAGGTGAGATGTAAATCGAGGGATGTGCTCCACCGGCAGCCCTGCAAAGGTTATGAGTAAGTTGCTTACACTATATAATTAAGTTGATATTCAGATAACAATACTCGAATGATAGATTGTATTAAAAATTATATGTTTCAATTTTGACTGCGTAGAATGAGAGTTTGAATCATGTTGTCAGTTAAACCCAATGCTAGTTTGAGTTTGAATCTAAAATACTTGTGGACATTAAACAATATACTTTTTATCTAAAAGACGGTTGAGTAACTTGAATCACATATTCAACAAAACTTTCGGAATTGAAATAGTGGAGCCTATTAAGTTTTGTACAAGCTTTAGTAGGGGTGTTAAGCGAACCGAACAATTTGAGTTTCATTCGTATTTGATTCGAGTTCGTTCGTTAATTTTATTTAAACGAGCCGAGTTCGAACACCTAATTAGATTTGTTTACTAAAACGAGCCAAACTGCTCGCGAACTGTTTGGCTCGTTTAAAGAGTTATAGTGATTTTTAGCGAATTCGAACAAACTTTAAGCTCGTTACGCAAACGAAACAAACCGAACAGTTTGCTTAACCAACGAGTCCGAATTCAAAAATATAGTATTTGGTTCGGTTCGTTAACACCTGAACTATAGCCTTCTATGATTATGAGTAAGCTATTGTGATGTGACAATGAAAGAAAAAGAAATTTCTAGCTACTTGTTATTGCATTAAAATAAAAATTGATTGACTCCATACATCTCAAGATGGTGACAAAGTTCCTAAATTCAAAGCATATATCACTATTGAGTATTGAAAAAGCAATCATATCTAACACCACTCATCAACTTCAACTGCTAGTGATCTTTCTTCTCTTAGCCATTATTTTTTGAACGGACTTTAAACAACCAAACGTTAATCAATTAGTCCTTTTTGTTATTAATTTATTGAAATAGAAGCTAGATCAACTCCGGGAGCCATGACTCAGAGAGTCACCACTGTTCCAGTCTCAAAAAGTATTATAGATACAAATCAGAAGTCAAACGGTCTCCTATGTTGGGCGAATACTTACACAAAGACCCACACAAGGTGTCATCCACAAACTAGGCCTTCGGTCTAACAGCATTGAAGCACCCATACTGTGCGTGTCCTAAGAGTCCGACTTTTGATCTTTTAAAGCAAATCCTAACTCGAATACCAACTAGACTATACTATTGGGCAGGCTAGATCAACTCGTGTACATTAAAACTTGCACCACTTCACCACAATTTGATAATGGCCTGTTAGTTTAAAATTTCATAGTGGCTTAGGCTTTACGACTAGTCATCATAGATCATGGATCATCAATCTCTCCATGCCCTCAAATTTTGCATAATTAACTGTGGAAGGATCAATAATCACGACATGCATGTAGGAGCACTCGTGTACAGACGCATACAAGAATGCATACAAACACACACATCTATTTATACAGTTACATACATACATATACGTGTATACACACATCCACCCACGCATACATACATTTATGTCTACACACATACACACATACCGACATATATATATATATATATATATATATATATATCATCCGAACCCAGTATATCCCAACGACAGCAAAAGCTATCGTTAGGGTCTGGGGAGGGTAAGTGGTAGGCAGACAATACCTCTATCCCACAGGATAGAGAGTCTGCTTCCAGTGAGACCCCTGGCTCTACCTGCATAAATGACATGATAATAGAGCTATGTTGTGCTAGTGTGTTAGTGGGTAGATTCAAGAAATACAAAGAAATACATTTTGATACTAAAATACACCGCACTTGTATGTATACACGTAATATATATATATATATATATATATATATATATATATATATATATATATATATATATATATATATAGACACACACGTAAGTACAGACAAAGAGACATGTATATGTGTCACGATAGTTGTAAAAGTTGCAACACTAGTAAATGTGAGTCGTGATATACAATACTATTTTTAGAGAAACATATATTTCGTTCTATGTAATCCTCATTATCTTACAGGCTCCCGTCTATGGCTAGGTATGAGGGGTTGGATGCACACAACTATATCTATAGGATAGAAATACACGGAGGTTGTTTTCCGATGTCCTATAATGAAGATTGCGTCAAGCTATGTCTATCAACTGATACTTGACAATTTAATAAGTGCAACCAATTTAGTGAGTCATTTTGCTTTATTCCATTATATTTCAGAATCAATAAAAAAATGTATCATTGACTATATTGGAAATGGAAATGATTCTATGTACTTTTATTGCTATTGTTTATGTTGATCCATACTATTATTATTTCATTTTGTTGTCATGAATTGTATGGAAGATGTTGCTCTAACTTTTATGATGCCACGTCGACTCGACTGTAGGATCGTGTACTTATTTATGTGGATACAATTTCGACTTGTTGCACGACAGGAAAGCCATGGCAATATTTGTACACACGTGTGAAATGTTCGAATATAGATTTGTATATGTAAATCCTATCGAGTTAATTGCGACGTTGATGTTATAACATCAGTGATCATAGAAAACTCTCTTATTTTTATGTTCAAATCGCTGAAGAGGACTGCCTATAAATTTAATACATGTTTTTTTAAAATATTATTTGTGATTAAGCTTCGCATTCACATGGAATTGTAAATTGAGATTAATGAAAAAGGGATTAGGATCCTCACACCTATTTATCCTCACCTTACTTCCCGCCGCTACTATCTCTGTTGTCACGTGTTTTACGGTATAAAATGTGGTGCGGAAAAATGAGGTGAGGTTATACTTTCTCTCGAAAAAGATGGATTCCATTAAAGACTAGCATCGCGTGGCGGAAAGGATAATACGTGGTCTCAAGATAATGGAAAAACGCCACCTTTAATGAAAACCATATGCGAGACTTAACTCAAATAGTTAATTTATTTTTTTAAAAACATAAAACTGGTAGACCGCAGGTCAAACACATGAAATATCGGATTCACACGTTTGTAAAGAGAGTTTTTTTTGCGCTTAGTGTAATAATTTATTTCGAATTTTTTACTGTGTTTATTAGTAATAAAAGTCTATTTGATGTCCCACTAATTATAGTGATTTATTTTGAGTCATTCTACACCAGCACAATGGCAATTGTGAATCATGTATCAAATAATAATAATAATAATAATAATAATAATAATAATAATAATAATATATCAAAATAATAATAACAACAACAACATACCGTCGGTCTTTAGATACGGAATTCATATATGGGTGTCCCATGATCTTCGGCTACCAAACATACTGTCGTATCATTTGAGATGTACTCGATGTTGCCAAAAATATTGTTATTATTTAACGTCATCATAATTTAAAAAAGTTAAATTTAATATGTTAATATTCAAATTTTATTTTTATTTGGTTACTTAATGTTAAAGATTGGTATGTCATTATTCATATTTCATTCTTATTTGGTTACTTAATGTTAAACAAATCATATAACTGATAATTGAATATATACTGTAAAAATTTTGACTTTCGAATATTATTTGATTTTTTTCAGCAAATATTTTTTCTTTTTAACTTAGACACTCAAACACGAATCAAGAATATATAGGAAATCTACATAATCATAACCCTAAAGACTTTAACGCCCTCAATGCAAAATCAGCTGCCTTCATGCGCGAGAAGGATATTTTCATTTTTAAGGCACGAAGCCCTAGATTTCTTGAATGCAAAAAAATCGTAATTTGTCTTAGGGACCTTTAGTATTCTAACTCCAAAGGGTTTTGTGGAGAATGTAAATCAGGTCATTTAACGGTCCTTGGTATCCATAAGATGACTAGGCCCAAATCCGTTCTGATATAAGGAGCTGATGACATGACATAAACAACCACCATGCAGATGTCAAAATTCAAACTGAATCTATAATCCGATTACCAGCTGAGCCACGCCATGTGGCAGCCCTTAATATTATTTGGAGTGCAACATGCCAAACCTTTGGCCCTGGGGCCCTTACTGTCCCAGTACTATAGAGCTGCATGATCACTCATCGGTCTCGTAGACGGAAAGGTACGAATCCAGGTCCCTCACAACATGCTGGTCAAAGCACAAAGACATGACACAAAACACCCATAGTGCGGTTACTTGGAATTGAAGCTACACAATTTGGAGAGACAAATCTGCCATCCGAATACCAATTGAGCTACGACATGGAGGCTAAGATTCTTCTAGTTGCAATAGATCATACCCTGACCCTAGAGCCTCCACTGTCCAGTCTGAAGGAGATTCGTGGAGGATGCGAGTCAGAAAACTCAGTCTTTTATCAGAAAAGTCACACAAGCTATTCATTACAAACTGGACCAGCAATCATTTATCCTAATTGGGTCAGATACCATGGCATAAAGCATTATTAACCTGGATAGTAATATTACATTCATGTTATACGTATCCTGGTCAATGGCTAGTATTGCTGGTTATATGTGATGATGAGTAAAGGTAATGTATTATCGTTAGTTAGGTTAGCGAGAATTGATGTAGCTATACAAATTAAAAAAAAAATAGACCACATACTAAATCAATAGAGGCCACGTTCTATGTAATTTCTTGAAAGCCACATGTAAAATCAGTAAGGGATTTATCAAAAAAAAAAAATTAAAAAAAAAAGGATAAGTATATGTCGAAACTACAAGAGGGTAGGTGTAACGGGTGGTTATATGGATTCATGGTTAGGAATTTTAGTTAGTAGGTTTATCCAAAATCGCCTAATGACTTAGCGTAATGTTTACCAAACCATAATCCTACTTTATATTTTTTATTGAAAGATATATAGAATACTCTAAATAAATGGATTTTTGATCACTCTCATGAAGGAAGGGGCCACCTTGTGAAATGTCATAAAGAAATATCAAAATCCTATGTTTTTCAAGGTAGATTAAGAACGAGGAACATTGTAAATCGAAGAAAATTGTCTATGAACTACAAAATACTTAGTTCCACGTACAACTTGTCACATGCTCTACTCCGTCTTAAAAATATTATGAAATTTTGATTTGTTCTAAACATATTGTCTAGTTCTAGAAAATAGAAATATATTAGTAGTTAAGATTTTCATACTACTATTTTGATTGATATTTATATGTTTTGTCTAGTTTACACAAATTAAGTAATTAATGGTATAATAAAAATAGTAACTAAGATAGTTTCACTTGTTTAAATTATATTCAATTCAAACTATCACAAGACGGGAGTAACATATTTCAGTTTTAATATAATTCGTGAAGGAGCCCACTTGCAACGTTATTCATCTAGTAGATAGTTAAAACTTAAAACTCTTTTTGGTGCAGTTTTATATATAGTCCTATATGTTTTTCTTTTAAAAAAAATTCCTAAAATATTGTCCAACTTCTACAATGGATATATTTAAGTATTTTTACCTATAAAGACAGTACATTAATTTAAAGATGTTTGTGACTGAACAATATATTGAAGAAATTGCATTTATTAACTTATGTTTCTCTAATAAGACTATAAAAACTACAACAGAGAGACATCTATATCTTTTTAGGTCTTATTTCCCAACAGTCAATTTTATAGTAACAAAATTATGAACACTTGGGCACTTTTTCCCGGAGAAAGAGATCTTTATTGATATAATGCAAAGATTTACATGAACATAAGTTCGCTGATATCTCTATTAAACAAAATTCTGGTCTAGGCTATCACTAACTTTATACACATTTACAATTTCTAAATTGATGACCCTTTCTATAGTTTCCTTTTAGACATGGGCAGTGTCATATGCTACCATAGGCAAGCCGATTACGCCAATACCAAAAGCTAGCCACAACCTAACGGAAGATATAACGCCATTCCAATTTAATGGTTGCATGATGCCATGAAGCCCCCAAATCTCACCCCCGCAACCCGGGTTGGGATCTTCTCACCCCTCACTTTCCTTACCCCATTTGTGACCGCGCGACACGTGGCAGCAAGGGAGGGTGGTGAGGCTAGATAAGGGTTACCTGCATCTAGTCTCACCACCTCCCCTTGCTGCCACGTGTCGCGCGGTCACACGTCACCGCACCCCCTTGCGGTGAGGGGATCCTATCCCCGCAACCCCACATCTTGGTGCTAAATGCTTGTCCAATTTAAAATTACAATACAAACTACAACATACGGGAATGATTTTTGTATGCCTAAAAAGGAAGACAGTGACACCAAATGGGGCAACAGATTCATACCTACGGTTGGGAACTAGTCGGTTTCTTATTGTGACTGCTTAACAGTATTCTAATACCGAAACAAAACGCAAAAATTCAAAAAAAAAATACAAAACAATGGAAAATAATCACATTTTTTTTCTTTCAGAATTCAAGCATATATAATTGGTGGATCCTACGGCTAATAATGGCCTCTAATCGGGACCAGCATTGAACACAATTTTATTTTCTAATTTATTTCCTTTTCATTTGACAAAGAAAAAAAATCTATCTACTAAGAGACTTTAGAAGAACGGGAAAAATGTGGAGAGCAAAAATTTATAGATTAGTCGATTGATTTAAGGTGGAAGAAAGATATTAAATATGGATATATAGCTATTTAGAAAGTAGAAAGATCGTGTGAATTATTTCTAATTCAGTAAAAGAATATTGTATAACATATTGCGTTTTGGAAGAGTCAAGAACACACTATTCTTTGACTTTGGAATATGATGGAATAAAGCAAAATGACTCATTAAATTAGTTGCGCTTCTTATATTATGAAGTATAAGTTGATCGTCACAGCTTGACTTCATTATGGGCCATCGAGAAACAACATATGTCTGTTTCTAACACATAGGCACGGTTACGTACATCCGACCTTCCTTACTCCGCCATAAATAGGAGCCTCTAAGACAATAGATAATGTTGTTGTTGTATATTGCGTTTACCATCTTGTTGTAGAACAATGTCGTTTTTGACTTTGACGGTTCCATCAAGAACAAAGGAACAAAATACTCTCATTTGAGATGACAAAAATTTCACGTGGTTTATGGTTATGCTAAAGTTATACTTTCAATCACCGGCAAGAGAATTGTTGCCCTCGTATGATCTAAACAACCAATCAATCATATCCACAGTATATCTTAACAACAGCAAAAAATGTCGTTAAAGTCTGGATATGATCTAAACAACTACCTTACAATAGGTCTACATTACATACGGTAAATAACTCAGATTCGGAATCATATGTTTTAAGATGTTAATTTTAGTTTGAGTGTGTGTGTATACACGATGAAGCCGCAAACGAAAGTGGAAAGCTCGTTTTAGTGGATGAAAATAAATAGTACTTGCTGAGCCTTAATTTGTAGCTGAGTCAAATCAACTACTGAGGTACAAATGAACAACCATAGTATTTGGTGCACCCATCTAGTTGAATCAAGTTAAGTATCGAGGGTTCTCAATGTATAGCTCAGTTGGTATTCGGATTGATACATTACAACTAAAAAGTTGTAGGTTCAAATTAGGACACAAGTGTCGTGGATGCTATACTGCTATCTGGGACAGTAATGGATTATGTGATAGTATCTGATCTAATTAGATTAAAAGGTTGCTGGTTCAGTTTTTAATAGACACATTGTTCGGGTTGTCTGTCAACAAACCTTACCAATTTAAAGCCGATGATTTTCTAATTTACATCCTTTGTGAAGCTCTTTAATACTAAAACGATAGAAGTTTCGATGTCAAAGTATGACCTTTTACAATTATGGGTCCGGATCCCCTAACTCTCTTTTTCCTCACTCTCCCTTGTGACTGTCTGACACGTGGCAGTGGAGAGGGGGGTGGTGAGGCTAGATGGAGGTGACTTCAATCCAGCCTCACCACCCTCCTAAATGCCACGTGTCACGCGGTCCTTTGTGATCGTCCTACATTGTGGTCAGGAAATCCCATTCGATGTTAAGCATGAGGGTACGAATGAAATTGACAAGAAACCGTTTCCTTTTCCTAGGTCACTTCACGTCCTTGTTGTTCCAAATTTGATATGCATTTTGAGGATTGTGATCTACTCACCCCCACTTTCATCATTCCTTTTGTGACCACGCGATATGTGGCAGCAAAGGGGATGGTGATGCTAGATTCAGATGACCTTCATTTAACCTCAACATCCTCTTTTGCTGCCACGTGTCGTACGGTCACGCATCACCGCACCCCTGTTGCGGTGAGTGGATCATATCCCGCATTTTGGCACCAATTAAGGAACTCAGTAGAACAATACTTGAGTGCACGGACTAGGATTTTTCCAACCCCACTACTAATAATCCTCATCACCATCAATGAAAAAGGACTTGGATTGGAAGTTATTGGTCGCAGATGGACCATTTTATCCTTATAACAAAAGTGATCATTTTATCTTTAATAAATAAATTACAAAATTCATGTATGACAGAGTATGAAGGGATTTGAATTGTTCGAGTGATAAAGTTTATTATATTTTTCTATAAGAATAAGCCAATCGGAGTTCAAATCCTTGTTTATGTTTATGGACCAATTTAAATATAAATGAAAAGACATAATACATCACCAAAAATAATAACACCCTGTAGCAAAATAATTTGTATAACTACAAAGCAAAGGTAGAATCAAATTATTCAAGACATAGTCCAGTTATTATTTGAATTGTAATTTGCTACAAATTATCTAGTTTTACAATACAACCAAAAGAGAGAAGTAGACATGTGAAAAGTAGGCTCAAAATACATGTCATCCTAAGAGATGTATTGTCTGCCTACCACTTACCCTCTCCAGACCCTGATGATAACTTTTGCTGTCGTTGAGATATACTGGGTACGGATGATGATGATGATCTAATGTATCAAGCTCTTTTGTTTGTAAAGGAACACCATCATTGTTTTATTTATAAAGGCATAACATCATTTTATATTACACAGTAAATTCGTACTATCATCAAAGATAAGAAATATTAACCGGCCCATAGGAATGTTAACAAACCGAGCTGAACCGAGTACCAAGTTTTTGAATTCGAATTCGTTTAGTTAAACAAATTGTTTGACTCGACTCGTTTACTGTAACGAACTTCAAATTCTGTTCGAGTTTGGCTCAAAAACACTATAACTGTTTAAACGAACCAAACAGCTTGCGAACAGTTCTGCTCGTTTTAGTAAATGAATTAGTGTTAAAACTCGACTCGTTTAAATAAAATTAACGAGCGAACTCGAATCAAACACGAATCAAATTCGAACAGCTCGCAAACTGTTCGATTCGTTTAACACCCCTACCAGCTGGGTACCTCCTTAGTCATCCATCACGAATATTATTGATATGAAGTCTAGACTTTAAGGTTTGGACATATTATTTGGGGAGTCTATTGTCTCTATAATGACGGGAGTTTAAGAATATTATAATTACAGAAAGGCCACGATTAGACATCAAGATAAGGCACGCCAACACCATACGAATTCGGGATAGGATCACCTCACCGCAATGGGGTGCGGTGACGCGTGACCGCGCGACAGGTGGCAACAAGGGGGTGGTGAGGCTAGATGAGGGTCACCCTCATCTAGCCTCACCACCCCTTTGCTGCCACGTGTCGCGCGGTCACAAAGGAGGTGAGGAAAGTTGGGGTGAGGAGATCTCAACCCTACGAATTCATCCAAACAAAAATGATTATGACATCCCATGGGAGGAAGACGTGTTTTTTTTAACTAATTATCATGCTATTACGATATTATAGTTGGACTGTGCAAGGATTCAAATTGTAAATGTGAGTTTAGCACATCAATTTTATTATTATTATTATTATTATTATTATTATTATTATTATTCATATGTACTTATTATTTAATCATCGCTATCGATCAGTTCATGTTTTGGTAAATTTTATCATATTTGAACTTACTCTCCAAAAGCATCAATAACATAATGGGATAAAATGGTAATGCCTCGTTCTCTTTAAAATATTCCAACGTTGAGAAAGCATTTAAATGACCATTGCTGGCTTTTTCTTTTAAAAAAAAAGGAAGGCTAGAGTTGAAATCCTCAAAGTCAAAAAAGGAAGGTATTCAAAAAAAAAAAAAAAAAAGTGTGATATTCAAACCTTGTAGCTTCACCAGTTTAGACTTTTAGTTTGTTTATCATCATTTCAGAATTTAGGGTGTAAATTCACTCCCTTATTATAATGTAAATTTTCGATGAAATTTCAGTTTAATTCTTTTTCTCTCCTCACCATTTTAGGAAAAATGTTCCCTGTTACTCTTCCAGTGTGGTTTTATGCCCAACGTATAATAAGTTCTTGCTCTTAATCGACAAAAATAATTACAACGAATGAATGAGAGAGAGTCTTGAGAGAGAAACTCTCTGGGTTTTTGCCCAAAGCTCTCTTTTCATTGCATTTCTTTTCTAAATCCTCTCGCATTTATTCATCCTTGTCTCTTTGACTATTATGAATGCTAGATCTGTTTGTAAGAAGGTTATTGGTTATAGTAAAGCTCCTTTCTGTATTCCTGAAGATGACCTGATTTCGCCTTTGGGCAAGCCTAGCGTTGAGGACAATAAGAAGCTTGATGGAGCTGAGCTGAGCAGAGATTGTAAGGAAGTCGGATCTGGTGCTCGTGTCTTCTCAGATCTGGTGGAGGATGGTACGCATGAAGATAATAAGACAGGGGATGGAGTTGAGCTGAGTAATGCTCTTGCGGAGGTTGGTTCTGATATAAGAGTTTCAGCAGATCTGGAGGTTGAGCGTTTGCTGGAGGGTAGATCTGAACTCAGTATCGGGAAAAGGTTGCATGCAAAGGCTCCTTGGAGTTCTTTGTTCAAAGATAACCGAAAGGAAGGTTTGAAGCTGAATAAGATTCATACTGATACGGTTGGCCCTGTTTTTGTGGAGGAGGAGTTTAATGATGAGAAAGATTGGGAGCTATGTCTCATTGGGTGTGTGGGGGGTGCTTTCCCGGGTATGGGGCACTAAAACAAACTACTAAAAACTGGAAAGGGAGGCACAAAGCTCAGATGCATGACTCTGGTTGGATTGTCTTCCAGTTTGAGGTTTTGGAAGATCTGGTTATGGTTCTGTTGGATGGACCTTACTTTATTAATGGAAAACCTCTGATGCTGAAAAGGATGCCAAAATTTTTTAGCTTTGGATATGAAGAGATGCATGTTGTTCCCATCTGGGTTAGACTCATTAACTTGCCACTTATACTGTGGAAGGAAAGGTACCTTAGTAAGATTGCTTCTTTTTTGGGGAATCCTATAAGCACGGATCAGATTACTGCGAGAAAAGACACTTTTAATTACGCAAGAGTTCTTATTGAAGTTGATATTTCGAAAGAATTACCCAAATCGATTGATGTTACTCTTCCTGATAGAGTTCACAAACTGGAATTATTTTTTGAAAAAGTTCCATTACATTGTTCCACCTGTGGTAGAATTGGCCATACGAATAAAGGTCATGACTTGTTTATGAAAGATGAGAAAGGAAGGAGGAATTTCTCTAGGAAAGGAAGCAGGATGGGTAATAATGGTGTTTTGTCAGTTGATAAAGTTAAGTCTGTGGATGACAAGTCTGTGGATGTCTCTAATGCTGAGCTTCCTAAAGCTGATGCTGAGAATACTGATCTTGCGGTGCATGTGTCTTCTGAGTTCCCCGATGGGGCTCAGCAGGCGGAGGTTTATCTTCATGCTCACTGTCAAGAGAATATTGAAGCTTTTTTAACTGATGCTTTCAATGGAATTTGACACATGAGTACAGTTGTTAAGACTGGTGAAGGTTTAGTACATGAGGAAGAGGAGGATGTTACTGCCCATGATCCGGATGGTATGACTGAGACTCATACTGGGCACAATGAAAGATTTATCAAAGTGTTAACGAAAAAAGAAAAGAGGAGAAGACAGAAAGCTTTGAAGGATCATCCTTCAAAGTTCAAGGATAAGGCCTCTTCAACTCTTTCCCAATGATTTTTGCTTTCTGGAATGTGAGGGGTTTAGTCAACCCTCAAAAACATAGAGAGGTGTTTGATTTTGTTAAGAAAAATAAAATTGATGTTATTGGTTTTTTGGAAACTAAGCTGTCTGATAGTAGTCTTCGGTCTCTTACTCACTCTGTCTTTCTTGGATGGAATCATCTCAATAATTTTGATGTTCAACCAGGTGGACGTATTTTGATTTTTTGGAATCCTCTTTCGGTTAGATTAACGTGCATTGCTGTTGAAGATCAATGTATTCATTGTGAGCTGTCTTCTCTTGCTGATGGGAGGATGATGCATATTTCCTTTGTCTATGGTTATAATAGGGTCCCTGACCGGAGGTCTTTTGTGGGACTCTCTCGATAATTTTGGTTCTGCCTCTGTGCTCCCTTGGGCTGCCGTGGGTGATTTCAATGCTATTTTCTCTGATGATGAAAAGATTAATGGTAGGGAGGTCACTTCCTATGAGATGAGAGACCAGCTTGATTTCCGTATGAAGTGCAACATGATGGAGCTTCCTTACTCTGACTGTAAATTTACTTGGACTAATGGGACGGTTAAATGTCGTCTTGATCATGTTCTTGTCAATGAGAAGTGGTTAGACTGTTATAGTTCCTCCTTTGCTCATTTTCCTGTTTCTGGTTGTATCTCTGATCATTCTCCTGGAGTTATATATTTGATCAGGGATGACTCTAGGATGAAGGTTAATTTCAAATTCTTTAATATGTGGACTAAGCATCCTGAGTTCTTGAACATTGTGAAGGATGCCTGGGATCTGGAGTTTTTTGGGACCTTGATGTTTAAATTATGTAGGAAGTTGAAAATGCTTAAAATTGGTTTTAAGAAGCTTAATGCCTGTGAGTTTGGGCACATCTCTGAGAGGGTGGCAAGAGCAAAAAAATCTCTGGAAGAGCTGCAGATGAAATTGCAGGATGATCATGATGATGTGATGCTCATTTCTGCTGTTAAGGAACAAAGGATGGTTGCCAACAGACTTCTTAAATGGGAGAGATGTTTTTATTCCCAGCAAGCTAAGGGGCTTTTTACTAGGCTCTCTGATAGGAGCACTAAATTCTTTCACTCCTGGGTGAAGCGGAGTCGGGCTCGTGGAAGAATTCTGTCGGTTGAAAGATGTGATGGTTCTTTTGCTTCTAAGCAGGCTGACATTGCGGCTGAGTTTGTTTCGTTCTACTCTGGACTACTGGGCACGAAGGTGGATACTGCTCCAGTTGATCGGGCAATTCTTTCCAATGGTCCTATTCTGGAGCCTGGAGATGCTAACATTCTGCTGAGACCTATTGTGTATGAGGAGATTAAGAATGCAATGTTTTCTATTGGTAAAGATAAATCACCTGGTCCGGATGGGTATACTGCTCACTTCTTCACCAAATCTTGGTCTGTTGTGGGTGAGGAGGTCTCTGCTGCTATTTTGGAGTTCTTTGAGAATGGTAAGTTGCTGAAGCAAATTAATCACTCAGTCATTTCACTAAATCCTAAGAAAGAAAATGCTAGGATGGTTGGGGATTATAGGCCTATTTCTTTATGCAATGTAGTTTACAAAGTCATTTCAAAAATCATTGCTTCTAGGCTCTCTGAGGTTTTGCCTTCCTTGGTGGATGTTGCACAGTCGGGATTTGTCAAGGGCAGGGCTATGGCCGAAAATATACTGCTTGTACAGGAGTTACTTAGGCAGTATGGTCAGAAGAGGACTACTCCCAAATGTTTGATCAAAGTTGACATTAAAAAGGCTTTTGATTCTATTTCGTGGAGTTTTTTGAAGGATGTTCTTCTGGGGCTTAATTTTCCTAGTAGGTTTGTTTCTTGGATTATGGAATGTGTTTCTACTACTTCCTTTTCAATAAGTATTAATGGCTCACTTGAAGGCTTTTTCAATGGGGAAAGGGGGTTAAGACAAGGTGATCCGTTGTCTCCCTTTCTTTTTGTCTTAGGTATGGAGTATCTCTCGAGAATGCTTAAGTCTTTGAAAGATCTCCCTGACTACAAGTATCATGCTAAGTGCTCAGTTTTTGATGTTACTCACCTTGCCTTTGCTGATGACTTGATTCTTCTTTCTAGAGGGGATAAGGGTTCTATCATGGCTCTTATGAAAATGCTTGATGATTTTGGCAATGTCTCTGGCTTGCGTAGCAACATTTCCAAATCTGAGATTTTTTTGGCTGGAGTGAGGCAGGAGGAAAGGGAGGAATTTTGTAACCTTACTGGGCTCACACTGGGTCATTTTCCCTTTAGATATTTAGGGGTTCCTATTGCCGGGACATCGTTGAATTCTACTCACTTTTGTGGCTATTTGCAGAAGGTCATGAATTGTACTACCTTGTGGAATGTTAAGAACCTCTCTTATGCTGGTAAATTGGAGTTAATTAGGGGTGTGTTGCAAGGTATTCATGCCTTTTGGATGAGTTCTTTGGCCATTCCGTCCTTATTAAGCAGCTTGTGAAAATCACTAAAAAAATTTTGTGGGGGAACAAGGATGACCGAAATAAGAAAGCTTGGGTAGACTGGAAAGATATTTGCTTGCCCAAGAAGGAAGGTGGGTTGGGGTTGTTTGATCTTTATGCTTGGAACAATTCCCTTTTGCTGAAACATTTTTGGAACATCCAATCTAAGAAGGACTCCTTATGGGTGAGATGGATGCATCACTACTATAGGCTCAATGATGGATTATGGCTTCTTCAGCCTAACTCTTCCCATTCACCTTTCTTGAAGAAGTTGTTGTCCATTAAGGACTCCCTTATTTTGAAACTTGGCAATGTTTCCAGCTGTGAAGCTGCAATGTACAGATGGACTACTGGTCACTCGTCTCTTTCTTCGTATGCATATGACGTCTTCCGTGCCAAGGGTTCGAAGATGTCATGGGTTAGCACTGTTTGGTCTACTTATAATTTACCCAAGCATTGCTTCTTTTTTTGGCTGGCAGTTCGTCGGAGACTCCCTACTAGAGACAGATTGCATTTTCTGCTGAATGATCTCAAATGTCCTAACTGTGATGCTTTGGTGGAGACGCAGGACCATGTGTTATTTATGTGTCCAGTAGCTAAGAATATTTGGAGGTTGGTCACCGAATGGCTTCATATTCCAGTGGTATTTAATTCCTTGAAAGATTTATTGGACTGGACTTCCAAGCACGCTAGAAAGAAGAGTTTGAGGTCTAAGTGTCTTAAGGCATCTTTTGCTGCTACGATTTATAGCTTGTGGGTTGCTAGAAACCGCAAGTGTTTTGAGGATCACAATACAAATGCTCAGGATGTGGTACATAGAATAGTTACTCAATTGTATAGATTGTTACCTTTAAATGACAATTAGTATAGGTTTGGGTGGTTGTATGTTTTGCATCCTGGGTATGCCCAGTGGAATTGTAAAGATGTGATCTATTTTGGTCTTGGTTAATGAAATTTTACATTTTAACCAAAAAAAAAGTTCTTGCTCTTTATTCCCCATCCTCAACCAAAAAAAAAAGAGAGAGAGAGAGAGAAAGAATCTTTATTCTCCGGTAACGACTTGTAATTATTACCTTTTATGAAAAAGGAAAAGGGGTAAATTGAATCCAACTACATATTATTGTGACGAAAGTGCTTTAAGTCTAACTTTTTGTTAGGGTTTTATGCTAAAATAAAACCAGCTTTTAGAAGACTTACATGTAAAGAAATCATCTGAAAGTCTAGATGTTGAAGCCAACTTGAATGGCTCTAATAAAATGGAGATAACAAACAACAATTATACGGCCATTGAGCATTATTTAGGACAGCCTGAGCTGGTAATATCCCAAGATTAAATTCAAATGGTAAGAAATAGGCAGATTGAAGTCTCTTGAAGTACTTGTTAGGAAATCGACAAGATCACTGCTATCAAAAATGCGCAGGGGAAAAAACGATCTCTGATTTCCTGCCAAGGATCCATGTTGCTCGTTTAATTAGATGAAAGAAATTCAAAATTATCTCTGTAAATTCGAAATTCGCAGACGAAGGAGGTGTGATGACACGATCACCCTCTGCCGGTATCCACACGAATTCTTCCATCCGGAGTGCTAGCTATTGAAACGGTGCGGCTGAGAAATTCGTTTTTCTCCAAAAATGATTTCGGGTTTCTGTGTTTCCTCTCTGTTCTCAATACGAGATACATCAACGTATATACAAATATATAAGCCTCAGAGTCCGATTCCAGATCGGATTGGTTAAGGCCAATCAGAATCCGTATCAAATACGGATTCTGTTAGGATTAGATAAGACCAATCAGAATCCATATCAGATATGGATTTTATTGTTATTATCCGATGATATATATAAGTATATTTAAAAAAACCCAGAAATAATAATAATAATAATGATAATAATAATAACAACAACAACAACAACAACAATAATAATAATCAATATCTAATATTAATATTATAAATATCAGCCCATATGCATTCCTGTGTGTGACCTGATAGACCTATATTAATTGGCAGTCGGTTAAATCACTATTAAACCAACAAGTCGTAATTGGTCTCTAGCAAGGCATTACGACTACCAATTAATATAAGTACAGTCCAACTAGCTTAATAATAGTACATGTATTAGTCCCTTTGTCACACGATATCTAGTTTGAACATAAGTCATGGTAAGCGTCATACTTATATTGTTTAAACGTATGATTACTCGATCTCCAAGTAGACTGATAAAACAAATGATATTGATCACACTAACAATTCATTTGAGTACAGTCATGCATTTCACAGTCTCACTAATCGAGGGGACCAAAGATAACTCTCTCAAAAGAGAGGGACAAATTCTATCTTGATTGTTCAATATCCTCTACATAATTTCTATTATATTCAATCATGACCTTTATTATTATTTAGTTACGAATAACATTTTATCATGTCAAAATATAATAGTCTTTATGTTGGAAACTATGACAATCTCAAGTATAAGGATTAAAACATGACTATCATGAGATTTACTTATGAAGCTAATCCATGTAGTAATCTCATGATGGGTCTATCCAATACATTGTTCTCTAACAAGTATCTATAAGATTGATTTGTATCACCATACACATAATCATCTCATGATTATCAAATCAATACTCATACTGGTTATAAATTATTTTATCTTTATAACAATAATGAACCATGGACATATATCATAATTGTGTAACATACTAACCAACAATAATGATAATAAAACCTCTTTATTAATAATAAATGTATAACATAAACATCCAAATCATGGCCTATGGCACATACACTAACAGTACTCACTATAGGCAGTCTCATACCCTTGCAAGGGATCATAGGTTGTTTGACCTAAAAGAGGCAAAATGAGATCAAACCTGGTATAGTCTATCTGATGGACTTTGGAGATAAGCATGAGGTCAACGTGGTTCTGGGTGAAAAAGTTATTCTGAACTAACCTAGAAGAGGAGCCCTTACGCACAGTATCAAAGGATAGTGTGGAATAATCTGGGGTACGAGGAATGATATTGTTAACTGTTTGCTGTCCCGATGGTTACCCTGAGGACGGCGCTAAAGGCTCCACCATCAGAGCGACTCCGTACAACATGGGTAACTGTCGACCCTCTTTGCCTCTTGGCAAGACAAGAACTGCCACCAGGAGCAGTCCCTTTTGAGGAGATCATACACAGAAACCTTCATCAAGGCCATGCACCTTGGTCATAGTCATTCGTCTTAGTCATAGCCTACCAGGTCAGTCCGGCTAAGGCAATCTACGCTACGTAAGCAGCTTCACCATACACAGTGACAAGTGGCGCCATCTCATTGACACTTGGCCAGCATGCATACACAGGACAAAACACGTGGCATCATCTGATGTCCCCAAGCATGCATTGGTCAATCAAAACATACAAAAAGAATTCACACCTCCCAACACAAGACATATTCAGACATAATCACTCAATATTTCGCTCGAACTACGTAATTTTCTCACAAAGAGACAGATCTCTAAATTTTAGTAAAAACAAACTACCAAATATGAACAAACTCACAACTGTCTTGAGTGTCAGAAATTTTTCCTAAAGTAACGACTTAGGGGCTTCTAATATCATTGAATCTTGCATATTTCCAGTAATAAGTCCTTCAAATTTCATATTCGGATCATTTTCTAATCCAGAGGATGAGTCCAACCTCGACATATATGATCACATATTTATACTAATTCTTACATCAATAGCTACTTCACGTATTAAGAAAAAATATATACTTTCATCTACCTTACATATGTTTATAGATATCTGAATCATAACAACAACAAAAAAATCTATACAAAACACGTGAACAACATGATATATAAAATCTTAACCGATATATGGAGACGTTTTCTTGCGCGCATTATAATTTCAATTTGTCTTTTGTGGTTTTGGTCTTACAAGAAAGGCCCTACAAGTTAATATTGGCACCTTATTCTCGACGAGGCTATAAGGTGAAGTGTGCTATTACTATAATATATAAGAGTTGATATATATATATATATATATATATATATATATATATATATATATATGTGTGTGTGTGTGTGTGTGTGTGTGTGTGTGTGTGTCTGTCTGTCTCAAATTATTGTCAACTGCTTGCCCAAGGATGCTGGTTGTATTGAGAATCTCACCTTGGCTAATTTGAGAAAAAAATGCATGGCTTATATGAGGATGGGGTTCCACCACCCATTGCCTTAAGGTTTTGAGTGGATATGAGACTCACCTCATGTAAGCCCAAGTTTCAACATGGTATCAGAGCAGGTTTAAAATGTGGACTCACCCCTTGCCTGGCCCATGGTTGGCCACTTAATGTTTTCCTTCACCTAAGTCCAGATGTTCATGTCTGGTTTGTGGTTTGTGATTGAGGGCGGGTTGTAAGGCGCGTGTGTATGTCAAGCCACGTTGCCACGTGAGGGCGTGTATTGAGAATCTCACATTGGCTAATTTGAGAAAAAATGCATGGCTTATATGAGGATGAGGTTCTACCACCCATTACCTTAAGGTTTTGAGTGAATATGGACCTCATTTCATGTAAGCCCAAGTTTCAACAGGTTGTTATAATAAAAGAAAAAAAAAGACAATCTCATCAACTTTGATTTTGCTAGGACATTTCGCGGGCCGCGAGTCCTCCACTGCTAAAGACAAAAAGCAAGAATCAATTTTATATTCAGTTGATTGGAGAAAGTGAAACAGTCTGCAAAGACTTGTCACATACAAGAAGACAAATTCACCATAAATTTTCAAGTCTTTTTTTTATAAGTAAAAGCTGGTTCGTTCATTGAATTTTGATTGGACAATTCTAAATTAAAAAAATGTGTACTTCTTTTTGTCGTGTCCTTTAATTTAAATGCAATTAATAATTCTGAAAATAAAAGTTTATGATTAATACTTGGAGTAAAAGGTGAAACCCTTCACTGAGGAGGTTTTACCGTCTCAGTCCTAATAAACATCGTGGAGTATGTAAATCAGGAGTCCATCAGACTTCTAAGTTGTGTGATGACTTACACAGTGATCCACAAAAAGTGTCTCTCACAAACTAGATCTTCGGCTTAGCATCAGTGGAGCATCCACACTGTGCGTGACCCTGGATTCGAGCTCTTAACATTTTGGAACAAATCACAACATGGATATCAACTGGACTACATGTGTTGGACTTCCACAAAGTAGTAAATACATGTTGTGGACATGTAGTTAGATCGATTTGGCCTAATTTATCATCGTCACTAACGGAAGTCTCTAAGACAGTAATATAATGTTGTTGTAACAGACATCACCGATTGGCCTACCCTAAAAAATACACTTAGAAAGACACGTTAGAGGAATAGAAAACTCTACTATATAGACTTTTTGTTATTAGACCAACAAAAATGGAGAGCATATAAAATATAAACTTGTTCTTTTATATACGAGGTCGAAAATTTTACTATTTGTTGTATTGTTGGTTAACGTTTCATGTATTGTTTTCTTTTATTATTACGTTTGTTGTATTGTTGGTTAGCATTTAATATATTGTCTTCATTTATCATTACTCCTTCTGTCTTAAAAATATTGTCATAGTTAACTATGTTAAAAAACCAACTGTAATAATATTTTTAAGACGGAGAAATACTAAAAGCAATTTTGGAAGATCATCTAATCATTTAAAACTTATAATAATTATAATAGAAAATGGACATTTTAGTTGATTGGAATCTTTATATGAATAATGTTGATGCGGCCTGTGTATATGCTCACATACTCCATCCATCTAAAAAAATATTTTCTACGTTTTTATTATGGTTTGTATAAAAAATATTTTTATTTTTCAAATATGAATATATTAGTAACTAAAATTTTTATACTATCTTTTCAGTTAATACTTATTTTTTATTTACATCAATTAACTAATTAAAGATATAATATAAATAGTGGCCAAACTGCTTTGCCTTAAATTATATTCAAATAAAATTAAAACAATATTTTTAAAGCATAGAGTATATATTTGGCTGGGTGTGGGAGTATACATAATATGCTTTTGGGAGTGTAAATGTGCTATGAGAAAATACAACTAAAGACGTGAATGTTGACTATTTAATCAAAGGAAAATTGAATTCGAAAAGTAATCAAGTGCCAAAGGATGTAAAGAAAGAAATAGAGATTAAAATCAAAACAGCAAAGAATCTACCAGATATACTTTTATTTATTTCTCTAAGATGGAGCCAATCTGCAAATCCCCCACCCCTTTTCCCGGGACAGGATCACCTCACCGCAATTGGGATACGGTGACGCATGACCGCGAGACACGTGACAGCTAGGGGGTGTGGTGAGACTAGATGAGGGTCACCCTTGTTGCCACGTATCGCGTGGTCACAAAGGGGGTGAGGAAAATTGGGGTGAAGAGATCTCAACCCCCTTCCCCCCCTAAAAACTATGAAAGGGGAAGATATATTCTTCCAAAGTCTTTCTCATGAATTCCTCTTCTAAACAAAGTTATTTTATTTAAAAAACATTAAAAAAACCTTAGAGTGTACAATAAATATAGGCCAATGTCTAGTATGTATAGACACAATGTACTATAAAGTAAGTGTGTTCTTTATAAAATATTTTTTTTAAAGAATAATTTCATAAGGGAGAAATTTGAAATATGATCTTTATCTTAATAGAGGTATTATAAAGCGGTAAAGTTGTTTGATTGGGGAATATGAGAAAGACCAAATTAAATAGCTGCCATCTAAGCCAATTCGTAATATTTTTAGGTCAGGTGTGAGTAAGCCTATGGGTGTCACATACGGGATATGATCCCCTCACCGCAAGAGGGTGTAGTGACGCGTGACCGCGTGACACGTGGCATCAAGGGGGTGGTGAAGCTAGATGCAGGTGACCCTCATCTAGCCTCACCACCCCTCCTTGCTGCCACGTGTCGCGCGGTCACAAAGGGAGTGAGGAAAATTGGGGTGAGGAGATCTCAACCCGTCACATACCCATAGAACCCATTTACGAATACCTCATCTAGCCTCACAACCACTCCTTGCTGTCATGTGTCGCGCGGTCACAAAGGAAGTGAGAAAAATTGGTGTGAGGAGATCTCAACCCGTCACATACCCATAGAACCCATTCACGGATACCTCATCTAGTCTCACCACCCCTCCTTGCTACCACGTGTCGCGCGGTCACAAAGGAGGTGAGGAAAATTGGGGTGAGGAGATCCCAACCCGTCCCATACCCATAGAACCCATTCATGTATTATCCGAAATAAAATAATTGACAATTATATATATTGCATTCATGTGATAAACTTGTGTGGATTATAGTGTCTATCATTTTAATTTTGATTTACATGTTTGAAACAAATGCCCCCTCCTCCTCCCCCTCCCCAACCAATTTTCGGGGCTTAAGTTAGTAGATAAAAAATTTAGTGTCTTCAGGGCTTAGTCCAGTTGATACTCAGGTTGAGATTTGTTTTAAAAGGTCAAGAGTTAAATTCTATGGACGCGCACAGTGTGGGTGCTGCACTGTTACTAGGTCGAAGACCTAGTTTGAGGAAGTCACCTTGTGTGGGTTACTGCGTAAGTACTCTTCATCCAATCTAGAAGGCCGCAGAACTCTTGATTTGCATTCTCCATAATGCTCTTTGGAGCTGGAACGATAGAGGTTAGGGCCAAAGAATGACCTTTTGCTCCAAGATAAAAAAAATTTAGCAATATATCTGGCAACAGAAAAACTTAAAACATTAGGAGAAACAAGGGGGGTAATGAATTCAAAAATTGAGCCGAATTTAAGTATAGATAATTAAAATATACTAAATCAAGTGGGATCAATTGACTAAACCTACAAAAGCAAGATCACCCTTTTCTTTTTTTTAATTTTTTTAAAAAAAAGAATAGGAAAGCAAAATTGTAATTATTATAATTTCTGTGGACTCCAGAAAAAGAAATGTATAAAAGAAAATTTGAGATGGAAAGGTGTCCTGCAAATGCCGGCCATGAGGGAGGCAACAGGTCCCACAAATTAGAGAATACCCTAGAGATTTCAAAAAGAAAAAATATGTTAGTTTCAATCTGAAAAACAATTCAAATATAATTATACAACGACAACACATACTCAGTACATATCAACGATATCAAAAGCTATCGCTAGGGTATGGGAAGACGAGAGGCAGACAAACAATATCTCTATTCCAAAAAATAGAGAGTTAGCTTTCAGCGAGATTTTCGATATATATAACTACATAGATGATACAATAATAAAGATATAATGTGACAATGTACCACTAGAAGAATTCAAATATAATATAAACTGAAAAAGTTTCTAAGACAATTATAACGCTGTCTAGAAAGAAATTCCTTTCATTTGTTTGAGGCATGTTGGTGATTGGTAAATCATTAAATTACAAAATGTATCTTTGATTTTGTGTTAAAGCACAAAAGTTTGTCTCTACTGTCTTCTTTTCCAAAAGATGACATCAGTCCCTTTTAATAGGCTTTTAGGCTATGAGCCGTAGCCTTTAATGGAAGATCAATTCGACATCTGAATACCAAAGGATCTCCTTACCACCGCAACCATCACTTCCTTTCACACCGTCCGACACGTAACATCATTAGGTGATAAAGCTAGATGAAGGTCACTCGCATTTAACCTTACCACCTCCCGTGCTGTCACGTGTCAGACGATGAGAAAAGAGTTATGGTTTCGGCGGTGAGCAGATCTCATCCCACAAAACTATGCTATACGAATACCAACGAAAAAATTATGATATACGAATACCATGAAGCTACGTTATACAGTCAACCCCAGCCCTTTACTGCTGGTGCTATAGAAAAGCGGGTTTCGATCTTCTTACCATAAATCCCTTCACTGTAATGCTCACCGTGCGACAAGTGGAAGCAGGGGTGGTGAAGCTAGATGCAGATGACCCTCATCTAGCCTCACCACCCTCTGCTGCCACGTGTCCTGCTATGAGCAGTGCGCTGAGAGGGTTTGCGGTGAAGAGATCTGGTCTCAAGAAAAGCAGGCCCCCCAAGTCTAATTTAACTCAAATTGCTTCTTAATTAATTTCATAAAGATGCTTTAAAGAATGCTCATAATGACATTTGGGTTGGGATCTCCTCACCCCCACTTTCCTCACCCTTTTCGTGACCACGCGACACGTGGCAGCAAGAAAGGGTGGTGAAGCTAGATGAGGGTCACCTGCATCTAGCCTCACCACCTCCCTTGCTGTCACGTGTCGCGCGGTCACGCGTCACCGCACCACTTGCGGTGAGTTGATTCAATCCCATGACATTTATATTGAAACTGCATCATCAGTCTCGCGTCAAACTTGTTTCACCGTCTTTTAAAAAGAAGGGTAAATGAGGATTGCATATTGTAGGATTTCAACTTTGCAAAGTAATTAGTTTAAAATTAATAAAGTTAGTTTTTAATACAGAAAATAATTTATCCTCACCAGGTGTGTTTCCGTTCTACTTAATCTTTTTTTAGTATTATTTTTGCTTATCATTTTCAGATTAAAAAACTACATAAGTAAAAACTTGGGTCAATTAGGGAAAAAATCTTCTAACCTTCTCAATAAAGAGAGAGATATGTGTATTTAATTGTATCTAAACTGATAATATGTAGCATGATTTTAATAAATGAGTTAGAGATAAAACAGTAGTAGGATAGATTATCTTTACCTAAACATGATCATTGCTATTTAAAGTTCATTTGCATTAATGTCTTGTCTATACCACCATATTAATTAAATTAAATATACATATGTATAATGAAATTAGTTACTTATATATGATTATGAATATCTATTTACATATCACAATTATGATTTCTTAATTGTTTTCGGAAATCGTTACCAATAATTGTTTATGACTATCATAATATCGGAAGCTTCCTATTTGTATTTACTGAATTCCCTTACTAACACACTAGCATATCATATCCCTATTATTGTGTCATTTATACAGATACATATAGAGCCGGGGTTCCTCACTAACACACTAGCACAACATATATCTATTATTATTATTATGTCATCTATGCAGGTACATACAGAGCTGGGGGTCTCACTGGAAGCAGACTCTCTATCCCTTGGGATAGAGGTATTGTCTGCCTTCCAGTTACCCTTCCCAGACCCTAACGATAGCTTTTGTTGTCGTTGGGGTATACTGGGTCCGGATGATGATGATGATGATATAGAGCCGGGTCTCACTCGAATCAAACTCTATATCTCTTGAGATAGAGGTATTGTTTGTCTGCCGCCCATCCTCTCCAGACTTTAGCGATAGCTTTTGGTGACGTTGGGATATACTAGATATGATTGATTGGTTTACGAATTTTCTGTCTTTACGCTATGGGGCAATATAATGGCGAGACAGAAATGAGTTAAAGTGGCAAAGGTGATTGGGGCTAGAACCCCGACGTCTCGAGTTTGAGTCCGTGTGGAGACAATCCTTGTTGAAATATTACAAGGGTTGCCTCTGGACTGGCTGAGTCTCGTGTGTCCTCTCCCTTTGCAGGACTGCCGGTGGAGCACATCCCTCGATTTATATCTCACCTGGCTAAGGAGCCTCTGGTACAGGTAGGGGAGAACCCACTCCCTCATCAAAGAAATGAGTTAAAGTGTATGCAAGGAGAACAAATATATTGAAAATATACGCAAACTATGAGAGTTTTATCATTCCGTTAAGATCTTACTGTATATTGACGTTAGATCATATGTATGATAGTGTTACATGCATAACATGTGAATACTAAATTCAAAAGGATTTCGCCTTAACAACAACAAGAATCTCCCAATTTGTCATTCCTCAGATTTTCCTAATTTGCTCAATGAAGTTTAGTCTAACTATCAAACTTGAGATAATCAAGCAGAAAGTTTGGGTTCAATTATTGTAATTAACCGGCATTTCTAGTGTACTAGGCTCATGTGTTTACGCAAAGTCTGAGGAAAGACCGGATCGCTTCACTTACGCAGCTTTATCCTATCCGGAAAAGGAGCGGATCGCTTCGTAATCTGATGTACGCAGTTTTACCCTATCTGAGGAGGGGGTGAATCGCTTCGCGACTTGATGTACGTAGTCTTACCCTACAATTTGTGCAAGAGGTTGTTTTCGCTGCTTGAATTCGTGACCTCAAAATGATAAAACATCAACCTTTTCAGTTACTCTAAGACGCGCCTCTTACTATTATAATTGCAATAACTTTTTCATTTCCATGGTTTATGTTGGAGAAATTGAAATGGGTGAATGAGAAATTAATTCTCAAAGTGGATGGAAAACGCGGTTGCATGGTTACGTTTACACAAAACGCGGTTAAGTTTGATAAGGCGTTCGGTTATGGTTTAAATCGAACGGTTGTTTAAATCTGGTTCAAACGGTATCCTTCGATATAAGATAAGATCAGTCTGGTTTGATCTAACGGTGGCAGAGAAGGCAACTTTAATCTAACGGTCGAGATTTAAACTGTCCTAACCACCCCAACCGAATATGGTTTCCATCTGACAATCCAAATTTAAACCTGCGAATTAATCTTCAAACTAAAGGCTGAGATTAAACCTTCCTAATCTAGATAGGAGGTTTTCATCTAACGGCCTAAATCAAACTTTGGTTTTGATCCAACGGTCACGGTGCCTTGTTCTCCAACCGACTCCCCTATATAAACAGGGCAAAGGGTGCATTCTAAACACACAATTTCTAGCATTCGTAGCATACTACTCTCATAGCATCCGAGTCTTGCATATTGTCCAAGAGAAGTCAGGACGCTCTAAAGTTCGAAGGAGTTCAAGTTCAGCAGTGCCGCTCAACTGAATAGGTACCCGTTGTATCATGGGAGACGGTTGCTCACGCCGGTTGGGCACAGTATACCGGAGCAATACGTCTTAAGGACAGAGTCCTCGACTCGCCCCGGGTTTGGTTTATTTTATCATTTCATACGCACACACTAAACGACTGCGTCTTAGTACAGGAGTGATTGTCTCCAACAATCTTAAGACGTATTTTTGTTCAATTACTTCTGTACCGTTTTTTTATTTTACGCAAACCAGTACTCATACTGATTTGCAGTCTGCTTCTACTCATTTCTTAAATATGGTTCTGTTCTGATCTGTACGTTTTGATCGAACTGAACAGGAATGGAGAACGAAAGCTCGAACTCTGTTCAAGGCTTTAATGGTGCTCACTCCGTGTCTGCACCTGAAGGGGCGAACAATGTTGCTGCCGGAGCTCCGTTCAGTACGGTTCCGCTGGCACCAACTGGAGGGCCTCAGATGAATCCGGCTGCCACTGCTGCTCATGTGGAGAAGCCGGAAAAATTTGCTGGAAGCTTCTTCAGGAGGTGGCAGCAGAAGATGTTGTTCTACCTCACGGCACTGGGTTTGGCCAGAATGCTGAGCGAAGATCCACCGTGGTTGAGCCTGTGGAGGATCAACAACAGAATATGCAGAACGCCTTGGGTGCTGAGGCCTGGGCGTATACAAATTTTTGCTGTTTAAATTTGATTCTGGGTTGCCTAGATAACACTATCTATGGCGTATTTTGTACTTATAAAACTGCAAAAGCGTTGTGGTCAGCTTTAGATAAAAAGTATCGCACAGAAGATGCTGGCACGAAAAAGTTGATAGTTGGGAAATTTCTTGACTATAAAATGTTAGATTCCAAAACTGTAATTTCGCAGGTTGAAGAAATACAGATGTTGGTTTCTGAAATAGAAGAGGAGGGCATGACGCTCAGTGAATCTTTCCAGGTCGCGGCTGTGATTGAGAAGCTGCCTCCTTCGTGGAGGGAGTTTAAGAGCTATCTCAAACACAAACGAAAGGAGATGAAAATGGAGGACTTGATTGTCCGTCTTCGTATTGAGGAGGACAATCGTTGTGCCAAAAGGAAGCCGTCCACATCATCTGGTCAAGCCAAGGCTCATGTTGCTGAGGCGAAAAACAGAAAGAAAAATAACACTTTGGGCGTGAACGTCAAGGGCAAAGAAATTGCAAAGAAGTTCACAGGTAAGTGTTATAATTGTGGAAAACCAGGGGATCGAAGCAGTGACTGCCGAAAGCCCAAAAAGAATCAGAATCAAAATAAAGCGAAAGCAAATCTGGTCGGCGCAATGGAAGACTTGAACCTCTGCGCAGTGGTGACCGAGTGCAATGCAGTGGGAAACCCGCGTGAATGGTGGGTGGACACAGGGGCCACTCGACATGTTTGTGCGAACAGGGCTATGTTCAGAGAATATGTACCCACGACAAACAACGAGCAACTTTTCATGGGAAACTCCAACAGCTCAAAGATCGAAGGATCGGGCAAGGTGATCCTGAAACTGACCTCAGGAAGGGAGTTGACCCTGCAGAATGTGCTGCATGTTCCTGACATAAGGAAAAATCTGGTTTCTGGCGCGCTGCTAGTCACTCATGGATTCAAGCTTGTTTTTGAGGCAAACAAATTTACACTTTCTAAGAATGGGGTGTATTTGGGAAAGGGGTATCTTTCTGATAACATGTTCAAGTTAAATGTTATGACAATTGTACCCAAGAAAGTTACGCCCGTTGAGGCTAATAAAATTGTTTCCTCTTCTGCTTACATGCTTGAGTCTTCTTGTTTATGGCATTTTCGTTTGGGACATGTTAATTACAAGTCAATACAACGAATGATTAATCTTGAATTATTGCCCAAACTGGACTTTAATAATAAAGAGAAATGCCAAGTGTGTGTTGAAGCAAAATTGACAAAAGCGTCATTTCCTTCAACAGAACGAAACACTGAATCATTGGATTTAATTCATACAGATTTGTGTGATTTAAAGTTTGTGCAAACAAGAGGAGGTAAAAAGTACTTTGTAACTTTTATCGACGATTGCACACGATACTGTTATGTATATTTGCTAAGTAGCAAAGATGAGGCCATTAATGCTTTCAAATATTATAAAAATGAAGTTGAGAATCAACTTAGCAAACGAATTAAAGTAATTCGAAGTGATAGAGGTAGAGAGTATGACGCATCGTTTAATGAATTTTGTTTCGAACATTATGGCATTATTCATCAAACGACTGCACCATATTCATCTCAATCGAATGGTATTGCTGAACGCAAAAACCGTACTCTAAAGGAGATGATGAATGCTATGTTGATAAGTTCGGGTTTACCTCAGAACTTGTGGGGGAAACAATTCTCTCCGCCAACGCCATTTTAAATAGGATTCCGTCCAAGAAGACGGATAAAACCCCATATGAACTTTGGAAAGGCTATAAGCCTAGTTACAAATACTTAAAAGTGTGGGGGTGTCTGGCGAAGGTTGTTGTACCTAAACCAAGACAAGTGAGAATCGGACCTAAAACAATTGATTGCATATTCATCGGCTATGCAACGAACAGTAGTGCATATCGTTTCTTAGTGCACAAATCGGACATTCCCGAGATACATGAAAATGTTGTCATGGAGTCGAGGAATGCAGTGTTCTTTGAAAATGTCTTTCCAAAGAAAGACAAAAATGGTGAAGAAGCTAGCACTAGTAAGCGAATGCGTGAGACGACCCCTCAAGAGACTGAGGAACCTCATCAAAGCAAACGAGCCAAAATACCGACGTCTTTTGGACCAGATTTTCTAACCTACATGGTAGAAAACGAGCCGAGATCTTTCTCTGAGACAATGACAACTCCAGAAGCTCCTTTCTGGAAAGAAGCAGTGAATTGTGAGATAGATTCCCTTCTTCAAAATCACACTTGGGAGCTGGTAGATCTTCCTCCAGGAAGTAAACCACTCGGATGCAAGTGGATTTTCAGGAAAAAACTGAAAGAAGATGGATCTATTGACAAGTACAAGGCCAGGTTAGTAGCCAAGGGCTACAGACAGAAAGAAGGCTTTGACTTCTTTGACACCTACTCACCAGTGACTAGGATCACTTCCATAAGGTGCTAGTGGCTATTGCTGCAGTCTATGATTTAGAAATCCATCAAATGGATGTGAAGACTGTCTTTCTTAATGGTAAGTTAAAGGAAGAAATTTATATGGAACAACCCGAGGGGTTCGTCGTTCCAGGACAAGAAAGGAAAGTATGTAGACTTGTTAAGTTGTTGTACGGACTTAAACAAGCACCTAAGCAATGGCACTTAAAGTTTGATCAGGTAATGATGTCAAACGACTTCAGAATCAATGAGTGCGACAAGTGTGTGTACATCAAGAGCACACCGAATGCCTATGTAATAGTGTGTCTCTATGTAGAAGACATGCTTATCATGGGCAGTACTCGTGACATCATCTTGAGTACAAAGAAGATGTTAACACGAAATTTTAATATGAAGGACATGGGGTTGCTAGTGTTATTCTAGGAATTAAAATTTCTCGAGTAGCTGATGGTCTTGTTATGTCGCAAACTCACTATATTGAGTCTGTTCTCAGAAGGTTCAATATGTTAGAAACAAAACCGGTTAAGACCCCACTTGACTTAAGTCTACACTTAAGGAAAAATCGAGGCGAACCTGTAGCTCAGTTAAAATACTCTCAGGTGATCGGGAGTCTGATGTACATAACGAATTGTACAAGACCAGACTTAGCTTGTTCAGTAAACAAATTGAGCAGGTTCACCAGTAATCCAAGTGATGATCATTGGAAAGCTCTTAATAGAGTAATGAGGTATCTGAAATACACAATGAATCTTGGATTACATTACACGAGATATCCAGTTGTATTAGAAGGATATTGCGATGCAAATTGGATATCAGACAGTAAGGACTCGAAGTCCACCAGTGGATACTTGTTCACTGTTGGTGGTGCTGCTGTGTCGTGGAAATCTACGAAACAAACGTGCATAGCTCGGTCTACTATGGAGGCTGAGTTCATAGCGCTGGATAAAGCTGGGGAAGAGGCTGAGTGGCTTCGGAATTTCCTAGAAGATATTCCGTGCTGGCCTAAACCAATCGCTCCTATTAGCATACACTATGATAGTCAGTCAGCTATAGGACGTGCTCAAAGCAGCATTTACAATGGTAAGTCACGACACATATGTCGGAGACATAACACCATTAAACAGTTGATCTCTAATGGCGTGATTTCCATTGATTATGTAAAATCAATGGAGAATCTTGCGGATCCGCTTACAAAAGGCTTGCCTAGAGATCAGATGTCAAGATTGACAAACGGAATGGGACTAAAGCCTATAATACAAGAATCTTTGTAACGGTAACCCAACCTTGCTGACTGGAGATCCCAGAATCTTGGTTCAATGGGACAACTAAGTTATGAAGATTAAGTAAGCACTTACTCATTCTGTCACATAAAAGTGCTGTCTGCAGAGAATGTTTAGGGTAAGCTAAGGCTTTTAATGATGTCCTATATCTTGATGCGTCAAGTGGAGTATGGCAGAATACTCTTGATAGGAATCACCTATGTAAGTGTGAAGTGGGGCCGCTTCTATGAGAAAGTCTAAGAGGCAAGATTTCTCTAAAACACTTTCTGAAACCAGGTTGTTCATGGCCAAAACGAACACAACCATGAGAACCAAAAGGGTGTTAAAGAAAATGTTGTGTGAGTATCGTTGTCTAAGTTCACAACAAAGGCTGACTGGTTCAAGACATCAAGTCACTGATTAGCCGAGTGAATCCGATGATACATCACTATGAAAGGTTCAAAGCCAGAAGCTACCTCTTCTGATGCAATATTTTCTTGTCTGACTTCTCGAGTCTGCATAAACACTTTCAATAATTCCCATTCATGTGGGGGATTGTTGGAGAAATTGAAATGGGTGAATGAGAAATTAATTCTCAAAGTGGATGGAAAACGCGGTTACACGGTTACGTTTAAACAAAACGCGGTTAAGTTTGATAAGGCGTTCGGTTATGGTTTAAATCGAACGGTTGTTTAAATCTGATTCAAACGGTATCCTTCGATATAAGATAAGATCAATCTGGTTTGATCTAACGGTGGTAGGGAAGGCAGCTTTAATCTAACGGCCGAGATTTAAACTGTCCTAACCGCCCCAACCGAATATGGTTTCCATCTGACGCTCCAAATTTAAACCTGCGAATTAATCTTCAATCTAAAGGTTGAGATTAAACCTTCCTAATCTAGATAGGAGGTTTTCATCTAACGGCCTAAATCAAACTTTGGTTTTGATCCAACAGTCACGGTGCCTTGTTCTCCAACCGACTCTCCTATATAAACAGGGCAAAGGATGCATTCTAAACACATAATTTCTAGCATTCGTAGCATACTACTCTCATAGCATCCGAGTCTTGCATATTATCCAAGAGAAGTCAGGACGCTCTAAAGTTCGAAGGAGTTCAAGTTCAGCAGTGCCGCTCAACTGAACAGGTACCCGTTGTATCCTGGGAGACGGTTGCTCACACCGGTTGGGCACAGTATACCAGAGCAATACGTCTTAAGGACAGAGTCCTCGACTCGCCCTGGGTTTGGTTTATTTTATCATTTCATACGCACACACTAAACGACTGCGTCTTAGTACAGGAGTGATTGTCTCCAACAGTTTATTCTTCTCTTTCACATTGTAATATTCTCCACCAAAAAAGCTTGACAAAGAAGGGAGAGAAAAGGAGAAAACAAGGCGTCAATTGAAAAAGATAGTGTGAGAGAGAAAACAGATAAGTCAAATATATTGTCTTGGATTTCCGAACGTTGGTATATAGGATTATAGGTACACGCCTTCTTGATAAAATCCTCCCCTATTTTGTAAAGAAATATTTTCGCAATCGAAAATTCTTTTTTCTTCTTCATCACTATAATTTATAATGTTACAAATCAAGAATAATGCCTTAATTGTAGCTAATCTATCTAATTACAAAATTGCGGTCAAATGTGCAAGTGCGGTCGACAGCTCAGCTCAGCCGGACATCTGACTAAGCGCAACCTAGGTCAGCTTAGCTCATACCAGACCAGACCAGACCAGAACAGTTCAGACCAGCCCTGGTCATGGTCAGCTGCCTGGTCATCTAATTCAGCTCGACAGCTCAGTCTAGTCTTAGTCATGGTCAGCTCGGCAGCTCAGCTTAACATATTTTCCTCTCAATATCTCTTATAAAAAAATATATAAAGTAACACACTTGAAAGTGTACTGTATATTAACTTATATAAATAAACATTGAGGTGTGTGTAATTATTTTTTTTAATTGAGAAAACGTACTAGAAAAGATAAATATGAGAGAGGATCTCATCTCGCACGCTCACAGTGTACCCCATAGCGGTCCCAATGCATAGTCAAGTTGTTACTCGGGTTGGGAATTGACACAAAGAGGTCATGTGTTCGAATCCAGGGACGCGCACAGTGTGGGTGTTCCTCTGCTGCTAGGCCAAAGACCTGGTTTGTGGGGGACATCTTGTGTGGATAACTGCGTAATATCTCACCTTCCTCTGCTGCTAGGCCAAAGGCCTGGTTTGTGGTGGACATCTTGTGTGGACAACTGCGTAATATCTCACCTAATCTAAAAAGCCGCTGGACTCCTAATTTACATTCTCTACACATCTCCTTAAAGATGGGACAGTGAGGCCTTTGGATTGGGGTTCAACTTTTTGTCACAAAGTCTACCCATAGCGACCACAAAAAGAAAAGTTCCAACAGCCCTTCAAAGTCGTACCATGGTACTTGCTACATGCGGACCCATCTGTGAAATGTCAACTATGCCCTTGACGATGTGGTTCAATTACTAATATCACGAAGTTTTATAACTATAATATAAAGCATAAATTTTCTTTTTCTTTTTGTAACAGGAGAGATCAATGCCAACAACTCAAAAGACAAACAACGCGTGACCATGTGAGGAGAATGTTTTGACTTCAAACTAGAAGCATGAGGGCAAATTTTAATTTAGTCGTTGATATTTGATCATTTACTGATCATGTTAGTAGTTAGTCATTCGTTAATAAAAATAACTTATATCAAATAATGTTCCCAGGACATAGTCCAATTGATACTCGAATTGAAATTTGCTCCAAGAGGTCAAGAGTTCGATTTCATAGACACGCACAGTGTGCGTGTTCCACTGCTGCTATGCCAAAGGCCTAGTTTGTTGGGTGCACCTTGTGTGGATAACTGTGTAAGTCCTCACCCAACTTAGGAAGTCATTGGATTTCTAATTTGCATCCTCCATAATGCTCTTTGGGGCTAGGACGGTGGGAACCCTCAGGACCAGAGAATGACATTTTGCTCCAAGAAAATTCCCTCTTTAATGCTCTCATGACGCTTAGTTGTTATTTGGCTGCATGTATCTAAGATTGTCGATTCGAATATTTGCAGCAATAGTACTGAAATGGATTTAGACTTAGACACATTATGAACACCAAATCTTGGGTCTCTCAATTAGGAGGCCGCTGACTAACCGATTTACACATTTTACGAAGTTATTTAAGAATAAAGCAATATAGGAATTCGAAGTGAGAATATGACATTTTAAATCTAATAAAATCCCTTTAATTGACGCCTCTCATAGCCTTCTTTGGATGGATTATTTTATTGGACAATAACACGAAGTACAATATGAACCACAGAACTTTTCTTCCAAAACAGGAAGATAACGACATCACAAAAGACAACAGTTTTCCCAGAGCAAAACTTGTACCATTCTTTAGCACGACTTCTAAACTTCAAGTCCTAATTTCTAAATTATGGTATTCAGAAGCCAAAAGAAATTCTTGCCCCAAAAAAAATGCCAAAAGAATCATATATTTCATATTTCAAGCATGATGGGTGGATCCTGGTACAAAAGATGGCCTTTATGCCTCAACAAATTGGTACAGTTCCATTGTTCTGAGACTCAAAAAGCTCAAAAAACAAAAAAGGGTTCACTCCCATCTACTAAAAAACTTGAAAACATAACACATGCAACAAAGCTAAGCATTTTGCTTCAAGCAAATATTTTCAGGAGGCAGGTTTCGAAACAGGTTGCTTGAATGCAACAGTTGGAGCGATCCGGCAACTCCTCTTCTCATGCTCTTGTATTAGCTCTCCCGCGAACCAATCCAGCTTCTCCAGATTGCTCTGCTCTTTCATCCTCTTCCCACTGAACAGCACCGATTCTACATTTTTCTGCTTCAACATTTCGTCCCCTATCCTCACCAACAGCTTTACATTTTCAGGGCTCGGGTCTGAGTCCATGTTCAGTCCACACCCCTTGATCCCTGATCCAGTCGCCTGTCGTTTACATTCACACAAATATTCCTTTTTATCATCATAAAAAGACTGCAAAACAATATGCAATTGCAATCTAACTGCATTGCATTGTAATCTCATGTTTTCTGACTTGTTTCCACTAAGAATAGGGATAAGTTTGATCAGAAGTTGCAATCACCGTTATTAATTTTTAGAAGCTATAAGACAAAAGTTCACATGGTAATAATTCACACAGTAGAATGTTTCAGAGGAATGCCCAATGTCAGCACTTGTAAGATTGTTCAATCAAGTGTATCATCAGTTGTGTATGATTTCCTTTTCGTTGGTCCCAAAATAGATATGTCAAACAAAACGTATGTCACCAACTAACAAAAAGAAATAAATCAAGTGATTCATAAACAGTTCCAAAAAGATCCTTTCTAACCAACATATGGTTGGCGTGGTGGTTCAGCACCTCGTCCTTTAAGCATGTGGTTGGGGGTTCGATCTCCGCTCATGTGAATAGAGCAAACCATTTGGCCAGTCCAATACCACTTCGTGTGCTGACCGCAGAGACGGAGGATTAATCTTGTCTTTCGGCTGGGAGGATACATCGGGGCAACCCATTAAAAAAAAGATCCTTTCTATAATGAGTTCGTGATCAAACTCACATGTGGCTCTAAGGGATCCCAACAAAACTTGATAATTCAATATCTCGATTGACACGCTTAACCAGTTTTAGCCTAGATGTTTAATTTAAAATATAAACTCAACATGATCGAGTTTTCGATTTGACAGTTCCAAACTCAGTAAAGTAGGAGAGTTGTGTTAGGTTGACAGCCAATATGAAACTTAATCACTAAACGTGATTATGGATCAAAGAAGAAATTGCGATAATCAGTGTTGTCAATAGCGCGAGGCGCACTGTAGCGCGTCGGCCAAATTTTTGTAGCGCGTAGCGCATAGCGCCGTAGCGCGCGCTACACACATCTGAGGCGCATAGACAACCAATAAACTAAAATATTAGGCAACAACTATAAACATAATATAAAATTTCATAATTGTTCAAAAAGTTTAAGCATAGATATAATTAAAACATAGATAGAACATAAAAACAATTGTTCAAATTGTTCAAACTTCCAACATAACTAAAACTAAACTAATTCCGAATCATCAAACAAAAAATCTTCATTTTCTTCATCCGTATTATCTTCTCCATCTGAAGCTAGAAGATCAATTTCTTCTTCTCCATCTCAATAATAAATCATCATCAAACACATAATCTGATGGGATTGTAGCTTAGGCTTTATTATTTAGTTTTTCTTTTCTTTTATTTTAATAACAAAAATTACTATTTTTTCAAAAAAAATTTGAAATTACTGAAGCACGCGCTACGTGCGCTACGCGCGCTACGTGCGCCTCGGCCGCGCTACAAGGAGGTTGCTACGCTACATGACCTTGTAGCGATTGATCTTGCGCTACGCGCGCTACGCGCTACAAGCGCGCTACAGGCGCGCTACAGGCGCGCTACAGACAACACTGGCGATAATACTAGGAGTTCTCTATATGGAACACATCATATGGTCCGAATGCGGAGGATAAGCCGCTAAAGACTTTCTTTCTCGTAAACAATCACTTATTTTCGATTAAGAGTCTCGTCAAGGACCGTTGTATCTGGAGGCTTGGATGTAATTCTAAAGCAAGGGACCACGTCACATAGTCCGAATGTGGCGACAATTGAACTAGAGTGCTGCATTTCCTATAGAATTCGGATGCAGTGAAAAATAAACAAGAGTTACTATAAGTTCGATACTAAGAGGGAAAGTATTAGGTTAGGTATGAGTATCGGACTAGAAACATGGAAAATGGAACTCTAACGGGGAAGACAATTGAGATAGTGGACAAAATGATAAGGATAAAAGTAAATATTTTATGCTTGAAAGAGACGAAGTGTATAGGTGAGAAAGCTAGGATGTTGGGCAATTCAGGATTAAACTGTGATAAACATAAAAGAATAAAACAATAAATGAAATTTGGACTATTATAGCTACATCATTAAGAGATGAAGTAGTAGGTGTTATTAGGAAAGAAGATAGAATTATAGCCCTTAAGTTGGTGTTTGACAAAGAAACAATCGATATTATTAGCGTATATGCTCCTCAAGTGGGTTTAGACGAGACTATAAAGGTTCAATTTTAGAAAGATTTAGAAAACATAATGCGTAAAATTCCAATAGATGTGAAGACCTTTATAGAGGAGATGTAAATAGACATGTAGGTAAAAAATAAGGATTATAATGAGGTATATGATGTGTTTGATTTTGGAAACAGGAACGATGAAGGAAGATCAATATTGGATTTTACAATAGCGTATAGACTAATACATTTTTCCAAAAATATATATGAACACATGATTTACATTCAAAAGTGGATCAAATAAGTCGCGGATGGACTGTTTCATGACTCATGTGAAAGATAGAAGAGTTTGCAAGCACTGTAAGGTGATCATAGGAGAAAGTTTAATAATACAACACTGTCTTGTAGTTGGATGTTCGTATCTGATATAGGATATTGATAAAACAAAAGCATATAGAACCCAATACAAAATAGTAGACAAGTAGATTTTAGAAAAGTAGTATTAGAGCAAATAGCCTTAAGAAATTCGAGTGGTGATGCAAAGGAAGCATGGGAGGATATAACGGTAAATATACAAAAATAGCGAAAATTTTACTTGGCCAATCAAAAGGTCGAGCACATGCAAATAAAAAATCTTGGTAATGAAAAGAAGAAGTGCAAGACAAAGTAAAAAAGAAAAAGAAAAATAGTCATAAGACACTTCAACTATACAGAATTCAAAAGAATTGGGAAGAATATAAGCTTGCTAAGAAAGAAGCTAAAGAGGTTGTAAGATAAGTCAAATCAAAGGTGTTTGAAGATTCTCATAAGCGGTTGGACACGAAAGAAGGTGAAAGAGAAGTGTATAAAAGAGAGAAAGGAAGACAAGAGATTTTATTCGTATTAAATGCATTAAAGACAAAGATAGCAAAATTTTAGTAGAGGAAAGGACAACCAAAGATATATGGAGAAGATATTTTGAGAAACTTTCAATGAATCAGAAGGAAATGAACTTGTATTGAAAAGGTTACATAACTCTAAAAAGGATAGAAACATAACATCCAGTGCGAGAATTCGATTCCTAGAAGTAGAAGATGCTTTGAAAAGGATCAAAATGGTAAAGTGATTGGACAGACGATATTCCAATTGAAGCTTCAAAATGCTTAGGAAAAGAAGGTATTATATGGCTCACTGTTCTTTTTAACAAGGTTGTAAAGACCGGAAAGATGCTTGACCAATTGAGGAAAAACACTTCATTTATGGCGGAAATATCAACAACAGAGACTATTCATATCTTGAGAAGATTAATAGACTAATATCAAGAGAGGCATCAAGATTTGCATATGCTTTTCATTGACTTGGAAAAGACATATGATATAACTACATGAGAGATCCTATAGAGAATGCTTAAAAAGAAAGGTGTTAGAATAACATATACAGAAACTGTTAAACACATGTATGAAAACATGATGACCAACGTTAGAACACTAGCAAGACTAAGCCCAGAGTTCTCTACTACAGTTTGTTTACACCAAGGATTTACATTAAGTCAATACTTATTTATTTTAGTTGTAGATAAGATCATTCGACACATTCAAGATACAGTTTTGTAGAGCATGTTATTCGTAAATGACATTGTGTTGGTGGATAAGACTAGTGAAGGAATTAATGCTCAGTTGAAATGTTAACAAGAGACATCAGAGGTAAAGACTTTCAAATTGAGTCGAAAAAAGTTGTGTATTAAATTTAATTATACCAACAAAAGAATGACCTTGGAACCAGTGTAAAACTGAAAGACCAAGAGATTCACCTGACCGAGAATTCTAGGATTTAAGATATAAACTACAGAAAGATAGAGGAATTGACAAGAATGTGAATCACATGGTACAGGCAAGGTGGTTGAAGTAGATAAGTACATCAAGTCTTCTTTGTGATAGGAAAGTACCTTTAAAGCTTAAAGGAAAGTTTTACAGGACGACAATAAGAGCCGCACTGTTGTACATGTTTGAACGTTGGGTAGTAAATTATGAGCATGAACAAAAGATGCGAGTGACGGAAATGAGAATGTTAAAATGAATATGTGCACATACAACGAAAGATAAGATAAGAAATGAACATATAAAGAAAAAGGTTTCGATGACTCTTATAGATGAGAAGATGAGGGAGTCAAGGTTAAGATGGTATGAACATGTGCAAAGACGTCCTACAAATACGCCTGTTAGGCGGTGTGAGACAACAATGAGGTACAAGTTAAACTTGGTAGAGGTAGACCAAAAAAGACATGGAAAAAGAGAATAAGGAAGGATATGTGACAATTAGAGAGCCTATGGTCATTAATAAAGCACAATGCAGACAATCGATTCATATAGCTGATGTCATGTAGATGATATAAGATTTCAGTAAAATCCTTAGATATTTAGGCCTAAAACACAGTTGATATGAATGATAGCCTTGAAAGATGCATATTCTAAATGCACATATTATGCATTAAGTATTATGAGACACAAAAGTATGGTAAGATTTATGCTATTTTTCCAAAAAAAAAAACAAAAAAATAACCCTTTTGAAATCGAATTCCAACCAACTTTTAGACTTAATGAGTCATAAACAAGTTATGAAATTTTGCGTTTCCTCTACAAGCCAACTACGTATTTTATGGCTCTCACTGGTCTTTATGCATCCAAGGGATGGAGAGGAAGTATTTCCCTTTTTTTTCATATCCATAAGTACGACGCAGTAACTCTTTTTTTTTTTTGTAAGTAATATACTAGTCACTATAAGAAGGACGAAGTAACTCAATTATAATGCAATATTGAAATGATTAAAGGGTAACTAGGAGAATGTCTACTAGTCAGTCCATAACTAATAACAACAGACAAATGGGCACTGAGCCCAAATTTAAGGGGAAAAAACACTCGGCTGCCATGTTATTCCCCATTATAGAGTATAACTATTAAGATGACTAAGAAGAGAGATTTTATGGTATTCCATGAGTAAGGATTAACTAGTGGCACAATAAAATAATGATTAGTGATTCTAAGAGACTCACTTGTATCTACAGATTTCATAGGTGGAGAGTAATCATTCTAGAAGTATTACAAAAATTTTCGAGCAATAATTGTTTCTGGATAGAAAAAAACCACACAGAGAGGAGGAGCTGCTGAAAATCTCAAAAGAATCAAACCAGCTGTAAAAGCCTGAAAGAAGACTGTGAGTGAGCAATTTGGTGACTGTCAAGGAAGGACATTGTCAAAATGTGGTAATAAAAAGAATCCCTACCCAGAGGCAGATGTGAGGACAATTAGTTGTATCACAAAAACGGTAAAAAAAGGAGAAAACACATCCTGACTCCTGACCCCCTCAGGTGTTACAAGTGGATCACAGACTGCAACCATAATTGTTCACAGCTTGCCAAAATATAAAGAGGTAGACGTTTTGGCAGTTTTATAGGGAAAACTACCATATACATCCCCTTTTTTGGTACCTCTCTGTAACAATATACACTTTACCCTTTCTTCCTGAAAGAGAAAGACGCCACTGTTTTATTTTCTTAAATCATCATAATATACTGTTTATATTTATGATAATGTGTCATCTATGCAGGTATGTACAGAGTTGGAGGTCTAACTGGAAGCAAACTCTCCATCCTTTGGGATGGAGGTATTGTTTGACTACCTCTCACCCTCCTTAGACCCTAACAATAGCTTTTGCTATCGTTGGGATATCTGGGTATGTGTTGTTGTTGATGATAATTTTTCCCTTAGCCATCAGGGTAATAAAGATTTGTAAGGTAAGAAAGTTTGCCTGGTTGCTATTGAACTTTTCTCCTTCTGCCAAACTAAGAAATTTCATGCCTAAAAAAATATATATAAGCAGGGATCCAATTTGCCCATCAAGCCAATATAACAACTCCAGTGCAAACTTGAAATCTGAGGGCATGTGCAGATAGAACTGGCAAACCAAAACCGTATGGTACTAGACCTCTTCAAGGTATCTAGTAGAAAGATTAAGGTAAACAAAATATCTTCAAACTTAGCATTTCCTTTAATTGTTTCAAATAGGATCTCAAGTGATGGATAAATGGTAGTTCAGAAAGTGTTTTGAACAGGATAAATGAAGGCATAGGGCAATCAGTAAGATGATGAGCAAACAGCAGAACACACAGAGCAAAGGACAAAATGTTTTAAGTCTACCCAACCTGTCTCCTTGTCTGTCCCACTCCGCCAACTGACAACATTATTCACCATTTATTTTTTGGCTCTAAACCTTGCTTCCACCCCTTTCTTTCCCTTTTTTATCATATACTTCCTCATAGCCCCCCCCCCCCCCCCCCAAACACACATTTTTAATTAAAGAAGAAGAAAAATACAGTGAGCCAAAAGCAAAATGAACTGCAATCCAAGAGATGAAAAATTTGACACAAATGCTATCCTTAACTTTTTGTTATTAAGCCATAACTGTGTACTAAAACTCAGTTTCTTCAAATATTAGCTTTCATACCAGTAATTCGATAGCTTTTACAGTTCGGCTAAGGTTAGATCTCAAGTAGTGGTTTAAGTGTCCAAACAATATTCCAGACAAGAAATGTTCTTGAACAATGTGGATCGACTTAAGAATTAAAACTCTTTGATAAAACTTATATGATCTACTTTAAGACTCAATACATTTATTGTCTAAGTTCTTACAAGTCTAAAAGGTTACAAAAGAACATAAGCACATAGATGATTTTTATTTTTTTATTTAAAAAAATAAGAAGACAATGATGCTGTGGAATTTATTGCATCTTCATTGGTGATGCCCTCATGCTTATATGCTGGTAGTCAATCCTCAAAGTTGGTCTCCACTTCCTCAAACCTGAGACCGGATCTCCTCACCCCTTTTTCCCACCTCACTGCACACTGCCCGACACGTGGCAACAGAAGAAGGTGGTGAGGCTAAATGAGGGTCACCTGCATCTAGCATCACCACATCCTATGCTGCCATGTGTCGGGCGGTAAGCAATGGGATGACGAAAAAAGGGGTGAAGAGATATCATCCCCTCAAACCTTTTCTTTTGGATCAATCGAACTTAAGAAATAATTTTTATTCAAAAACTCTTCCTACCAGTACAACACCACCTTACACACAAACACACACATACATCATCTATATATTCCACATACATACGTACATACATACACAAACAATAACACTCAAACCTTTTTCTCATTATACGTGTGTGTCTGTATATATATATGTACAAAATATCGTTTGCTATGGGTTATACTCCCTTGTAGAAGGAGGTAACAATCACTACATACATAGAAACTTCCCCATCTCAACAACCACAAAAAGCTAAAGACTAAATAAATGCAAATGACCAAAACAGCCTGTTACATCCTATTCAATTTGTACCCAAACGTCAGCCCCATCCCGTTTCATCCAGTTGCAAATAAATTCGTATGACGTATGCATACGTCAACATGCACATAAAATGGAGTTTGCTAACAACATTCATGTCATCAAAAGATAAGCAACCATTAATACTTACCTTTATCACCAAAAATTATACAAATAGTTATAAAAGTTGGGTAATTAAAAAAATCAACCTGGAGCAATATCTAATAGACAACAAGGGCCCACCCAACACCATTGAAATATAATAGAATAAAGCAAAATGACTCACTAAATTGGTTATGCTTCTTATATTGCAAAGTAGCAATTAATCTAAATAGCTTGACACAATTTTCATTATGAGTAATGAGAAAATGTAGTATGGTTGCATACATCCGACCCTCATACTTTTGCCATAGGCAGGAGGTTTTTTTAAGACAATGGTTAATGTTGTTGTATTTGTATTTTTCTAAAACATTAGTCAAATATTTAAATACGAAGTGTAAATCATTAAATTATAATTGTCAAATATGGATTTTATAATTCGCGCACCTGAATACGGACGTAATTACTGCTACGGCTCTGGCCAAAAGCCATGGCAACGGCGTGGTCGACTAATTCAGCCGAGCCGTCTCCGCATATACGAGCCAACGGTCTAGCCCAGTCCTTAGCCTTCCAGCTCTTCACCTTATCGTAACCGAAGCTGCCCTCCAGGAGCTGACCTGTGCCGAGTGAAAGTACCAAAATGTCCTCTACACCACGGACAAACGGGAACTCTTGTTTGTTATGAAGCACGTGCGTTATAGCCGCCGCTGTTGGGTTACTCATGGCTAAGCCTCCGTCCACCCCAACGCAGCGTGTTTGACCGTCGATTGACTTCATAACCACCGGTTCGAACACCGCCGGCTCTGCTGACGTGGCTCGGCAAACCTCCCACAGCCGGAAATCAAAGCTGTCCGTCTCGAGCGCGTCGGCTCGGGAGAACAAAAATGGCGCCGCACTGGACAAATCGTAGCAGGGAATTAAAACGGGTTTTAACGTGTCTTTTAACGTCAGGGCCCGACCCGTTTTATCAACAAACGCCTCTTTCATTGATTTCTCCAATGAATTGGTGGAGCCACCGCCGGCACCACCGCCTCCTCCGCCGTGTAACATTCTGCTGATGAGATTTCCCTTTCCGGAGCGGTAGAATTTTTTTCCTTGGCCGGCGAGGAATTTCCACGTGTCCTCAGCTTGAAAAATAGGACGACGATTTTCATGATCCTTCGTGGCGAAGAGCATGGCCGTGAAAATACCTCCAACGCCGCTGCCGGCTGCTACGTCGAAATAATCGGCGATTCTGGCGTTCGGATTGCCTGATTTCACCTTTAAAACGTTTTCCAAATAAGCAAGGGCTTTTCCAGCTATGATGCTTCTCATTCCACCACCGTCAATAGAAAGAATACATATCTTTCCTCTCTGATTCTTTATCGACTGCACACCACCACCGGAAATATCCTCGACTCTCGGCGACGTCGAAACGACGTCTCTAATGCTATTCAATTCTTCAATAGTCGGAGGAGGAGAAATCTGTTTAGGAATCCAAATCTTCTGATCATCATAACCAAATAGAAACTTGCTTTCTAGAATCGAAAAAATCTCGTAACTCAGCTTATCGCTATCGATGCTGGGCTCTTGCATTTCTAAAGGAGAATGAAGATTAGCCATCTCTAAAAAAAGACCAATCAAATTCAATCAATCTCCTCTCAGCCCATATGAGAAAGAAGGTTTAGAGAATAAACAGAATCAGATATGAATAGAATCGATGAATATTCAGCTTTTTTTTGGGTGAATGTGTGGCGGTTTGCTTGCGAAAAAGGGGTCAAATAGAGAAAGTATACAGGGGGTTACTTTTAAAGAGTCAAGGAAGGAGAAACTAATCTGGAAGTTGTTATAGATTGCCAACCTTTACCATATCTTTAATCTCTCTAAAGAAAAGGAAAGGGGAGGTGGAAGGATGAAGACAAACGTCACAAAAGCCACGCAGGAGGCAGCTATCTCAGCGTTTGCAGAGGATGTCTGTTCGCTTTTAATTATAGTGTTCTAGCACTATTAATGGGAAGTTATTTATTCTTTTATCCTTAAATATGTAAACAAGAAGCGATTTTTTTTTTATAACATGCTTGAGTTAGTCGTACCTATACATAATTTAGTGCTTAAACACTCTTATCACAATTGACAAGTATAATCAAATTGGATTTCTAGAATGCATTATAAATGACTTTATAAAACCGCAAGTCGTCCAATGAGCAGGTTGGCCATTTTGGACTAAACATGCAATCAGGTCGGCGCCATCAAAAAACGCATGATGTTCCAGTGACGTCGATCACCATCTGAGATATGCCACAATAGCAGATCAGCCTCAATCAACAGGTTAACTAAACAGTATGCCCACCAAACTTAAGCTAAAGTTAAATCAGCTCGGCCAAGACAGCCTTCGCCACGTGGTCAGCTCTACAGGCATTGCAACACAGGGCGTCGACTCATCAACACTTGGCCAACATGGACATGGTACATGACACTTGGTATCTTCCGGCTTCCCCAAACATGCATTGGTCTAGTCAACAGACTACAAAAGGCATTTATGCCACCAGACAAGGAGGAGAAGTTGAAAAACATTCAGATGGACATATAACATTCCTCTCAAATTACGTAAAATTCCCACAACAAGATAAGTTCTGTAAATTCCATTATAAACAAAATTTTAAAAATGGAATAACACATAACTAACTTGAGCGTCGGATGGTTTTCCTGGAGTAACAACTCCGGGACCTCCAACGTTGCTAATTATTGCATATTTCAGTAGCAAATTCCATACGCCTTTATCTGAATCATCTTTTCTATCCAAGAGACAGACCCAGCTTCGCCATTTTGGCGCTTGATTGAGGACCAATCAGGCTTTTATTTACATACTTCTTTTACCAAAGTATATAAAACCTACTTAAAATGGTTCAAACAAACTAGCATTAATGTGAGAAATCCTCTCGGCGTCATAGATTTACAGGCACCAATTGTCCATTAAAGGAGGACTTGCATGAACAAGTTGGGCACTATGATCAAACTCCAGGAGTTACCCATGAAGAACACATGCAAGCAGTGTAATATATTGTACAAAACATGAGTGCATTTCAAGCTTTGTCCGAATAGATCAAAGAGAAAGCCCTATAGGCAACTAATGTTGTTGAAGACCTTACATACGACCGTCAAGAAGGCTAGAAATATGAAGACTATTCCTACAGGTCGAGGGATGAATTTATGGCAGATGCAAGAGGCAACAATAAAAAGCCCCAAAATGATATTCCACCTTCCAGGGAAAGCCATTGGAAGTCAAGACGCATCAATCTAAATATACACATCGAATTTCACTACCTCGTTATTATCGTGAGGATCTGAAGATCAGACATCTTTAGGCCACCAGCATTACACTCAGGTTGTATGAGAAAGTCTATTTTCTGAAGATATTGCTGAGTGTATCTGAAAAACATGCCAGATCCTTTAAGGTACATAAGCTTCCCCATGTACTTGAAGGGGAAGGCCCACGTATGGTTCCAAGAGTGTCATCCTAATCTATCTACTCACTCAAGCAGTTAGTGCAGTGGTTTAAGGCACAACTTGTGTCATCAAAACCTTTCACTAAAAATTTCTCTCACTTGATGTCATTGACGCAAGGACTACAAGAGTTTGTTTTTTAATACATGCAATGCTTCTCAGACAAATCTATGGACATAGGGGATCGCATCAACAGTGTCATGGTTGCAGCATCCGTAAATGGACTGAGGCCAGGTCGTCTATTTTCTGCCAGCTTGCAGAGAAGAATCCTAAGTCTCTAAGAGTATGCCTAGAGAAGGTCCAACAGTTTGTATGCAGTGAGGAGGTAAATAGGTTGAAAAGAGAGGTCGATCAGACTTAAGACTAGAACGCAGGGGGAAAAAACTCTGACAAGCCATCCCAAAAGATGGCCAAGTTATCACATGAACTTATATACGGGCTTGAGGATCCTATCCTCAAGGAGTATGGTAATGAAAGGTTGGCGATTGTTTTTCTTATCAACTTAGCCCCTGAAAAAAAAAACTATCAAGGTACGCATGGTTTATGTTGATTCAGACATTGTTGCCAACATCATGTACCAACATCATATACCACAATGTATTCCAAACACTCGGGCTCTAGGAATGCTCATTACTTTCTGTGTCAACACCATTGTTTGGGTTTTCTCGAGCAAAAATTCAACAAGTAGGTTTGGTTACATGTCAGCAAGTTTTGGCGAAGGTCCAGGTATAGAACCTAATGAGTTGATTTCATCGTTGTTAAGGAGAGGTCGACCTACAACATCTTGCTTAGAAAACATGACTTGATCAAATTAGAGGCGATTGTATATCTATTGTACGTCAGCCTGAAATTTTCAACACAAGCCAAGGTGGCAACCATGTATTGAGACCTACAAGTGGTGCAAACTTGCAATGCAGTTGCAGTCAAAAAGAAATTGTCCATGCAGCAGGATAGCCTTGACGATATTGTGTCTCTAACTGAGGAGAAACTGGAATCTAAGGATGCAGTCTAATATTTCATCTTAAATCCGAAGATGCCGTATAACGTAAACAAGATTGGAACTTGGATGCCAACAGATCTGCTAAGACAACTCCAGGATCTGCTCGGAGAATTTGCGATTATCTTTGAGTAGAAGGCCGAAGACATGCCAGGAATTCTAACAACTCTTGCGTAGCACAAGCTTAACATGGATTCAAGCATCAAACCAGTTAAGCTAAAGAAGAAAATTTTGCTCCTAAAAAAATAAGGTAATCGCAGTAAAGGTTGGCAAACTGCTTGTCATCAAATTTATAATGGAAGTCCTCTACCCGATGTGGCTGACAAATCTTGTGATGGTGTCTAAAGCTGACAAAAGTTAGAGAATGTATATAGATTACATCGATCTGAATAAAGCGTATCTAAATATTGCTATTTGCTAGAAAAAATTGACTGATTTGTGGATTTGAGAATCAGTCATGAGGTCTTCGATTTCTTTGATGCTTTCAAAGGCTATCATCAAAGAACCTCCTTCATTAGAGAGGTCGGCACCTATTGCTACATCAGCATGCTATTCCGATTGAAGAATGCAGGAGCCACCTTTTTAAGGACTATATATGCAAAACCATGGAGGTTTACATAGTGTTGGTGTTGGACAATTGGAAACAATTTGGTAAAGATCCAATCAAAAGCTAGTACGTCGAGTTGCACATTATGCAGCATTTCAACTCAATTGCTCATCTTCAAACCAGCATTCAAGCAGAGGTTTCCAACCCAAACTTGAAGGAAGGGTTAATAAAGCAGTTAGAACATGCTGGAGCAGGATGGTTAGATAAACTTCTCAACATCTTATTGGCATATCGCACAGATCCTTCCATCTCCCAAAAAAACTTCATTTGCTTTGATCTATGGATTCAAAGTCAAAATACCAACTCAGATCGACTATTCATCAACTAGGGTTGAGAATTTTTCCGATAACCCGTCGACAGATAACGAGACAGAGCCATCTCATGTCTCTTCACAAATAGTGTCCCTGCCGACACCCTTACCAGCCAGACCTACTATAGCTTCGAGATGTCGACAACGGCTTACCAGATCTCCTAGATATGGCAAATGGATATGGATTTCTATGTCTTATGATTGTAATTATTTTTGTATTCGCTGTATACTATATGCAATCGATTCCAAAAATGGTTTTGTTAGTTCAGATTATTGTCACGATTTTCGTATTTTTTTGTATACTATGTCTACTATTGTCGATCATTAGTTATTTACTATTTACATATCGTGCTTACGACATTTGTATTATTTATTACAACAAAGTCCGAAAGTAATATTTTTACAACGTCGACCGAACTTAATAACATAAAGCATTTATAACTTAACAACATAATAATATTAATAATAACATGAATGCATAACATTGGCAGTGTAAGAATATCATTAGAGTTAGGGTTAGGTTAGGATTAAGGTGAGCATTAGGGTTTAAGGTTAGGGTTAGGATTCTGGTTGAAGGGTTAGGGTTATGATTTAGGTTGAGGGTACGATTAAGGTTAGGGTTAGGATTCGGGTTGAGGGTTACGATTAAGGTCAGGATTAAGGCTAAGGTTTACGGTTATAGTTTAAGGTTAGTGTTAGAGTTAGGATTATGGTTAGAGTTAGAGTTAGAATTAGGGTTTATGATTTAGAGTTAGGATTATGTTTATGATTTAGGGTTAGAATTAGGGTTTAGAGTTTAAGGTTAGGATTTAGGGTTTAAGGACAAGGTTAGAGTTTAGGATTTAGGAATTGAGTTATGGTTTATAGTTTGGGGTTAGGGTTTAGGAGTCAGAGTTAGGTTTAAAGATGGTTAGGGTTTACGGTTTAGATTAGGTTTAAGGTTAGGTTTTACGATAGACTTATGATCAAGGTTAGAGTTAGCGTTACAGTTTACATAGCATATGATTATTACAAAAGTATTATTAGAAAACTAGTTTTGTCCTAAAACATCATAGGAGGGAACTATACCTAATACAAAATAGATAAAGGATAGCAAACCTTATAGGTAGGTCGAAAGCGCCAATAATAGATATAGTTTCAAGCATCTTTTTCCTTTGCCATAAAAGTTAAAGAGAGTACACTTTTTACTAAAGTTTAAGATTAATATCACTGATTAAAGTATTTGACTTAAATTACTCCTTCAATTATTTTACTCTTCGATCGTTTGATTTAATATTTTCGATTACTAAAGTGAATAGTATAAAACAGTCAATATATTAGTCATTTAAATCTTTTTAAGGGAAAATAAACGTAAAACGGATTTTATAAATATTTCCATTAGCTCATAGGAGCATTGTTTTCCATTGTAAAAAATTACAAAAGACAGCTGAATTTCATTGAAAATATGTTTTGGTATAAATCGTGATCATAATCACTAAACAAACACAACATAATTAAGTATCATTTCTCCTACTTAAAGATTCGAGTTCCAGTTGTCTTCTTAATTTAAAAAAAAAAATCAAAACTTCACTTTTATACATAAAAATGGAAAACTATGTCGATGGAGCCACGCTAGAGCCGTTAATAGTTGATATAGAAGCAACAGTTTCTAAAACAGAGGATGTTTATAAGATAGGTAATGTCCGTAGAAAGTGTCTTTATAAGGTAGGGAATATGTAACATTAGAATTGAAAAGAGAGGAGAAAATAAATACAACAATAATGTCATAAGGCTCACGTGTCACATAAAACATATAAGACCGTCTTTTTAAGTTTTTTTTCAAATACAACAAAAAAAAAATTACTCTATTCCCTTAGAAGCTATCTCCTATAGCAACGTAAAGGGTAGTATGTACGTAACCACACTTATGTGTTAAAAACACACCGTGGTTGTTTCCTGATGACTCATCGATCAACTGATACTTCATAATATAAGAAGCGCAGTCAATTTAATAAGTCATTTTAATTTATCTTATCCAATAATCAATCAACCAATCAATCATACCCAGTATATGCCAACGACAGCAAAAGCTATCGCTAGGGTCCGGAGAGGGTGAGTGGTAGGCAAACAATACCTCCATCACAACGGATAGAGAGTTTGTTTCCAGTGAGACACTCGGCTCTATATGTACTTTATAGATAGCACAATAATAGGAATATGTACTAGTGAAGGGATTTTATTAAACATAAACGGAAATATTCCGATATTAAAATAGTCATAACATAGGGTATTCACAAATAGTAGAAAGACAAATAGCGAAACAAAAAGTGCAAAGTCAACCTGCAGTATAAATACTATATAATCTTCTAAGGTGTCTCTATATCTTGTCTACCGGTGGATTCAGGTATGAGGGGGGCGGCAGGGGGAAGGATGCGAGGGTAGTGGTTTGGGGAGGAAAAATGCAGATAGCTGATTGTGTGCGTAGTTAAGGGATGAACTTCCAGTTACAGTGGAGAGGAGGATGGTGGTAACAGCGGTGGTTGCAAGAAATTTGAAAATTGATGAAATAGAAAATGGTGGTGGCATGGGGGTAGGGGCCGTAGGAGGTGGCGGACGACAGAGGCCGTGGTGGGCAACGCGGTGAGAAGGAATTGAAGAGGGGCTGAAAGAGACGGTATGAGTGCGGGTGGCGAGGAGTGGTGCAATGCAGAAAATGGCAAGATGCAAGAGGTGGGCGACAGGGATAGGCGATGGTGGTTCCCCTCAAATCCAGCTGGTTTACCAAAGTTTTTCACCGCCATAGATACTAGGGCAAAAACATTCTTAAAAAAATCAATCAATCAATCTTTCTGGTATATACCAATAACATTAAAAGATATCGTTAAAGTGTGCAGAGAGTGAGAGACATGTAAACAATACTTCCATCCTAATTGATAGATAGTTTGCTTCTACTGAGACCCCAACTCTATATGTACCTAAATAAATAAGACAATAATAACAATATGTTGTACTAGTTAGTCAGTGAATAAATTCAATGAACACAAATACAAAGATTACTATATTATTAAAAAAAAGAACGATAAATATGAGAGTCAAAACCTTTTCTGAGAAATAGTTCAAGGGATTTGAAATTGTTTGTCTATTTCTTATTTAAACAAGAAGGTACCACCAAGGCTTTTCGTTCAGACTATGCATCAACGAGTCTTAGTGCTGTTGAAAGCCTGTTCTTCTACTGTTGATAATAGTATTAAGTAGATAGCTACCTTTTTTGTTATTTGACACGTTTACAGTGATGTACAAAACTTTTGGATTTGGCAATATACTTGATCGAAAATTCCCAAAAAAAACAAGAAGGTACGCCTTTATCAAATTCAGGTATGTATTTATTATCCCTCTTGATGCAAATATTCAGACTAATACAATAAAGTATCAATATTTGTGATATAAGATTTTTAATGTATTAGACATTTTATTACTTGTAGTGTCCTCTTTAATACGATGTAATCAGTGTTTAAAAATAGTGCTAATATTTTACAGAAAAGTTACTTCTTCGTTATGGTAAAAAGTATAACAAGAGGCAAAAATTTAGTCAAAAGTTATGCTAGAAAATATAGTGTGAAAAAATAAAAATCATAGTTATTATCTAATACCCGTTCTAAAACAAACGTAAAATCTTTGTGTGCATACGATATGTCATTTTATTTAATTTTATCAAACACCATGAGGTGGATCATATTTATATACTGCGGAGAATGGCAATTTGTGTCCATAAGTTTGGCATAAATATTATTGTTGCACCTATTGTTTTTTTATGTTACTGAACACACTAATGTTGTTTAATTTTTTTTTATTATTTTATGTTGTCGTTCTCATCTTCATCATCAATCCACCACAGAAATGCTTGACGCGTGAATTTTGATTGGTGCTAATAGAAGATTCTTGGGATGCCATTACAGTCTTGCTTTAAAGCATCTTCTATCGAATCGAGAGTAATTTTTCGTATATTGTCATCATTATCTACCGTATCCAGTATATCCAACGACATCAAAAGCTATCGCTAGGGTTTGAAGAGAATAAATGGTAGTCAAACAATACCTCTGTCCTAAGGGAGGGAGAGTCTGCTTTTGTATATTGTATTTTGTCCTAATTCTCCACTTGGATTTATTACTGTGGATTTGTTGAATTGTGTTTTAATTTATGTTAAAGGAAGGTAAGATTTTGGTTTTCTTCAACTGCATGTGGGGAAAATTTTGGTCAATTTTGGCTCTAAATTACTAAGCACGTGTGTAGCACGTGATATTTTCCAGTTAGTTACTGACCGAAACAGTTACTCGACATAAAATCGTAAAAAAAAATTAACTTTATGATGTTCGATGGAACAAAAACAACAGGTGTCAGGTCAAACTTATGGACAAAGAGTCTTTTTATTTCAAAAATAATGATTTATTTTTTTTATATCTCTATCAAACTGGCAAATTTATGCTTGTGAAGAGAAATACATATATAAATAATTAAATCCAAAAAGTCTTGTATTTTTCAACTTGACAAAAGAAAGCCTCAAGAGATGCGGATAAGATTTTCTCATTGTTCATTAAAAATTACCGTCTTTCATTTAGTCTCACGTTTTTTACTAATCATTTATCATTATTATTTCTTTCTGTCATGTGTCGGTTGAATCAGACGCCTATCATTTTTATCGTTGAGGGAATCGGGACTAATGCATATAGGATCTCCTTGCCAAAGAGATTGCTACATGATTCATATATTGTGAATCTTCTAGATAATGCGTTTTGTTTGTCTCCATAAGACGGGATCCTATGACCTCAAATTCTCTTACCTCATTTTCTACCATACGGCACGTAGCAGCAGGGATAATGAGACTAGATATGAGTGACTCTCATGTAGCATCATCATCATGTGTCATGCGGTGGAGAGTGTGGTGAGGAATTTGGATGAGGGAATCCAAACCCATACTCTTCATAATAGCGATACGTGATCCTTTCACCCCAAATTTCCTCATCCCATTTCCCACCGCACGACATGTGGCAGCAGGGATGGTGAGGCTAGATGAGGTCACCCGCATCTAACTCTCATCTAGCTCACCATCCCCTGCTGTCACGTGTCGTTCGGTGGGGTAGGGTGAGGAGATTCAAACCCATAATAGCATACTGTGAACCGACTAAAATGTCACCGACGATGTCAAATCGATCAACGGTCCACTTAAGGCATCAGAATGAAAATTTGGCCGTGATCAACGCCCCTAATTCACTTTTTTGTAATTTAGTGGGGAAGGCGTAGGGGGGGTCCTACCGATTAGGGACGCGATCGTCGGCAACTGATTGGAGTTGCACTAATCCATCCTTCCATTTATATTAAATACATTCTACGTCATATAATTAACTGGATATTATATTTTATTATGACAGTTTTTATAAGCTAAGAAATTGTCGTTTTATTGTTACCTTTAAAGAGGGGGGGGGGGGAAGCAGTCTTTTCTGTTGATAGTATTTATTTTTAATAATAGAATGTCGTGTATAAATAAGTGACAGTGTTACATTATCTAGTCATGTAACTTTCATTAGAACCTTAGGAAATACTAGCATATAGACAGTAGGAAATTTTGAATAATAGATCCTTCAATTTTATATTAAATACATTCTGAGTCATCTAATTTGACTGGATATTATATTTTATTATTACAGTTTTTGTACGTTGCGAAATTGTCGTTTTATTGTTTCCATTAGGGGGGAGGAGGGTGGGGGGGGGGGGGGACAGAGTCTTTTCTGTTGCTAGGATTTATTTTTAGGTGGAGTTTGGTTGGTACTTGGGAATCGGAATTAGAATTGGAATGGGTATGATAGGGAATGGGTTTGGAGGATATGTGTTTGGGGGTTAAAAGTGATAGTTTTTTGGCATTAAAGTGGGAATGGGAATAGTGACCGGTCGGAATAGTGATCGCCGGCGGTGGCGGACCGGCGGCGGATCAGTGGCCGGCGGTGGTGGCCGGCGTCGTTGACCAGCGTTGACCGGCGGCTTCCCATTCCCCATTCCCACATTTGATAGATAAGGGGCCTAGTATATCAAAAAACGATATCCATTACCAAATAATTGGATACCAAATGAATTCATTCCCCCATTTACCCCAAGCAAACAGCGGAATGAGTTTGGATTCCTCCGAACACATTCTCTCATTCTCATTTCCCCCAACCAAACCCCACCTTAATAATAGAATGGCGTGTATAGAAAACTGATAGTGTTACATTATCTAGCTATGTGACTTCATTAGAACCTTAGGAAATACTACAATCTAGATGATAACAAAAACAATCATACTCAGTATATCCCACTGACAGTAAAAATCATCACTAGGGTGTAGAGAGGGTGAGAGGCAGACAAACAATACCTTCATCTCAAGGGATAGAGAGTTTGCTTTCATTGAGTATATATACATGCATAGATAGCACAATAACAGGAATATGTACTAGTGAAGGGGTTTTTTAAACATAAATATAAAGCTTTTGATATTAAAATAGTCATAACAGTGGATATGCACAATAATTGAAAGACCAAGACCAAAACAAAAAAGTGCAAGTCACCTAAAGTGTAGGGAGTATCTAATACTCTAGGTATACTCTAAGGTGATCATATATCTTGTCTACACCTCCTTAACCTTAATCCTCTGCCTCCATGAACTCCTATCTGGACCATGTCCTCAGAGAGGTGTAACTCTAGTAAGTCATATCTAATTTGCTCATCCACATCTTCTAGAGAGAAGGAAATTTTAAATAGTAAAATTGGGTACATTGGACAATACTTAGCTAATAAAAACTTTAACAGAACGACTGATGTGAAGCATGTTAAATTAAATTGATATAAAGGTAAATCAGACATTAAAGAAACATCAAATTGTACGCTTGTTGAGAATAAAAACCATATATATATATATATATATATATATATATATATATATATATATATATATATATATATACAACGTCCATTGAAAAAAGGGGGGGGGGGGGAGAATAGCGGAAGCGCATTGCAGCAAATAATAGTACATAGGACCGAGCTGATTTGGGTGTCGGGGATGAGATCTCATCACCGCGCGATGACTCACCGCGCGGCCCAGGACGCGACACGTGGCATCAGTAGGGGTGGTAAGACTGGATGAGGGTTACTCTCACCCAGCCTCACCACCCCCTTTTTGCCACGTGTCGTGCGGTCACGCACGCGGTGAGGGATCCTATCCCGTGGGTGTCATGTTATAAAGCTTACTAAAATTGGATTCGAATTTAAACACTACTTAAACTGTCTTTTATTCTTGAGGATCTCTGAAGTCGAGTGGTTTTGAGTTTATTTCAGGCTAAATTATTTTTAAAATATAATCCTAAATATTATACCAATTATAAAATGAAATACTCATGATATTAAAATGTTTGAATTACTCTACATCTGTACTAAATTTACATTCTTAGAGTCAATATGTTAAAACTGGCCCAATATATCAACATTCCTCACAAAATCAATAACTTTATGAATGATACAATTGCAATATCAGTTTTTGTATATGATTTCACAGAACACACACGAACAAATATGTGTGTCTAAATATATGTGTGTGTATATGACTGTACATTAAGGGAATAAACGATATAAGTTTGACTTATTTACTTTTAAGTCGATACTTTCTGTTTTCAATGGAGTCAATGATACACTCTTCTTTGACTTTGGAATATAATAGAATAGAGTAAAATACTCACTAAATTGCTTGCGCTTCTTACATCAATTACACGACTAATTAAGCGTTCGGTCCATTTATGCATAGAATGAGAAAATTCTTTTGCTGAAACTTCCTGAATATGCGCAAGGGACCTTGAAAAGAATCTGAGTTATGGCCAACCCATGGGCAATGATACTTCAAAAGGATTGTGTTACACACAATAAATTGTAGGTTGTTTCTACTGTCTAAACCGCTCATTTCAAGTCAGTTTGGACCTATCTTTACTCGTTTTCATTTTTACAGTGAGTCTTTCAACTTTTTTGACAGATGTTGATTGTATCCTCTTGACACTCATCTAGCCTCACCACTCTCCTCTTGCTGCCACATGTAGGGCGGTGGGTAGTGGGGTGAGGGAAGAGGGGTGAAGAGATCTCATCTCCATTTTCTATCTGGTCTAGCCATGTATAAACGGGATAGGATCTCCTCACCCACTTTTTTCTCACCGCACGCGTCACCGCATGACACGTGGCAGCAGAAGAGATGGTAGGCTAGATGAGGGTCACCCGCATCTAGCCTCACCACCCCACACTGCTGCCCACATGTCGCGCGGTCATGAGTGGGGTGATGAAAAGTGGGGTGAGGAGATCTAATCCCTGTATAAACAGGGATAGAATCCCCTCCACCGCTCCTCCCCCCTCACCGCATGCGTGTGACCACACGACACGTGGCAAAAAGGAGGGGTGGTGAGGCTGGGTGAGGGTCGCGTCCTGGGCCGCGCGGTGAGGAGATTTCATCCCGTATAAACACACATCACCTCAGCATCTAATATCTGCTACTTCTATCTTCTACGATTGTATCCATTTGATGGTACAATAGTCTATTCATATAACATACCGGCCCACCTTACCACCCCAACCGGCCACACTGGACATCCTATAAAAATTTTCCTTTAATTTAGTTAGAAAATCTTTATCACATAACACCTTGATAATTTGATATTACTTATTCGTCCGACACTTTTCGCAAGTTTCGAAGCATCGCCATGCTTTAGCACTGTATTAGTCGTGTTATTTACAAAAGTTACCTGTGATTCTTTCTTTTGGAAAGTAAATTAAATATTTTCTCAAGCAGTATAAGACAAGGAAATCTCATTAGTTTTGTCATCAAAAGCAAAATGTCTAAAGGATGCTTCGTTTTCAGTTTTTTTTTTTAGCAAAAGTTCATTCCCAAATTTGATTGTTCATCGTCTCAACTCTAATAAATATTATGGAAGATGAAATTAGAAGATCATGTGTCTCCTAGGTTGAGTGAGAAATTACACAGGTGTTCCGCCACAAACCATGCCTATAGGCTAGCAGCAGTGAACACACACTAGCGTATCTCTGGATTCGAACTCTTAACTTGTGGGAACAAATCCCGATCTGAGTATCAATTGAGCTATGTCGTGAGGGTTTCGTTTTCAGTTTTTTTAAGAACGAGATTTGGTGCTTTCTTCAAATCGTTTTCAACCATGGGCAAAGTATGAAATATGGTATATGCCACTTTCTAAAAGCTGTCAATTTGCTCAATTCGTATCTGATGGTTTTTGTGGGTTTGGAAAAGTGTCGATTTTCAAATCATCACAATTCAAAAACTAAAATCGAGCAGCAAAATAAGTACTCTCCTCTTTGTTGGTCATATATTTTCATGCACGTATCTGCATATTTAATATTTATATAATTATCATTATCACGGTTTTAAGAATTGTCTAATTGCGACTGACTAGTAACTCATGACTCAACAATGTTTAAGGTTCTGTCTACCCATTTGAGTTTGAAAAGGGTAAAGAACGTTCCTTGTACATTAGACTCCCGTGTTTGTAGAGGGTCTAGAGAGAGGATGGATCGTTTTGCGATCTTGATACACTCAACCTTACTCAATACTTTGCGCAAGGGGCTGTTTCCGCGACTCGAACCCGTGATCTCAAGTTTTACAAAGCATCAACATTAACAGTTGCTACAAATTCATTTAAGATTGCTAAGTGGCCTTGTTAAGAGACCAGATCTCCTCACTACAAACTCTCTCACTGCATTGCTCATCGTGTGATCTAGCCTCACTACTTTTGTTGCCACGTATCGTGCGGTGAGCAATGCGGTGAGGAGGTTTACGGTGAGGAGATCCAAACCTTCTTGCTAAATACAATGGGTAGCGGCATTGGAGAAGAGTTGGAAGGAGGAGGGGGGGAAGGGGATGGATTCCTTTGGCTTTGTTTTTAATTTATTTATTTTTTTAATTAAAAAAGAGAAGTTTTCTTTACCTTCTAAAAATGGAAAAGTAGAAAGAAAGGGAAGAAAGGATGTGCCAAGAGGTAAAGGCTTAGTTATTTTTAAGTCTTAGTGCAAAGAAACTTACCTAATCAATGTGGCCATTCATTTCTTACAGAGGGAAAAAAAATTGCTTTTATAATGTTTTCGAGAGATCTTGGGATGGGGTGATGTTTGTCTGCCTCTTATCTTTTCTAGACTTTAGCAATAATTTTTACTGTCGTTGAGATATACTTGGTATAATAGTTGTTGT